>CAUYUJ010003003.1:455540-523040 GCA_963575745.1 Prorocentrum cordatum | reverse complement strand
GGTGGGATTATTGCTTTTCGCCTAGAGTCCGCCTGTAGGAGGACAAGCCCGACCTCATGTTGGCCTCCTGTTTCGGCCGGACCTACCGCTTGAAGCTACAGACTCTCGATGCCTGCAGCGGTGCCTGTTGTGTGCCTCTTGTTGCAGAGGTCCGCAGCTGCGCCTCTCGGCTCCCTGCGTTCGGCAGGCCTGCAGCCGTAGAGGCGGCTCGTGTGGGCAGAGTCCACCGCCGCTCGTTGGGACCAGCAGCATGCTCCGCGGATGGGGGACCTCCACGCGCCGGGCCCACGGGTCCGCCACCCACCCCGGCATCTTGCCAGCCCGCCTCGCCGTGCGGTGCCGCCACCAGGGGCCGAGGGCCGAGTCGTCCGCGAGGCACCGCCGATTCCCGCTCGACGTCCCGCCCCCGCTGAGCCAGCGCCCCTCGTTGCCATCCCGCCCCCCGCTGCCGTCGCCACCGGCAGCCTCGTCACTCACCGTCGCCAGCGCCGCCAGCGCCAGCCACGCTGCCGTCGCCATGCTCACACTTGCCTTCCATCTTCTCGCCGCCATAGTCGCCATCGCCACCGCCGCGAAAGCATTTTTAAAGGCAGCCGAACGATCCTCGAAAGCAAAACTATCCCTGTCAACTGGGGCCGTTTTTGGGGGGTTATGGGGCACGTCCAGGTGGCCTCCTCGGCCGTGGTGGGGCCCAGTTTCCTCGTCCTCCTCGTCCTCCTCGTCCTCGCCCTCCTCGTCCTCCTCGTCCTCCTCGCCCTCCTTGCCCTCCTCGCCCTCCTCGTCCTCGTCCTCGGGCCCCAGGGCGCCCCAAA
The DNA here is from genome assembly GCA_963575745.1 of Prorocentrum cordatum. NCBI lineage: Eukaryota > Dinophyceae > Prorocentrales > Prorocentraceae > Prorocentrum > Prorocentrum cordatum. The sequence continues at coordinate 522,228 of CAUYUJ010003003.1, read as the reverse complement.
GGGGGCCTGCTGCGCGAGCAGGCCGCAGCCCGGCCCGGCCCGAGCGCAGCGTCGCTGCGCGCGGCCTGCCCAGCGCGCCCCGGGGCGCCCAGGGCGCGGTCGCGGGTGCTGCGAGGCGTCCTCATCGTCCTCCTTCCTCGTCCTCCTCGCCCTCCTCGCCCTCCTCGTCCTCCCTCGGGCCCCAGGGCGCCCGAGGGGGCCTGACACGCGAGCAGGCCGCAGCCCGGCCCGGCCCGAGCGCAGCGTCGCCGCGCGGCCTGCCCAGCGCGCCCGGGCGCGGTCGCGGGTGCTGCCAGGCGTCATGGCGAAGCGTCCTGGCTCGCCGATAGGCCCACTAAAGAGTGCTCCAATGCTCTGAGAGCCCTTTGTGGTTTCCACGGAGGGTTCTTAGGACATGCCTGGCCGGGGCCGTTTCGTTTTAACCCGTCGGGCTCATGCTCTGAGAACACCGTTTTGCTTGTAGAACATTTATGCGTTCTAAGAACATCTCGTGGTGCTACCAGGAGTCAAGCAGTGGCGAAGCGAGGCTCATTATGTTCCAACCTATTTTAGCCTTGGCCACCCGAAAGAGTTCTGAGCCCCCCAAGAAGGTACCGAAACGCGCAGGTGTTCACGCCTCGGGCCCTGGGAGACGCTCGTCCGACACTGTTTCGACACTCTTTCGACGCTTTTCCCAGTGCTCGAAGTTATTTCTGAGATGTGGACCTTAAGTACGAAATAAGCAACATATTTATAGGCCCACCAAATAATGTTCTAAGAACCCTATGTGGTTTCCACGAAGTGTTCTTAGAGAACATTTCTGGCCAGGGCTGCTGTGTTTTAACACGTCGGGCTTATGTTATGAGAACATCGTTTTTGTTATTAGAACATTTCTGGGGTATAAGACTAAGAACATCTCGTGGTAATTCGGCCTATAGGAACGCCCGCACGGTCGGTCCCTGCTCAAAGGAGGTACCCTTCCCCCAGGGCGTCCCCAGGATTTCCAGGGAGGCCCACCTGGGCTCGAGATCTCGAGGAAGTGTTTTCGAGCTTCGACGCCCGAGGCTTGCGGGGGAGCCCCCGCCGATTCTCTGCCGTTTTGTCCAGCCTCGGGATGCCCTCTATAGCAGCGGCGCCTCGTCGAGGGCGCATTTCGGCGGTGCCCCTGACCGGCCCGAAGGGCTGCCGGAGGCCGCCGGCCCGTGGTGTGGCCCGGGAACCACTTGTTCGATGCTCGTTTCGGGGACCTTCCTGGAGCCCACCCAACGGATCTGTTCGACTCAGTTTCGACTCAAGTTCGACTGAGGTTCGACTCAGATTCGACTCAGGTTCGACTCAGGTTCGACTCAGGTTCGACGCAGGTTCGACTCAGGTTCGACTCAGGTTCGACGCAGCTTCGACGCACGAGTGGAGCGAGTGGCTCCAGGAAGGTCCCCAGAATGAGCAAGCAACACTTGGGACGGGGATGCTGGGATCGGCGCTGGGGTTTCAGCCACGCGCAGAGCGGGGTGGGGGGAGGGGGGAGGGCTTCTCAGAAGCACCCCTGCTTCTCAGAGGGTGCGGGCCTTGTCTTCAGATGTATGTAAGGCCGGCGCCTTCTAAGGAAGCACTCTGCTTCTAAGAAGCCCTCCCCCCTCCCCCCACCCCCTTGTGCGCGCCGCCAAGGGTTGCTGAGGGGAGACGGGGGGTTATCAGTTATCAGTGGATGCCAAGCTGGGTTGCACCTGGCCTACGTAACCCAAGCTACTTGGGACATGTGTGACCCACTCGTCAGCCAGGGTCGGCCAGATATGACCTGTGTCGGCACCCACGGATGAGCCCCGACACGGGTCTTCAACGTTGAACGTCGCCGGCGACCCGGCATCGGGCGATGTTGAACCATCCTGACGTTTCGGGAACGGCCGATCGTTCAAGGTCGAAGGATCCCTGCGATGTCGGGAACCAACGCCGGGGTCGACACGGCATGAACCTGCCGTATCCCCCAAGCGACCCCCACGCCCGAAAGTGTCCCCAGGAGGTCTCGGGAGGCCGGGGGTCCAGGGCGACGCGACAGGCTTGGCCAGGGCTGGACCTGAGCGCTGTTCTGCTGGACTTCGGCCGTGCCTTGTTTTTTTCGTTTTGGGAGGGAGGTGCAGGAGCACAGGAGGAGCACATCGAAATTCAGAGCGTGAATTACCTCCCCCGCTTTCGCTTCCAGGCAAGACCAAGCCATACCACGCGCCTCCTCGTCAAGCGGCCTGACCAGTACAGGCCGCAATTTGGCATCGTTTGGTATCTCTTGGAAGCGAGGGTGGTCAAAAGCGAGGTAGGTTTGTTTTCCTCCTAGTGCAGGAGCACAGGTGGAGCACATCGAAAAGGGAAGCGAAGACGCCACGAAAAAAGCAACGTCCAGGTCCAGCCCCGGCTCGGCCAGGGCCAGCCGCGGCAGCACCCGAGCGGAGCCAGCCATGCCGTCCGACCCCGCCTCTCCGGCGGCCTTCGCCAGCGGCGACGTGGAGGAGCCGAGAGGTCGGGGCTCAAGTCCTTCTCCTCCTCCTCCTCCTCCTCCTCCTCCTCCTCCTCCTCCTCCTCTCCTCCCTCCTCCTCCTCCTCCCTCCTCCTCCTCCTCCTCCTCCTCCTCCTCCTCCTCCTCCTTCTCCTCCTCCTCCTCCTCCTCTCCGTAGCCATTTTGGCTCAAGACCGTAGCCATTTTGGCTCAAGAGCTTTGTCTTGGCGGGCTGAGCCCGCATAGGCAGAAACGGACACCGCTGACACCGCGGCAGTGCGAGGGCGCTTGCGCCCGATCAGTTTCTTTGCAGTGCTGGATCGCCCCAGCAGCTGCTACACCACGTGGCTCGGATTTCCCGAGCCATTCCATGTCTTCGAAGGCGGCGAGGCGGCGGCAGAATGAGAGTGAGAATTGGACCTGTCGATTTTGCGTCCACGCTGTCACGAAGAAACCCTGGTTCAACAAGGCAGGGGTCACGTACTGCCGCCAGTGCAGCCTGCACAAGTCCGTGTGCTTCAAAGAGAATCTCAAGCAGTCGGAATCTCCAAGCACTTCTACTCGGTCTGCCACTCTCGAGGCCAAGTGTGCGGAGCTTCAAGAGCAAGTCAGACAGCTTCAAGCAACAAGGCGTTCTCCCCCTGATTCAGGTACTGGGAACCCTCATCCTTGGGCTGCTGATTCTAAGCAATGTGACAAGCGCAGCAGGATCAAGTACCTGGAAGGTCTCATCAAGCAGGTGGCTAGCGGAGGCTTTTCCCAGGACGAGGAGCTGCTCAGACGGTACCGAGACGAGAAGTCTGCCCTCGAGACGGCCTTGTTCGCTGACAGACCAGTTGAAGAGCAGGCCCGCAGTTTGGCGAACAGGCTTCAAAGTGCTCGGCATAAGGAAACGCAGCTGCAGAAGGCCCGCGATGAGCAGCAGAGCAAGATCAACGAGCTCCAGACGGTCTTGGAGAGCCTCGACACGCGTTTGGTGGAGGCCAAGGAGGAGGTCCTGCGGCTTGAGTGTGAGACGAGGGCAACCATGTCCAAGGCTCAGCCACCCGAGGGCAGTGGTGAAGGGCCTCCTTCGTTGCGGCAAATGCTCCCCACGCTCTCTGTGTCGGTCGAGCAGCTGGGGGCGGTTGCTTCTGGGCTGGGGGTTCCTCCAGAGTTGTTGGATGAGCTGCAGGCGATGGCGGCCACGATCAAGAAGCTCGGCGAACTCCCTGCGGCGCAGCCACCCCAGGAAGAGCCACAGCAGCAACCGCAACAGACGCCCGAGGAGGACCCTGCGCCACATGTTGAGTCCATGGACGTGGATGATCTGCGGGCTACTCTGGACGCAGCAGGGATTCCAGCCCAACCCACGGATGACGCGGAGATGTTGCGAGGCAAGATCAGGAAGATGCAGACGAGCTACCTCTCCATGTGCAAGCGGCAGAAGCCGTCGGCCGAGTAGGATCTCGCTTGTGTTCAATACGTTCAGTGTGATGGTTGGAATCTTTATTGGAATGATGGTTGTTTCGGAAAGTGCAGGACCTTCCCTGCGAACGGAAGGAATGTTGGGCTCGAGTGGCGACCGCTGTGTACTCGGAAGCGCTGGACCTGTTGTCGGGCTGACTGGCACTGGTGATTGCGAGAAGGAGGCCAGTGGAAGCCCTCTCTCATGGAGTCGATGTGCAACTTCAGGTGATGGTACATACTTTGCAGGGATGGGACCTGCTTCGGTCCCAACGGCTACAGAGGGCGACCGCTGTGTGCTCGGAAGCGCTGGACCTGTTGTCGGGCCGACTGGCACAGGTGATTGCGTGAATGAGGCCAGTGGGAGCGTTTCCTCATGGAGTCGATGTGCGACTTCACGTGATGGGTCAAACATTGCAGTTCTGGGACCTACCCCCGTCCCTTCGCTTATAGAGGGCGACCGCTGTGTGCTCGGAAGCGCTGGACCTGTTGTCGGGCTGACTGGCGCGGGTGATTGCGTGAATGAGGCCAGTGGAAGCCCTTCCCCAGTGAATGCTGGTATGTGGAGTACAAGGGCTTCCACCAGGTTCTTGTCTGCCCCTGGTAGTGGGCCAGGTGCTGGGGCTTCGGCGTCGGCCTCCTGTTCCAGGACAGCGGCGAGTTCGGCGACTCGGCAGTTCTCTGCCCCTGGTGCAGTTCTGGGACCTACCTTCGTCCCTGCGCTTATAGAGGGCGACCGCTGTGTGCTCGGAAGCGCTGGACCTGTTGTCGGGCTGACTGGCGCAGGTGATTGCGTGAATGAGGCCAGTGGAAGCCCTACCCCAGTGAAGGCTGGTATGTGGAGTACATCGGCTTCCACCAGTTTCTTGTCTGCCCCTGGTAGTGGGCCAGGGGCTTGGGCTTCGGCGTCGGCCTCCTGTTCCAGGACAGCGGCGAGTTCGGCGACTCGGCAGTTCTCTGCCCCTGGTGGTGGGCCAAGTGCTGGCAGTTCGACGTCTAGGTCGGCTGGTTCAGGCGGTTGGGGGCAGCCCGCGGTCATTGCCCCGACCGAGGCTGCTGATGGTCCACCTCTCACAGGTACGAGGTCGGCTAGACGATGTTGCATTACGACAGTCAATGCTGGCTCGCATGGGCCGCTGTTTGAGTATCTCTCGGAGTACCAGGGCTCGGTTCTCTTGGCGCAGGAGACCAGAGTCGTGGAGGCCCGTTTGGGAGAATTTCAGAATAGGGCGCGGGATGCAGGCTGGCACGGGCTGTGGTCAGCAGCTTTAGAGACGGGCGAGTCGACCACGTCCAACTCGAGTGGGGTGGTGGTTTTTGCTCGCACCAACATTACCATCACCGCCCCCCCCGACGGTAGCCATGTGATATATCCTGGAAGAGCGGTATGTGCCCACGTGCAATGTGGGGTCCCAGGTGGCATTGTCTTTACTAGCGTTTACTTTGTGACGGCGATAGGCATGACTGGGGAAAATTTTGCTATACTTTGGGCAGTTGTGCAGAGGATAGCTCAGTGGCAGGCTCTGGGACTGGACTGGGTTATAGGCGGTGATTGGAACTGCGACTTCTATGCCGTCAATGTCAAGGGATGGGTCGAGAAGCTTGCTGGCTTGGCGTTTGTTCCTTCGGAGGCCACGTGCATTACCGACGCTGGTTCTTCCAAGATTGATTATTTTCTGGCCGCCAGCAACCTGGTTCCCAGACTTGACAGGCAGGCGGTTGTTTTGAATGCCCAAGCCACCATTCCACCCCCACATTTTCCTGTGCAGCTAGTGGTCCACGGATCGGACAGGCCCATGTGGTGTCGAGTAGCTGATGAACCGAGGAAGTTCCCTCCGATTCCACCAGTGGGATGTGCGAGGTACCCGTACAATTGGGAAGGGATCAAAGGCATGTTTGAGTCTGTGCAGTCGTCCAGTGACCTACCGCGTGTGTGGGACGCAGTACTTGATGGCGTTGATTTCGAGATTGCTGGGAGGTTTGACAAAGTCGATTCAAAGGCCAAGGAATTCGTCGGACGAGCTGGACCCCCACGATTCAAATGGGAACAAATGACATGGACTCCACCTCGAAGGCGAGAGTATCGAGACTCCAAGGTGGCTGCGTGGGCCACGGCGAAGCGTTGGGTTGCCCACCTGCGGTCGGAGAAGGACAAGCTGCACCGTTTTTGTGAGCGGCTTCGAATATGTAGTGCGGTGTGCACGTTAACTGAGATGCAGTACTTCAAGGTGCTGCAGGCGTTCGACGAGGCTGGAAGATACTGTGACAAGATTTCTGCTGAGCAGTGGGTGCTCAAGGAATTGGGTGAGGAGTTCAGTGAATTTCTGCAAAAAGGGTTGGTGATGATAGTCGATCCTATTTTTGAGAGTATCACCGATGCCATATCCACCCAGGCCGACAAGGTTTTAGGCCAGGAGCGTTCTAGAACGGAAAAGATTTGGAGAGAATGGGCTCGCGAGTCTTTCTTGGAAGGGGCCAGCCGGGCCCACGCGATGTCCAAAGTCCGAGCACAAGCTGAAGTACTCCAATATTGTCAGGAGTCTCAGCCATACCAGCTAGCGGACCAGACTTTGCGGCATTGGTCCAAGGTATGGACGCATCATCGGCTTCAAGCGCCTGATCTTCCTTCGGATTCCAGCGAGTGGGAAGCTCTCCCCCATATCTCTTCTACTGATGTAAGGAATGTGGTAAGGTCTTTTTCGACCAAGACAGCTGCTGGCCCTACGAGGTTGGCGCCGAGGAGTCTGGACGTCCTGTCCGACGGCGCGCTCCAAGCAATCGGCAACCTCTTCATGCTGTGTGAACGGTGGTTGTGCTGGCCAGCAGATCGAATATACAGCGAACTCGTGCGACTGCCGAAACCCGATGGCGATCACCGATTAATTGTTCTGAGTAACACATTGATACGTGTATGGGGGAAACTCAGACGACCGATTTCGAGGGAGTGGCAGGATCGCTATGCCTGTCATGAGATGTGGGGCACAAAATCGGGGCAGACTTCGAGCGATTCGGCATTCGACCACAATTTGCAGCAGGAGATTGCCGAGTTGCTAGGTGAGAACACATGCACGATTCTTTTGGATATGTCCAAGTGCTACGAGATGGTAGACCCGCACGCTTTGTTGCGGGAAGGGAGAGCCTTGGGGTTCTCTATGCGATTGCTGTGGATGCTCGTGTGCAGTTACCAGCAGCCGCGAAGGATTCGTGCGTTTGGTAGCGTATCGGTCGGGCAGGTATCTTTCCAAGGAATTCTGGCGGGATGCACGCATGCTACGTTCCTCCTCTACCTGCTCACGTATAGGGCTGTCAGCAGAGCAAACCAGGTCTCGGTCACGATCACGCCCCGCACCCTCATGGATGATGTCGGGCTTCAGTCCATCTCGAAGGCCCCTGAGGACCTCAAGTATCTGGCCATTGCGGCCAAGGGCTTCGTCCACGACTCCAAGGGGCTGGGTATGGTTTTAAATGCTGCGAAGTCAGGCGGGATCCCTGGGAAAAAACGTCTTTGGAAGACCGTCAGTAAGTACATGGGCTCCATGAAGATCCCGTTCAAGGCCCACATGAGGAACTTAGGCCACGAGTTGTCTGGTCCTCGAGTTTTGCGTAGGATTGAGAAGCGTCGCCTGACCAGTTTTAGAGATCGCCGCCAGCGTTTCACCATGCTGCGAAGGGCGACAGGCAGGCGAGTGACATCGTTGTGGAGGACTGGAGCCCTGCCGTCAGTGGGCCACGGCGCCACTGTGGCGGGGGTGAGCGACTCGGCTTTGAAGGAGCTCAGGCTGTTCGCGGCGGTCCTCAATGGGGCTCCTGGCAGATCCTCCACGGGGCTCACGGCGTATTTGATCTCGCATAAGAATGACCAGTATGACCCCATATACCATGCGACTCTGCAGGTTGTGATTAAGTTTTCGGAATGGATCTGGGACTCCAGGGTTCAACCGAGCAGGCTTCACAGGGCCTGGGAGAAGCTCAACGAGAAGTTCGGGGGCTCGCAGAAGGCCGCATGGGCCCAGGCCAGGGGCCCCATGGCGGCCACATGGCTGTCGCTCCGAAGGATCTCTTGGGACCTCGTCGCCAGCCACGTAGTTAGGGGCGACCTAGGCCGAGTCTACGACCTCAGGATGTTGAGCCCAGCAGATTTCAAGCACTTCTTGATAGAGGGAGTGCAGAGGTGGCAACACGGCCGCCTCTTGCGGCATCTTTATACTGTGGGCGAAGGAGAAGCTATTCCAGTCTGGCATAGGGCCCTCAGGTATGCGATAAAGGGGATTCGTTGTGTGAAGCGTCTGGGAGCGATTCAGGCACATTGGGCCGACGGTATCCCTATACCTGCCAGGCTGGATTTGAAGGCGGGAGGCCGCTTCCGTCCTTGCGCAGCTTGTGGTCGCCAGATCAACGAATGCTGGGGCCACATCCTGTACGATTGCCCTGCTCTCTTGGAGGGCGACCCCGATGATGAATTTGCTGCTCTGCCTGAACAGCTCGTCGAAGTGCGAGATCGCCTGGTGAATTCTGGAGTCGGGGCAGGCCGTCCCGAATGGGACTACACATATCCTGTCTATGGGATCCCTGAGCTTCCTGTCGGGCTACCTCCGAGGGAGTCTGTGAGTTCAGAAGTTTTGTATTGGGGCGATACAGAGGGGCAATGGGGGCCAAAGTCGTACACGGACGGTTCGGGGTTCGGGTCGAATGTGCCAGAAACCAGGAGGTGTGGCTGGGGCCTATGCCAGTTGGACCCCGACACTTTCTTGCCGAAGCGGGCGATTTTCGGCCCATTGCCGTATCTAATCCAGACAGTCGGCCGTGCTGAAAGATATGCTATACGAATGGGGCTGGTTGTTCATCCAAACCACGAGGTTTTCGTGAGCGATTTACTCTCTTTGGTGGAGGAGGGGAATACTTGGGTGGACGAGCTTCAGCACGGCCGAACGCAGCATGCACGAGTGTGGAGAGATATTTTTATTGCGGCTGAGAAGCGGGACAAGAAGCTGCCGCCTCCAGCATTCCAGTGGACCCCTGCGCATCGAGACATCGAAGCTGTGGTGTTGGGGGGGGCTGGTACCTTGGAAATTCAAGATTGGCTCGGCAATGCCTGGGCGGATTTTTTCGCAAGAGTCGGCGCTGCTCAACATGCTGTCGCAAAGGTGACGACTGAGAGTGTGATGACCGCCCTGAAAGAGCACCGACAGGTTCTTCAGTATGTGTCCTGGGGAATCCAGAGGGTGGTGGAGTCTCAGAAGTACGGCCGTGATGTGTTTCCAGGGCCCCGTCCAGTGGAGATTCGTGCGCCTGTGCTCTTTCAAAAAGCGGATGATCATGTCTTGTGCAAAAACGTCAAGACGGGCGTTTTCAAGTGTAGAATGTGTGGGGCCTCCGCCCGCGCGCCTGCATCCTTCGACAATCTGCGTGTTGGTGGTGGTCGGAAGTGTGCGCCCAGCAAGGTCACCCAGGCCCTCACAAATGAGTTCTTCAGGACGTCCCTCGATGAGTGGGAGAAGCCAGTGAGTGATGAGCGCGTTGCCGCTGCTTTAGATGCTGCTGCCGCCTTGGAGCCCCAAGGAGCCCCCGCGGAGGCCGAAGGAGGCCCCTCCCAGCCACCTGTGCTCGACGGGGCCTCAGGGGATGATATAGACCCCCTCATCCTGGAGTGCGGGACTCTTGGGCACGACGTTTTTCGTGTTAATTCAATGTATTGTTGCCGTCGTTGTGCAGGGCATTGTTCAGTGTGGCAGGTTAATAGTCTCAGGAAGCTGAAGCGTGAGTGTGTAGGCCTCTCGGACAACCTCAGCACTCGGAGGAGCCAGCTCAGGGCGATCGACAGGATCAGCCGTGGGCTCGAGCCACGACAGCGAGGAGGGGACCCCAAGCCCCCGCCATAGGCTGTCCTTGGGCTGTGCCCCCCTGGATCCTGGCGTGTGCGGTCCTGGGGCCCCTCGCTTTTCCTGGTGTGGCTTTGTTTTTGTTTGTCCCCAGTTTTGTGCTGAGGTATGTCAGTCCTGCTGGCGTACTCTTGGTTGCCTGCACCCTGCACCCTCCTCCTCCTCCTCCTCCTCCTCCATCTCCTCCTCCTCCCTCCTCCTCCTCCTCCTCCTCCTGCATGGCCAGGGTCGCATTGACCCGGGTTTGGGTGCAGTGTCCCGCAGGATCCTGCAGGATCCTTCGCCTTGACCCGGGCTTGGGTGCAGGATCTTGCAGGATGCTGCGAGGCCTGGCTGACCCGGATCTGGATCGACCAGGGTCAGAAGATCCCCGAGTCGAGAGGGACACGCCAGATCTCCGACGGTGTCTGGTGGAAGCCAGCATGGTTGCGTGTGCACAGAAAACGCATGGTGGCCTAACTAAAGAATCCAATCGGTTCACTTTTGGCTCCCCGGCTGACGTGGCGCTCTTCTATTGCGAAGTGCACCGACTGTCGCACGCGCGCCCACGCTGGCGCGCTCACTGGCACCCAGGCCAGGTGGTTTCCGGGCGTCTTCGAGGTTGGTCTTTTCGGGCGCGCTCATGGACTCCCAGGGGCCTCTCAGCCTCAATCTGCCTTCAGCCTCGGCCTCAGCCTCAGCCTGCCTCAGCCTCAGCCTGCATCAGCCTCAGCCTCAGCCTCAACCTGCCTCAGCATCAGCCTGCCTCAGCCTCAGCCGCAGCCTGCCTCCTCAGGATGCATTCCTGGAAGCTGCGCCTCGCCGAGGGCGCTCCCTGGGGCGCTGGAGCCGCCTCCAACGGCCCAAGCGGCCGCCAGAGACCCCGGCGATGGGGCCCAGAGCTCCGGCGACGAGGACTCCCGCTCCACGGCGACGTGCTCCTCCTCCGTCTCTGGGGCCCGCCCTCGGGCTCCTCCTCCATGGAGGGGAGGCCTCAGCCTCAGGGCTCTCAGGGGAGGCCTCAGGCACAGGGAGGAAGGAGGAGGAGGAGGAGGAGGAGGAGGAGGAGGAGGAGGAGGAGGAGGAGGAGGAGGAGGAGGAGGAGGAGGAGGAGGAGGAGGAGGAGGAGGAGGAGGAGAGGAGGGAGGAGGAGGAGAGGAGGAGGAGGAGGAGGAGGAGGAGGAGGAGGAGGGAGGAGGGAGGAGGAGGAGGAGGAGGAGGAGGAGGGAGGGGAGGGAGGAGGAGGGAGGGGAGGGGGAGGGGGAGGGGGGAGGAGGGGGAGGGGAGGGGGAGGAGGAGGAGGAGGAGGAGGAGGGGAGGAGGAGGAAGGAGGAGGAGGAGGAGGAGGAGGAGGAGGAGGAGGAGGAGGAGGAGAGGAGGAGGAGAGGAGGAGGAGGAGGAGGAGGAGGGAGGAGGAGGAGGGGGGGAGGAGGAGGGGCCACGCGCGGACCCCGGTCGGCCTTCAGCCCCCCCCCCCCCCCCCCGCTTCCCTGGCGGCGGCGGGGGGTCCTGGCGCCGATGATTCGAGCGCTCCTTGCCAGCCTCGAACGTATCCCTGTCCCTAAGATTGGCACGCCCAAATGCGACGACAAGCTTAGGGGTTCGCCCTCGAAAAACAAGGGAGTCCCCAAGATTGGCATCGTGATGAGAAGGTGCCCAGCATAGGGATGGGGATAAATGTTCCAGGCTGGTAAGCTCCCCGCTGCGCGGAGCCCCGCCGGCGCATGCTTGTGCCGTTGGTTGGCCCTTCCGGGGGGCCCAGGCCTCCCACATTCCAGCAGTGGCGAAGCGCCCTGAGCTATACCCATAGGCCCACCGAGTACTGTTCTAACATTCTCTCGTGGTTTGCACGGAATGCGCCTGGAGCAGTTCTGGCTGAGACCGTCTTGCCCGAATACATCGTCTTCATGTCATGCGAGCCTTGTTTTGGTGATGTGAACATTATTTTGTTCTAAGCGTATCTCGTGGCAGGCCTACAGGAATGCCGGCACGGTCGGATCCCGCCGCATCGCCGATGCATCGACGATGCGGCTCGATGCGGGGCCCGGCTTTCTTCGCGCCCGCGGCGCCGATGCATCGCCGGCGTCGCCCATGCATCCGGGTGCGGCGCGAACCTCTGACCCCGTTTGCTCGGGTCTAATCTGGACGCCCGAAATGGGTACCAAAAGAATGGGTACAATGCCCAACAGCAGTCCCTGTTCATTTTGAACAGGATTCGCTGTCCACGCCGCCGCGGCCTGTGTCCATTCGAGACAGAAGGCCGCCTGCCTAACAGCGGCCGCTGTTGGTTTGGGACAACATTTGTTCTTGGGCATTGTACCCATTTTTTCCGTACCCATTTCGGGCGTCCAAATCTAAGTTGGGAACCCTTCCAGAGGAGGCGGTGCAGTCGCTGCTCGCCCAGAACGGGGCGCAGGCGTGGGCGCGGAAACGGGTCGGCGCTGCGCCTCACGCTTCATGCCTCGGGGACCTCGGCTGGCGGGGGGGCGCTTGGCCACGGCCCCCTCGCGGTGCGGCGCGCCAGCCGCTTGCCGCAAGGGCAGTCAATCCGGTGCTCACGCCAAGGGGGCCAGCGCTCACGGGGGCCAGCCAATCCACTCTGGCTGCCCCGCGTCTGGGAACCTCGCGGGGCCGATTCGCGTCTTCCCCCGAGGAGGAGGAGGAGGAGGAGGAGGAGGAGGAACGAGGAGGAGGAGGAGGAGGAGGAGGAGGAGGAGGAGGAGGAGGAGGAGGAACGAGGAGGAGGAGGAGGAGGAGGAGGAGGAAGAGGAGGAGGAGGAGGAGGAGCCGGAGGCCGCCGAGCAGCACAGCTCACGGCGTCTTGCACGGACTGGGTGCGCCGCCCTGCTGCGCTCCTGCCGCCCGAGGGGGGGCGGGGGAGGAGGCTGCTCGGCAGGGAGCACGCCTGCCGCATGTGGGAGGCGCTTTCGAAGGAGCCTTCCCCCCGTGCCCCCGTGCCCGCCCTCGTGCGCACGGGCCCAGCTCTCCTTTCTTCCTCCGCGGCCGCCCTCTCCTGCCTGCCGCCCGCAGGTTATGCGATGCGCCCCGCAGTGTCCCCGCTCAGGCTCCGACCGCGTCGTGCGGCTGCTGGCACCGCGGCCAGGCAGTTGCGTGTCTGCTCCAGGTGGCGCTCTGCTTTCGAGGGCTTGGCGAGTTGCGTGCGGTTGGGAGCGGGGCGAAGGGGGGTGGGGGGGGCTGCTCAAGAACCAGGCCGGGCGAAAGGGGGGGGATGGAGTTTGCTGCATGCAGCTGGTTTCGGCCGCACGCCAAACGCTTTCTTGAGACATGGGCGCCTCAGGCGCCAGGAGGCACCTGGAAAATCAGCTGCGTGAGCTCATTCGGTAAACCCTTCTTTACACCCCCCTCTTCGTCCGTACCGGTGGAGGCACTTCCATAATTACCTTTGAGCGGAGTAGCGAAGTCTTGCGCTGGCGGGTTTTGGGAATGGCCCAGACCAGCTAAGATTGCCAGACATTCCCAGACCACGAAAGTTGAAGATCACGTGCATCGAAATCAGTCATGTGCGTTCTTCTCGGCCCAGTGCCGAATGACTTGGCAGCAAGGGGGTGGTGGTGTGGGGGGGGGGGCAAAATGCTACGCGAGTAGATTTAGCCAGAGCCTCACAGCAAACAAACACAAGCTCAAGGGGGGAGGACGCGGTAACGGCCGTTGCGCCGAACGAGAAACAGCGTGCGTCCCGAGCGTAGAACCGCAGTGTGATCGGCAGGGGCTCTTCGTTTCCGGGCCGCTCTGGAGATCTTGGTCGTGGCCGAAGCTCTCCGTGGCTAGAAAAGCCTCTGCGCTCCTCATTCGGCGTTCCTTGCGGCGGGCTCGGCGACAGCCCTTACAACGAAAAGCAAAAAGCATGCGCTCCTATCGAACCAGGCATGATCCGATACGATACGTTCCTTGCTCGGCTCCAGAGGTCGCGATCCCTTTCCCCGGGGCCTGGCTTGCGCCCAGAACCTGTGTTTCATTGCCTCGAGGCCTGGTGACGGGCCCTGTAGGGCGAAATCGCTGAACAACGCCCAGATCGAAGCCATCGTAATGTCGGAACAGATCTCCCCTGATGTCATGGCCTTCTTCTTCTGTGTCTTCCTCTCCTTCTAATCATATTATTATTAGGCTATTATTACTATTATTGTATCAGTATTCGCACTCTTATTTTTATGATGTCCCATGTCACCCCTGGGGACCCGAAGCTCAACGCGCTTCGCGCATCGCGGCTTGTGCTGAAGCGCTGCCCCCCTCTCCCCAGGGGGGGGCGGCGCGAGAGCGCGGAGACCACCGCGCAAACATCGCGCGGCGCGCGCGCGGCTTGCGCGACGTGCGGCGGCCTCACGCTGCCCCAAAGGCGTGGCCGGGTCTGCCCCCCTCCTCCTCCTCCTCCTCCTCCTCCTCCTCCTCCTCCTCCTCCTCCGTAGCCATTTTGGCTCAAGATGCCTAGTTCCGCAGGGGAACAAGTGGATACCGCTAGTCCGCGGCCAGTGCCAGGGCTCTCTAGCCCGACAGTTTTGTTCAACGCTCCGTGTGCCTCCTGCTGCCCGCAGGTGAGCTTTCTCTGTTCCTCAGCTCGTCCATGGCGCCTCCGCAGCAGCGCAGCGGCTACGTCAAGTGCTACTCCTGCTCGTACGCCTGGAACTGGAAGACCAAGCAGACGTGCTACTGGTGTGGCAAAGCTTTGGCGCCGTGGACAGATGCCCCGCCTCCGGTGCAAGGTGCTTGGGCGGCCCGTGTCTCAGCCGCAGCCCAGGCCGAGGCCAAGTGCACCCAGCAGTCCAGCCCCGAGGGAGGTTGGGAGCCGTGGTCATCATGGCCCAAGTCCCGCCGCCGCCGTGGCAAGGGCAACGGCAAGGACCAAGACGACGACTGGTGGGCCAGCAAGAACGACACCCCCAAGGCTCGCTCCGCCGAGGACATCTTGGCGGAGCTCCAGGCGATCGCCCCCCACATCGACAAGGCAGCCACTGACGGCATCAAGTCGCAGATTCCGCCGCCCCAGCCGCAGAAGCCAGCCGACCTCAACGACATCTACAGCCGCGCCCAGGCTACGGAGCGCCGCTGCAAGAACAACCTGGAGAGGCTGCTGGAGAGCGAGCAGAAGGCGCTCAGCTGGTACACAGAGCGCAAGCAGGCGTCGGAGGAGGCCGCCTACAAGTTGGCTGAAGCCCAGGCGGAGGCCCAAGCGGCTCTCGACGCACTCCAAGCCGCCCGCAAGGGCGGCACAGCTACTTCTACGCCGTCGCAGCAGAACCCGACCTTCAACCTCACCAGCCTCCTCGAGGACGGCGACATCTCCATCGAAGCGGGTGCAGCGTTCGATCTCCAAGGCCTCGACATCGACGACAGCGACCGCCAGGCATGGGAATCCCTGCAACAGCGCTTTGCCACGGAGCTCAAGGCCAAGGTCACAGAGCTCTTCGGCAACACCGCCAGCCGCATCAGCCAGCTCCGAGCAGAGGCCAGCACCATGCGCACGCGCTTCGCCTCCAAGCGGCAGCGCGCTGACGAGGATGGGCACGCCAGAGAGGGAGGTGGATCACCGCCCGCCGCCACGGCTGCAGCAGGCGAACCCCCAGCGGCAGCCGCAGCGGATGCTGAGGGCACTGCGCCCTCTCCGCCAGCGGCGCCAAGCGATGAGCCGCCCGCGCCTGCTGCTGGCGCTTCTTCTGACGGCGGCTACGCCACACAGCCTGTACCTGCACTCAACAAGGACCCCGACCTCGAAGACAAGGCACAGAAGATGCTCAGCCAGATGCGCAAGCCCACTGCCGCCGCCGCCGCTGGACCGCAGCAGCCTCTTTAGCCGACTACAACCCGACCCTGGACGGAATGGTGAGACGGGGCGCCTACCGTCAGAGACCACGATCTGCGACAACCCACCGATCATCAATACAATGGACGCAGTCCTCGACCCGTTCGACGAGCTGGCCGAGTTGGACGCCCACATCGATTTCGCAGTTTCCGAGCAGTACGCTACCGCCCCGCCCGAGACGTTGTCCTCGGTAGGGGGCGATGAGGCGGCGCAGACCGTCGACCCCGTGGTATGGGACCCAGGGCAGCCGCAGCGTGCTACGCGGTCCGACCCTGATGCCGCTCCGCCCGAGACGCTGTCCTCGGTAGGGAGCGATGAGACGGCACAAGCTGTCGACGTGCATGTGGTACAGGAACCAGGGGAGCCTTCGCCAAAGGCAAACCCCGATGCCGCCCCGCCCAAGACGCAGTCCTTGGTAGGGGGCGATGAGATGGCGAAAGCTGTCGACACGCCCGCAGGGAAAGGGCCATGGAAGCCCAGCAGCCCGAGAGCCGACCCTAGTCCCGCCTGCCAAGACGAAGGCCCTACGAAGCCCCCGCTGTCAGACCATTCCCTGTTCTTCTCCAACATTACTCAATGGGGGCCACAGTCGGAGAAATGGTTGGCACGACCAGGCAAGCACTATCAGATGGTAGCATTAGTTGAAACACGCATCTCGCCTGGAAAAGCGCCGCCCATCTACGACAAGCTAGCAGCGGATGGTTGGAGAATATCATCGACTACGGCCACTCCTACCAGTAGATCAGACGGCGGCAACACGGGGGGCGAGATCATCTTATCCAGGTACCATGTCCAGGCCACTACGTTCAACCACCTCCGTGACCTTGCCATCTCCCAGCGCAGGCCTGACCCGTTCCTCGGCTTCACGCCCATGGTATGGCACAGACGTTCTGGCAACTTGGTTGTTATTGCCGCGCATCTGGAACCCCACAGGCAGATCGAGGGTGCAGTACACGATAAGCTACTTTCGCTGGGAGCGTTCGTTACTATGCTCACAGACCCTTGGATCATCCTGGCCGATTGGAACATGACACCTGAGCAGCTTGCAGCGACAGAGTGGCTCGCCAAATGGAATGCTACCATCGCGCGAGCACCTGGATCCGCCACTTGCGACAAGGGCCAGGGACTCACGCTTGATTTCGCATTGGTCAAGACTGGCATCGAGCACACGATCTCCATTCGCCAGTGCCCCACAGTACCCTGGGCCACCCACGTTGGCCTTGAAGTTCGAGCAGGCAGTGCAGACCCCTGGTGGTATCAGTCGATCGATACCCCCAAGTCCTTCCCCATAGTGGGCAGACCCAGGATTCCGCCAGACCCCAACAGCAAGACCGCCATCAAGAAACGTAAAACAGCTGAAGCTCGAGCAGCACGTCTCCGTGATCTACCTCCTGAACTCCAACAAGCAGCAGCACAGCCTCAGCCACAAGACGAGCCCGCAGCACAGGAACCTATCCCCTATGCCATCCCGATGGACTTGTGGGAAAAACAATGGCAGGAAGCGGTGCCCACACGTTGTAAGCAGCCACACGCGCACTTCGTGTACAGACACTGGGTGCACGACGCCGACGTCCTCAACCTCAAGTACGCCAAATGGGTCACGGCGCTCGAGAACACCATGATCAGCCACCACCAGATTGACCCGAAGGAAGCTGCAGCATACACTGGCCGAGCTCAGGGCTACCAGTTATATTGGAAGAAGACAGCTGCTGCCCCAGGCCGCGTACACGTACACGACCCACATTCGGAATGGTGGGCAATTACGCTCACCCTCATCAAGCGCTACGCCGCGCTTCACGACAAGCCCAAGCACACAGCGCTTATGCAGCAGCAGGCCACCATCATCCAGCAGCGCGCGGACCACTTCAACACTCACATGCACGACCTTCAGTTCGAGAAGGATGAGGACACCATCTTCCGCTGGTTTGCGCTCGTCTGGGCCCCTCACCTGGACAAGGATGACACCGACGACTTGGTCACCATTGCCGCTACCTGGGCCTCCAGAGCCCTCTCGGCCGCCCTCGCCAAGTCCAAGAGGGCCTACGGGGCTTGGCTCGCCCAGCAATGGAAGCACCGCCCTGGAGTACTACACGCCCATGTCGCCCGCACGCAATGGAACCTGACCATCGCTGACCCCACCGTCATCATGGACAACAAGAAGCAACAATGGCAGCAAGTATGGCAAGCCACCGAGACCTCCGACGACATCCTCCAGGCCCTGTCAAAGGCCAAGGCAGCAGCTGCTCATCAACCGCTCGAGCCCATCGCAGCCGAGATCGTGCACCGCATTCACGGCCGCATGCCACCCAGTAAAGCACACGGAGTTGACGCCCTAGGACCTCGCGACCTCCATCGATTACCAGAACCAGCAGTCGAAGCTTATGCAGATATCCTCAATTCAGTGGAGCAAGCAGGCATCTGGCCACTACAAATTTCAGGCACAATTGCAGCTCTCGCCGCCAAGAAGTCTGGAGGCGACAGGGTCCTCGGCATGCTCCCACATATGGCCAGACTCTGGTCTCGCATTAGATCTACCGCATCGGCAGCCTGGACGCAAGGTCTGGACGACTTTTGGACTACAGCCATCAAAGGCTCTTCAGCTCTCCAAGCCGCCCTACATAGGGCCTTGTTAGACGAGACAGCCTCAGCACTTGGCATACAGTCGGCCACCTTGCTATTAGACATCCAGAAGTTCTACGACAATATCAAGCTCGCCAACCTCATCATGGTCGGCCTCAACTGCGGCTTTCCTCCCATCATTCTATTATTGGAGGTGCAGCTATACCTGGCGCCCAGATTCTTGCGCAGTCGGCAATGGGTGAGTATGCCTATCTTCGCCTCCAAAGGCATCATTGCAGGCTCCCCTCACGGCACCACCCTGGCACGACTTATTTTGCTACCAATTCTTCGACAAGCCCAAGCTCAGGCAGAGCTTGCCCAGATGTGGACCTTCGTCGACGACACTGTTCTTCGAGTCGAAGGAGTCCTACGTGCTTTACAGAAGCACCTCCCCCGTGCCGCCAGGACGCTCTGCGACGGATTGAAGGAGTTCGGGCTGCCTATCTCAGACAAGACCGTCCTCATTGGCTCCACTCCCAAGGTCCGCCACTCGCTAGCCAAGAAGATGCGACAGTACGACGTCTCAGTTACTGCGACCTCCACGGCCGTCGACCTTGGAGTTGACGCGGCCGCGGCTACTCGACGTGTACAAGCCAAAGCCAGGAAGCGACATATCTCAGCCACAGCCAGGCTTCGCAAGATACACCGTTTACGGAGCACTGCACAGCAGGCCCGAATCTCAGCTGGACTGTGGCGCACTGGTGCTCTCCCAGAAGGAGTATTCGGTCATCAGGTTCACGGCCTCGCTCGGCACGCTCTACTACGCTGGCGGCGTCAGGCCGCCATTGCAGCCACGGGCGCTGCCGCAGGCCGATGCCTCACCTCCCTCCTCGGCGCCACTTTTGACGGCATGGACCCAGGAGTTTCCCTAAGGATCGAGCTCATCGAGGCTTGGCTTCAGCACTGGATACGCCACCCGAGCACGCGCGCCAGGATCATCAGAGCCTGGCCAAGGATCAAGACCACCTTGCTCGCCGCTGGCCCCAAGCTGTGGTGTAAGGTCAAGGGCCCCACAGGCGCGGCCATCGCGACCCTGCTGGAGGCTAGTTGGGAGCCGGCCTCAGCTACCAAGTGGAGGCGTACGAAGGACGGCTACATCGAGGAGTGGAACCTCCCCCCTGCCGACGACCCCGACCTCCTCGACGCCGACATTCACGCAGTATTGCAGGACCTCAGCGAGGATTTACACAGGCTCCTCTGGACGCAGGCCGCTACGCATGCCCATGGAGACACGCTGGCTGGTGGCGCAGACATGGTCACTATCCGCATTGAACAAAGGAGGTTCCTCGCAAACGGCGACTTCAGCGACTGGGCCCTCAACGACACCATCATCGGCGGAGGACAGTGGACCAGAGACCGCCTTCACAACGCGGGCTACCAGATCGACAGGAACTGCGACCGCTGCAGCGCTGGAGTTCCTGAAACCTTGTTTCACCGAATGTGGCAGTGCGAGGCGAACGTTGGACCCGAGTTTGAGGCCAGCGACAAGCTACTGCCGCGAGCCTAGGCGGGGGCCGACGCCGACCCCGCCTTGTGGGTCCCCGTGGCATTCCCTCTGTTGCTCTCACTACGCCCACGTTCGAGCCATTGACTGGGAGGGACGGGTGGGAGTTTGTTGGCGCGGTGCGGGAGGGTTTGCCGGCCTGGGAAGGTGCTCGTAACGCAGAGGGTGAGTTGTTTCTTTTTGGTGACGGGTCTGGCGGTGCCTTTTCTGACGACGTCAGGCGACGTCGCGTCGGATCTGGCCTCGCGGCCCTCCGTTGGAACCCTCCCTCGGCCTCCTGGACCCCCCGCGCGGGCCTCCTTGCCCCCCTCCCAGGCCCCCGCCAGACCGTCCCAAGAGGAGAATTATATGCGTTTTGCCTGGCACTAGAGACGTGCCATCAGGATTTCACGTTTGTTACCGATCATCTAGCCTTGCAGCGCGGTTGGCAGAATGGCAGATGTCTCAGGCCATGCAGCCTCAGAGGTAATAATAAGAATGGAGATCTCTGGCTGAGAATTCGGCATCTCGTGCAGGATCGACCTTGCGGCGTCTCCTCGGTCACGGTGCTCAGGACCCCATCTCATGCCGATCCCCAGACTCTTCACGGTTTTCAGAAATTCCCAGCTCTCGGCAATCAGCAAGCCGATGAGCTTGCGGGAAGCGCGGCCCGCAAGTCGGCCACCCTTGCCCTCCCGCCTGTGCCCAGGACTGATGAATACGATGCTATCACAGCGATTGTCCGACAGCGGGCACGACTAATCCTACGTTCCTTAGGAAAGAATTCAGAGCCTCGAGGACTGTGGCCAGAGAGGCAACCCACGCAGGAGGCAGCCCCTCGTTCTCTGTTGCAGACCGCGATCGCGGCTTCACAGCACAAATTCGAGCGGTGTGCAGACAAATGGCGATGCTCTGCCTGCCTCATCATCGTCGATGCTTGCCAGGTTATTCCAGCCGCCGCCACGGAGTGTGTACCGCCTTGCCCCCTTCCCGAGTTTGCTGCGTGTGGCGAGGTGCTGTGGTCGAGGGGTCCCCGTGTGATCAGTGGCAAGGCGATACACCCCTCCCACACGTTGGCCACCATCCCCAAGTGGCAAATGTTCTTCTGCGTGAAGTGCGGCCATACGGCCACACACCAGGTCAAAAGCTTACAGTTCCCTTGCCCTCTCACCCACCAAGTGGGAGAGCGCAGGGCCCTGGGACCCACTGGCAAAGGCCTCGAAAACCTCAGCAGGATCAGGCGAGGCCTCCATCCGTCCAGATCGGGTCCCAGCAAGTCTGTTCTAGAGGCTATGCATGTTTCGGCAGCCGAAGCCGCGATCGTTTCTCACGCGGCTGGCGCTGCCTCTGAGTAAATTGTGAGGCCAGGGGGGCCTGTCGCGGTGTGCCGTGGGATGTCGCCCCCCACGGCTCTCCGAGAAATTCTGGATGGCCCCCCTGGCGTCTCTGGGTTCCCGAACGGACTACGTCCGATTGCTCCACTCCGCTCCTCCTCCTCCTCCTCCTCCTCCTCCTCCTCCTCCGCCTCCTCCTCCTCCTCCTCCTCCTCCTCCTCCTCCTCCTCCTCCCCTCGCCCTCGCCCGTGCGCGCGTGCCTCGGGCCCACGACTCGCGAGCCCCCCGCTGGCGAGGGCGCTGGACTCACTTTTTGTTGGTCGCGGCCGCGAGCGAAAGAGCGCAGGCGGCGAGCAGGGCGAGCCGGGCCAACGGGCAGGCTTCATTGGCTACGAGTGGCGCCGCCAGCCGGCCGGCCCACCCACGAAGCAGCCGCGAGGCTGTGGGGGAGCCGGCGGCAGGAAGGGCTGGACTCACACGGCGTTCTGGCGATATCGTGGGCCGCTTTCGTTTCAACTGCGGTGTGCGGGGAAAAAAGGCGGATCGCAGGCAGCACGAGGGACAACGAAGAAAACATCGAAACCGAACACCCACACACACACACACACCGGCATGCACACACACACACACACACACACCGTTTCGGTTCAGCCCTGCCGCTGGCGCGCCCCCCTCCTTTCGGACCCCCCAAGCAATGTTTTAATAGCCTCTTGTGGCTTCCACGACATGTTCTCAGAACATGTCTGGCTGGGACCGACTTGTTTTAGCACATCGGGCTTACATGTTCAAAGAACCCTGTTTTCTCTTATGGGAACACTGTGGGGTTCTGAGAGCATGTCGTGGTAGGCCTATATAGAACTGCCGGGACGGCCGGCCCCTGCTTCATGTTGGACCCCCCCCCGAGCAGGCGCCCGGGCGCCGCCGCGCGCACCGCCGCGCCGCCTTCGCGGCCCTCGCCGCGGCCGCCGCCGCGTGCGCCGCGGCGGCCGCGGCCTTCGCCACGGCGCGCCCTCGCCACGGCGGGCCAAGGCCGCGCGGCCGGCGTCGGCGCCGACGTCGCCGCCGGCCGCCGCCGCCGTAGTCGTCGTCGGGGTCGGCGAGGTCGCCTGCGCAACCATCGGAGGCGGAAAATGAGGGGGGTGATGACTAGGGGGGGGGTGGGTGTCATGGCGGGGGCCATGATATTTCCCCAGATTTCATGGCGCCTCCTCTTATTTCATGACATCCCGGGCCCCCCCCCCCTGGGCCGCGCACGTGCCGCCGGTCATGATTTGCGCCCCCCCCTCTTGGGCGCCCCCCTCTTGGCCGCCCCCGACACCACCGCCCTGTAGATCTCCGAAGGTATCATGCCGGGTGCGTTCCCAGATTTCGGCCTGCCTCTGGGGCCCGTTTTCGGGAGCCTCTGGGCAAGGACCAGTTGATCTGGACTCGCAGTCGTCGTCGTCGTCGTCGCGGTCGTCGAGGTCGGCTCATGTCGCCTCCGCCGCCAGCCCCAGGTCGCGGGACACAGCCGGCATTATCGTAAGTGTCCAGAGGTCGGCGCGGAATTCTTACATCGGCGCCGGGCTCCCCCATGGGCGGCGCTTCCGGCGCCGTCCCTGGCGCAAGAAGTCCGTGCTGGTCCTTCTTTCTCCTCCTTAGATCCGATCTAGCGAAAAGAATTGCAACATCGCCTCCGATGATACGACTGTTTCATGCCAGGTGTGTTCCTAGATTTCGGCCTGTGGGGCCCGTTTTCGGGCCCTGTGCCGGCCACGCGCAGAGTGGGGTAGGGAAAGGGGGAATGCTTCTTAGACGCAACCTTGCTTCAGAAGACGCGTGCCCTCTCTATACATGGAAGGCCGGCGCCTTCTGAGAAGCAGCCCCCTTCTAAGAAGTCTTCCCCCCTCGCCCTACCCCCCCGAGTGCGCCGCCAACAATGGCACGGACACGCTGATCCAGTCGGAAAGACTGCCCTACCCTGACATCGGGCGTGTCCCTCTTCAGGACGAAAATTCAGAAATAACAGAAAAATAGTCTGGAGACTACCTTTTTTCCCCATTTTCCCAACCATCCTGTGGTGTTGGGTCCTCGTTTTGAAGAGACAGCGCCTCGCGTTCACTCATCCCGCTGCCCCCTCCCTCCTCTTACCATCATCATCATCATCATCATCATCATCATCATCATCATCATCATCATCATCATCATCATCGTCATCGTCATCGTCATCGTCATCATCATCATCGGCATCATCATCGTCATCGTTATCGTTATTACCATCATCATCATCATCATCATCATCAGCAGCATCAGCATCAGCATCATCATCATCTTCATCATCATCATCATCAACATCATCATCATCATATTCATCTTCGTCGGCATCATCGTCATCATCACCATCCTTGCAATCATCATCGCCGTTATCGTCGCCATCAACATCATCATCATCAGCATCATCAGCATCATCATCATCAGCATCATCATATTCATCTTCGTCGGCATCATCGTCATCATCACCATCCTTGCAATCATCATCGCCGTTATCGTCGCCATCAACGGCACCAAGTTCGGCACACCCCTCACACGTTTCGTGGCCCACTAGGGAGCTCCGAAGGCCCCAGCGGCAGCGCGCGCATGCGGCTCCACCCCCATTCCGGCATACCCCTCACACGCTTCCTGGCCCCATAGGGAGCTCCACCGAAGGCCCCAGCGGCAGCGACCGCATGCGGTTCCATCCCCCCCCCATTTCGGCATTCCCCTCACACGATTCGTGGCCGCATAGGGAGCTCCACCGAAGGCCCCAGCGGCAGCGCCCACATAGTCTTCCACCCCCATTTCGGCACACCCCTCACACGTTTTCTGGCCGCAATAGGGAGTTCCACCGAAGGCCCCAGCGGCAGCGCCCGCATGTGGCTCCACCCCCCCATTTCGGCACACTCCTCACACGTTTTGCGTCGCCAATATGGAGTTCCACCGAAGGCCCCAGCAGCAGCGCCCGCATGCGGTTCCACCCCTATTTCGGCACACGCCCCACACGTGTCGTGGCCCCACAGGGAGCTCCACCGAAGGCCCCAGCGGCAGCGACCGCATGCGGTTCCACCCGCCCCATTTCGGCACACCCCTCACACGTGTCGTGGCCCCAATCATAGGGAGCTCCTCCGAAGGCCACAGTGGCTGCGTCTGCCATAAGGACCTCCTGCTCATGCGGGCGCCGCGCATCGAGTTCTTCCTGGCAGGGCCGCGGGAGGGCTTGCGGAAGCAGCTGGAGCAGTTTGCGGCGCGCACGACGCGGTGCAGGAGGGAGGCGACGGCCCTCGCAAGGGAGCCCGGCTTCACCGAGTTCATCCGCGAGGGCTGACTTGAGGGGCGCCCCGCCCGAGCCGCGAATTCTGTCGATTGCCCGATTAATTGTCTGGCCTCGCGCCGCGGACGACCCGCGCGCGTCGCTGGGACCCTCTCCGGGCGACCGGCGCGCGTCGCGGGCCAGCTCTCTTTGCTCCGCGCAGCGGACGACCCGCGCGCGTCGCTGGGACCTTCCAGGGCGACCGGCGCGCGTCGCGGGGACTCCGCGCTGCGCTGCGCCCGCAGCCTCGGACTTCGGAATGCGCGGGCAATGAGCTAGGGAAAGGAGGGGAAGGAAGCGGGCGCGATCTTCGTGAGGGGCGTGCCGACATGGGCGTCGCGGCGCGCGGGCGCTGCCATCGGGGTTTCCGGGGGCGCTCCACGCGGCGGCCTCGCTCAGCGTCACGAGTGTTCAGAGTCAGGCCTGCCCGAACCAATCACTTTCATATGCATTTACATTTTAGTCGTAGCCATAGCATTCATGCACATGTACTCACCCGCGCGCTGACTCATTCACACTCCATATTCGCTCGCGCTCAGACTCACCCGCGCTCAGTCTTTTAAAATTCGACCGATCGTCCCCGTTCGCGGCGTGTGCCTCGCCACGCAATTCGGCGCGCCCCTCGCGCGGTTTGTGGATTCCTGGCCCCGCAGGGAGCGCCACCGAAGACAAGATTCAGAATTGCAGTATTCACAACTGCACATGGTTGGGTCTTTCGCCTGGGTCATTTTTTCGAGCACGCGCCAAGGAGTTGTTGTTATTCCTCTTCCCGAAATTCGCCTTTTGGGGGACATGCTCGACCTAACCTTGCCAGCTTGGGGAAAAGGCCCCGATTTCCTTGGCCGCCAATTGAAAAATTTCAGCGCGGCGGATGTCAGGGGCCGCCGCTGTCGACGTGGCAGTTGCCAGCCTCGCCGTAACCGCCCCCGCCGCCGCCGCCGCGGTTTTTGTTCGTCGTTGTCGTCGTAGTTCGTCGTCGTCGTCGTCGTCGTTTTCTGGGTCGTCGTCGCCGGCGTTGCGGCGTCGGTTCCGCGTTCGATGCGGGAACCGACGCCGCCGTCGTCGCCAAAGTCGTCGCCGTCGTTTTCGTCCTCATCGATGTCGCCGTCGAGGCTGATATTGAGGTCGAGGTCGTTGTCGTCGTCGTCATCGTCTGTCGTCTGTCGTCGCCGAAGCTGATGTCGAAGTCGTAGGTCGTCGTCGTCGTCGTCGTCGTGGTCGTCGTGATCGTCGTTGAGGTCGAGTTCGCCCGTCTCGTCCTTCACGCAGCTGCAGGAGTCGATCCAGCTGGCTTTTCGCCGCAACCTCCAAGCCCCTTGAAGTCTTTCCTTTGAGCCCTGCCGAACGTATGGTCAGGGATTCGATCGTGGCTGGCCCCGCAGGATGGCGGGGCCGGGCTCATCGAATTGGAGGACTGTGTTCCAGCACGGCGAAGGCCTTCAGTTCGGCAGCATTCGCTGCGCTCCCGGGGGGCAGGCCGTTGAGGTGAGGGCTTTTCGCGGTGCCTCTCAGGGGCCTTCGGGGCGGGGTTTCTCGTCGCAAAAGCCTGGCGCGTCTCGGAACACAGGCCAGGATTGGCCTCAGAAGGAGCTGGGGGTAGGACTGGAGCGGGTTTTGGTTGGAGCGCCCCAACTACGCGTCGATGTCGAACCCGTTTCCGCCAAGCCTGGACCCAGAGCGGGTGTCAGAATAGTGCATCCCTGGGGGGAGTGATGATGGCGGGCGACGGGTGGGAGGAGGAGGGCGAGGAGGAGGAGGACGAGAAGGAGGAGGAGGAGAAGGAGGCGGAGGAGGAGGAAAAGAAAAAGGCGGATAAGGAGGCGGACTGAGGAAGAGGACGAGGAGGAAGTGGATGAGGAAGGGGAGGAGGAGAAGGGGGAGGAGGAGGAGGAGGAGGAGGAGGAGGAGGAGGAGGAGGAGGAGGAGGAGGTGGCGGGAGGAGAAGCAGGAGGAAACAGGATGATGGAGGAGGAGGAGGAGGAAGAGGAGGAGGAGGAGGAGGACGAGGAGGGATTGGGGGAAAGCAGGTGGCACTGACCATCGTGCAGCACTGATCGCGGGCAAGAAACGGCGGAGCGGGCGCCCCCACCCCAGCTCCCATGCTTGGGCGAAAACTAGGGGGCGCCGCGCGAGCCCAAGCCATGGGTGCGAGGCGTTGCGCGGTCCGCCCTGCTTTTGCGTGGGCGAGCGCGCGAGGAGCCGCGTGCGCGGCCCAGGGTTGGGAGGGGCACCGCGCACAGTCGGCTGGGGGGGTACCCCAGCGAGGGGCACCCGTGGTGCGGTTTTGGAGCCCCGCCCCGGCGTCATCGCGCGCTTGTGCATGCGATGCGCATGTGCGATGCGTGGGTTTGCCCGTGTGTAGCACTTTGCATGTGAGAGGCACGTGTATGCCCTATTGTGCCACTTTCTGCCCGTGAGAGGCATCATGCATGTGTGAGGCGTGTGTCCTTGGCCTATTCATGTCCCCGCGTGTGTCTGCTCTGTTGTTGCACGTTCTGCCCGTGTGTGGCACGCTGCACGAGTGGGACACGTGTCCCTGGTCCGTTGGTGGCCGCGGCTGTACACGCGCGAGGCTCGCATCCGAAATATCGTCTTGCCCGCTTGCATTCGCAAGGCGCGCGTCTGAGCATAATGTGTGGTCATCAGTTGCCGCGACTATGGACGTGTCGGGCGCATGTCCGCCGCAGCGTGGCACGTCATTCGCGTGCGTGGCACGTTGCAGGCCTGAGGCGCGTATCCCAGGCCCACTGGTGGTTGCGAGCGTGCACGCGTGAGGCGTGCGTTTGTCCTTTCGTGTCACGTTTTGCCTGTGCGTGGCACTATGCACGCGAGAGGCGTGTGTCCAGGCCCACTCGTGGCCGTACTTGTGTTCGCGTGGGTCGTGTTTATCCTTCTGACGTGGAGCGATTTGCCCGTGTGTGGCATGCGCGTCTGCCTGAGTGTGGCGCTGCCCGATGGCGGCGCAACTTTGCCCGCGCGTGGTGCGCAGATACCACCGTGGGACACCTGCTGCCCATGTGCGGTACGCTTTTTGCTTCTCGGAGCACAGTGCTGCCCGTGCGTGGCATGCCCATGCGGGGCCTTCGACTGCCCGTGTGCGGTTGTGCCCAGAGGTGGCGCGATCTGCCCGCGCGTGGCACGCATCTGCCCGTGCGTGGCGCTGTCTTGCCCGTGCGCAGCTGACCGTGCGTGGCGCCCGCGTGCCCGCCTGCGCGCGACTTCGCGGCGCGCGCGAAAGGCTGCCAAGCGCGGCCCTCCACGGGCCCCCGCCGCGCTGGCGGCTGGGTCCTGGGGGCGCGGCCGGGGCGACGGCGCCGGAGAGCAATTCTGTTCGCCGCCGTGCCCTGCCGTCGCGAGAGGAGATCCTGCGGCGAGCTCGAGAGTTCGAGGGGCGGTCGAGGCCGTCGCCGAGCATGCTGTATAGCGCCCGAATCAACTTGCCGCGCCCAGTGAAAGAATCGCAGCGCGCCTTCGATGGCATCGCAGCAATGGGCCCCCCCAGCGCTGGCTTTCCTCCGCGAGGGCGCGCGTCTTCCTCCGCGAGGGCGCGCCTGGCCGCGGCGCTTGGCAGCTGTCCTCGCTCAGCGCAGTGCTCGGTGGTTGCGCTTCTGGAAGTTCGCTTGGGTGCAGGAGGATTGCCGGCGCGCTGTGCCGCGCGATCGCAGGTTCTTGAAGCGTTGCGGGCTTTGGCGCAGGTTTTCGAGCACGCGTCGGCGTCGACGGCTGCCCTCGGCGAGCGTTTTTGGATGCGCGCGCGATTGGGCGCCGCGAAGAGTCGCGCGGCGCCCGGCGCCCGCAGGAGTCGAGCGACGCGCGCAGCGCGCCCCCTGATCCAGAGCGGTCGGGGCGAGCCCCTCGGGCGTGGCGGCCGCGTCAGTCAGGAGGGGCGTGCTCCTGCCATGTTAGGGCTTGCCCGCTGTCTTCGATGGGTCGGCATTCAACGAGCAGCGCGGCGCCAGCGAGCATCTCAGCGGGCGCGTCAGGTATGCGTTTGCAGCGGCGCAAGAATTCGGCACGGCCTGCCACAATGTGGCCCGCGCTTTGGCGCCGCACTGCGGGCGGCAAAGGCGCGCGCCCAGTGTGCGATGTCGGCGTGTTATGAGAGAAAGTGGGCGTGGGCAAGCAGGCCTTCGCGAGCATCTCCCCCGCCGGCGCCGCGGCCGCCATCTGGATAGCGTTCAGGGCGGCTGGCGCAGAGGAGAGGAACTCGACGAGAAAGAGCCTCTACGAGGGAACGCGCTCGACTTGCTCGAGCGCGGCACCGGCCTGGCCGAGGTGGTTCGCGCGGGCGGGTGGCGGAGCGCATCCAGTCTACAGCGTTTGCCCGCCGAGGCGGGACGTTTCTCTCGAGGCTGGGGGCACTTGCGCGTCCGACAGCAATGCGCGAGGGAATGAGGCCCGGCCCCGTGCTAGGTAGAGCGCGCGCGCGGGCGCTCCAGCGGGCGCTGCGCATTGGGTCTGCGCCCGCGCGCGCGCGGCTCGCACAGCTAGGCCTCTCGGACCATCGTCGCTGCGCGACGCGCCGAGCCGCTTGGAGTCCGCGCCGAGGTTTTGCGGCGGGCGATCATCGCGCACCGTTGATCGTGGGCTCGAAAGGGCGGGGCGGGCGCTTCTGCCCCAGTTTCCGCGCTTGGGCGAGAGGACAGGGGGCGCCGCCCGAGCAGTCGCGAAGGGCGCGAGGGGGCGCGCGCGCTGCCCAGGGTTGGGAGGGGTGTCGCGCGCTCGGCTGGGTGGTGTCCCGCCGCGCTAGGCGAGGAGCGCCCGCGGTGGTTTTTGCTCGCCCACTGTTCCTTGGCGGTCATTCGGTTTGGGGCGTTGGCACCGGGCGCTCGGCTGGGCGGGCGACGCAGGCCTGTGCCCGCGCCGCGGTCGGCCAGGGGCAGCGCTGCGCGCGTCTAGGGTCGAGCGCCACATCCATCGTCGCGGTGCGACGCGCAGTGCGGTTGCGCGTGGAATGTTTGGGATTCCAGCGACACTGTCCGGTACGGCTAGGAGCCGGCCGCAGCGTACGCAGCGAAACTGTTGAACCCGCCATCGAAGGAAGAAGTGGAGAGCCCATGCCGCAGGACCATTATTGTATGGATCCTCCTCGTGGCAGGCCAATACATCACACCAGAGTCGTCGTGTGAGCCAAATGCTATGTGCGTCTTTCCCCGATGGCCTCCCGAGTGCATGGCCTGTCCCGAGTGTATGGCCTGTCCCCCAAGTGGCCCCCATCGTCGTGCACGTCATGTCTTGCCTTTGGCCTACTTCGTGTACAGCATGTGTTTCACACGACGTTCATCGTATAGGGCTTGTGTTGCACATGACGTATATGCTCCTTCCCGTCGAGGACGCCGAGGACCGCGAGTAGAAAGAAGAGGGATGTTACGATACGTTGTTTTGACCAGCGGTAGCTATGGTGGACGCCATCGCGTTCGAACGGCCAGCGGGCCCTGTCGGAAACAGGAGTACACAATTATGACCAGGAAAAAAGGAGGGCGGCTGCGGAGGAGGAGCGTGGGAGAAGATCGCAGGCCTAGGTCGCCAGGTGAGCCCGAGGTGAGAGAAGGGGGGGAGGAACAGAAGAGGGGGGAGGATAATCGAGAGGTCTTGGGGTCGTCTTGGTCATTTTCGGAGGGCCTCAATCAGAAATAGGGGGACCTTCAATTAACCGTGCCTTGCCAGAGCGTGAGAAGTCGTGTCATGGGGCGCTCTTGGGGTGCTTTGGTGCGTCTTGTGGGCCGTATGTGGCCCGTTGTGGGTCCTTCTTGAAATTATGTGGCGATCTTCAAGCCAATTCTTTACGCTTCGCGTATCCCCACCAGCCCATCTCAAAACAGCAACTCTTGCGAAGCATGCCGACAGTCGTGTTTTTCAGGCGTGTTTCCGCCTGCCCCCGCATGTCTCCCCTGTTCCTCCTTCCCCCCGCCTCCTTGTACATCCTCCTTGTGGTGGGAGCGGGAGAAGGACGAGGCGGAGGAGGAGGGAGAGAAAGCGTTCCTCGTGGTTTGAGTCGTTTGGGGTTTCTTGTCCTGGTGTGAGTCGTTCGGGCCCTCCTTCCTGGTGTGAATCGGTCGGGCTCTTCGTGATGTGAGTCGTTCGGGCTCTTCGTCCTGGTGTGAGTCGTTCGGGCTTCTCGTGGTGTGAGTTGTTCGGGCCCCTCGTCGTCGTGTGAGTCGTTCGGGCCCCTCCTCCTGGTGTGACTCGTTCGGGCTCCTCGTGGTGTGAGTCGTTCGGGGCCCTCGTCGTGGTGTGAGTCGTTTTGGGAGCCTCTTGGAGGCCTTTTGGGGCGTCTTCGGGGCCTCTTGGCGGCCCCAGGGGCTTCTAGGAGCGTCTTGGGTGCCTTGGGGGAGCCTCTTCGGGCCTCTTGGGAGCCTCTTGGAGGCCGTTTGGGGCGTCTTGGGGGCCTCTTGGCGGCTCCAGGGGCTTCCAGGAGCGTCTTGGGTGCCTCGGGGGAGCCTCTTGGGGCCTCTTGGGCGCCTCTTGGGGGCATCTTGGGGGCCTCTTGGAGGCCTCTTGGGGCCTCTTGGGACTCTTTGGGAGGGGTCTGGGAGGAATCTTGGGGCCATCTGTCGGGCGATCGATCACAGATGAGGCGAGCACTTTTCTGCCTCCCCCCGTCGGGGCCAGAATCCTCGTGAGGGGTGTCGAATTTTAGCCCTCCCAGGAGTCGAAAAAAACCCCTCCAACGACCCGCGGGGCGCCCTCTCCAGGCCCAGGGGGAGGGGGTAGGGGGAGGGGTAAACCCCTCCCCGAAGGGGAAGAAGGGGGTTGAGAACAGAGCGGGCTCTCTAAACCACTCACGCCCAAAGGGCTGGTGGGATTTTATGCCCCGGAGGCCCAGAGGAAACGAAACGGCGAGAATGCAGCAATCGTTAGAATAATTTTGGATTCTCGAAGGAATGGGGCATCTCGGTGGTCTCATTGAGGGCTGCGTGGCCATTCGGAGTTGTCTCGAGGTGGTCTGGGGGCCCGTGGCAGGCATATCGAAGATCATCTTGAATCATATCGGAAGCCTTCGTCGACAAACCGGCACGCGATTGCAGTCATCTTGCCGCCTTGGACGGTCTGACACCTCGCGGGGCACCCTGACCACTCCCACGGAAGGGGATATGGGGGATGGGTGACCCCGACGGGGGGAAGAAGGAGGTAGGAAGAAACAATTCCCCAAAATACTCACGCCCGGAACGCTGGTGGGATTGGCCGCAGGTAGGTGACACTTCGGATGCAAGGTCACCCCTGAGGCCCGTGGGGGTCGGCGGAGCGATGGTGGCGATGGGGTCACATCCGCGTGGCATGGCATGATTCTCGCGCCCATGGCCGCGTCCTCGCTGCAGACCGTGTACGCGCCCGACGAGCCCGCGGCGACCGCGCCCGTGGTGCCCGCGGCGACCGCGCCCGTGGTGCCCGCGGCGACCGCGCCCGTGGCGCCCGCGGCGACCGCTCCCGTGGTGCCCGCGGCGACCGCGCCCGTGGCGCCCGCGGCGACCGCGCCCGTGGTGCCCGCGGCGACCGCGCCCGTGGCCCAGCCCACGTCGGCCGCGCCCGTGATGCCCGCGGCCGCGCCCGCGGCGCAGCCCGCGTCGGCCGCGCCCGTGGCCCAGCCCACGTCGGCCGCGCCCGCGGCGGTCGTGCCGCTGGCGGCCGAGCCGGCGGCCGAGCCCGCGCCCACCTACACGTCCGATCCCGCGGACGCGTTCGTGCCGCTGGCGCCCGCGCCGGCGGCCGAGCCCGAGCCGGTGGCGGCACCTGCAGCGGCGCCCGGAGAAGAAGCACCGGCACAACGAGACAGCCGAGACGCTGAGCTAAGGGGTAGTTTTGGTTCGGGGGGGGCTCGATGTTCCCTCGGTCCGTCCACTGCGGTTCCTCCGGCCCTCCTCGTACACGCAAGGCTTTGCCGAGGCCACCACGGGGTTGCCTTCCTCGTGCATGCTTCCTCATTTCAGCAGCCCCGCTGTAGACTTCCGTGGCTCCGCGCAGACTTCCTGGATCCGCGCTGGGACCCCCTGGCGGCGCCTCCAGCGCCGCCCCTGGCGCGCTCCGCGCGCCAGGGAGGAGGGCCCAGCGCGGATCCAAGAGATCGGCGCGGACCTCCGAACGTGTCCGTGCATGCCGCTGTGTTACTCAAGTCGGGCATATCCCCCATACAGGAGGAATATTCAAACATGGTCCAAAAATAGTCTGGGGTCGATTCTTAAGTGTGTGTTTAGAATGTGTTTGAAAATGTTCTGAGTGTTTGCAAGTCTTCGTCCAAAAGTCGCCTGTAGGAGGACACGCGCCCGTGCATGCCGCATGTTTTTCTGGAGAAGATCACACACAGGCACAACCCGTCGGCGATTCCCCAGAAGATCAGGGAAACGATGGGGAGTGGGGGGGGAGCCAAAACCCCCCCGGAAAGATTGGAACAACACATGGGGAACCCTGTTGTTTTGCGTCCACCTCTTTGCGTGCCCCAGGGCCCCCTTTCAGCTCTGCTCCTCCAGGCGCAGCCTGCGGCGGCCGAGGCCTGTTACGGGTATACTTATCATTTTTCTTATTTGTTGTACTGTTCTCAGGGTGAGGGGGCCGAACGGTCATTCATTGTCCCTGGGTGCGTGGCTCTAGTGGGGATCCGTGGTGAGGATTATGCTTGTTGCGTCGTTGTTGTTGTTGTTGTTGTTGTTGTTGTTGTTGGTGTTGGTGTTGGTGTTGGTGTTGGTGTTGGTGTTGGTGTTGGTGTTGGTGTTGGTGTTGGTGTTGGTGTTGGTGTTGTTGGTGTTGTTGTTGTTGTTGTTGTTGTTGGTGTTGTTGTTGTTTTTGATGTTGTTGTTGAACATTATTTATTCTAAAGAATAATTATTGTTGGGACCCCTGGTGCGCGCCCCCCTCGCCGCGCCTAGGCCGCAGCCACATTTTCATCATTTTCGTGAGGAAGTCTCAGGCAAAACGTGGGTGTCCGGATCCGGTTGTTTTGTTGACGCCCGCTTTCCCTTGCAAAAAACACTATAAAATGAAATTTCTTGTTCTAACATAACCAAACTTCAAGAATCCTTTGAAAAAATGACACGAAGTGCACACTCGCGCGCGCAAGATGAAATCCTTCCAAAACCTTAGTTTTCGTAGCGATTTTAACATAAAAACATGAAAAACCCAATGGTTTTTCAAAAAAAAGTTTCAAAAATTCATCTTGCGCGCTCTTGCGGATTTCTGAGGAAACCCAATATTTTTTCAACATTTCTGTCAAACGGGCTCTTGCGAGCAACTTTTTCACGTGCTTCGAACTTCTGCAACAACGGTTGCGCGCATGCCAGGGCCATCATCCCTGTCAAATAATACCATATTGGACACATTCGTTTTTTCTTCGCGCGCGCACGCCGTCGTCGTCGGCCGCGGGGCCCTGAATAGTAGCCACGGTCGTCCGCATGCCACGAAGTGAAGTGTCCGAACGTCATAGGGCGGGGAGCTGGGTGTGGGTGGTGGCGAAGAGTCGTATGGAAATTTGGTAGAGCTTGAACCGGCCCCCCCACAAAGTGGGGGTATTGCCCGCCTCCTAGGAAAACCCTGGCACTGGTGAGAACGGAATGTCCCCAGTCTTAAATGATTGTTGTTGTTGTTGTTGTTGTTGTTGTTGTTGTTGCTGTTGCTGTTGTTGTTGTTGTTGCTGAACTCTCACTTCTGAAGAATCATTATTATTGATCCCCCCTGTCCGGTGCCCATTGTTTTTTCAATTGAAGTGCTGCCTCTGGGGCTCGCACTCTGTTTTTTGACAGGGAAAGCGTTGCGTTTCAGATTGCGTTGTTGGGCCCCGGACTACAACATCAACGGCTCTCGCTTGAGAATTCTTCACAATTTACTCAGGACCCCCGCTCCCGCGTGAGACTTCCTCGCATGTTATTCAGGAATCGCGCTCTCGCTTTTGATTTCTTTGCAATTTATTGAGGAATCGCTCTTCCGGCGCTCTGGAGTCGCGCTCTCGCTGGAGACTTGCTTGCAACTTACTGAAGAATGGCCTTGCGTTGGAATTTCTTGCAATTTGCCCAAGCGCCGCGCTCCCGACACCCAGGCACCCAGGAGTCGCGCCCATTGTGGCCCCATGTGCATGCCCTTCGTGGCCCCGCTGTCGCTGTTTGTGTCCCCCTCACTGTCCTACGTGGCCCAGTTGCTATCCTCAGTGGCCCCATAGTTGCCTTCTGTGGCCCCGCATTATCTGCACTTCGTGGCCCCCGATCGTTCGCGCTCACACATTCCCTTCTTGTCCCCGCTGTCGCCCTTCGTGGCCTACTTCGTGCCCTTCGTGGCCCTGCTCTCGTTATCTCTCCCTCTCGCTTTCGCTCGCCGTCGTCGCCGTCGCCGTCGACGTCGTCGTCGTCGTCGTCGTCGTCGTCGTGGTCGGTCCCCTGTCCGTCCCTCTTCGGGTCGGGTCGACGGTCCGCGGCCGCCCCGCCGATCAGCGCTGCCGCTGTCCAGGCCGACGGTCCGCAGCCGCCCCGCCGCTTGCCGGGGCCCGGCCTGCAGGGAAGAAAGGTACTCCCCCCCAAAATGGGTTCGATTGAAGACGAAGAGGGCGGGTATCGAGGGTTTGGGGAACACGCGTTATTGAACACTCGAGCATATAAGGGCGAACGGTCTTGAAATTATTGTTGTTGTTGTTGTTGTTGCTGTTGGTGTTGTTGTTGATGTTGTTGTTGTTGTTGTTGTTGTTGGTGTTGTTGTTGTTGGCGTTGTTGTTGGCGTTCTTGTTGGCGTTGTTCTTGTTGTTGTTGCTGTTGTTGTTGTTGCTGAACTCTCACTTCTGAAGAATAATTATTATTGATCCCCCCTGTCCGGTGCCCATTGTTTTTTTCAATTGAAGTGCTGCCTCCGGGGCTCGCACTCTGTTTTTTGACAGGGAAAGCGTTGCGTTTCAGATTGCGTTGTTGGGCCCCGGACTACAACAACAACGGCTCTCGCTTGAGAATTCTTCACAATTTACTCAGGACCCCCGCTCCCGCGTGAGACTTCCTCAAAATTTGCTCTGGAATGGCGCTCCCGCTTCAGACTTTTTTTACATTTTACTCAGAAGCGGCGCTCCCGCTTGAGACTTCCTGAATCAGGACCCCTGCTCCCGCCCGAGACTTCCGCATAATTTACTCAGGAATGGCGCTCTCGCTTCGGACTTCCTCGCAATTTATTGCAGCATCGCGTTCTCGACGGTCAGGAACCTCGCTCGCGCCAAGGACGCCCTTGCAATTTACTTAGGAATCGCGCTCTCGCTTAATACTTCCTCGCAATTTACGCAAACATCCCGTTTGAATGTCCCGCCCGCCCGACCCGCCCGTCAGGGTCCGCCCGCCCGACCGGCGCTCCCGCTTGAGACGTCCGACAATGTACTCGGGACCCCCGTTCCCGCCCAACTCTCCCTTGAGGAATACGCCCTCGCCTAGGACTTCCTCGAACGTTCACACTCTTACCCTCCTGCCCCTTCCTCCCCATCCAACCTCCCTCCTCCCTCCCCTCTCCCTCATATCCACCCTCCTCCTCCCTCTTCCTCTCTCCCCTCACCCTCCTCCCATAACCCTCCTCCCTCCTCTCTTCGCCCTCCCCTCTCCAGCCTCCTTCCTCCCTCCTCTGTCTCTCTATCTCCAATCGTCCCCCCCCCCCTCCTCGCCCCCTCTCTCCTGGCGTGTTCCCCTTTAGCCTCGTCCCTCCCCCTCCCTTCCTCCCACTCTCCCTCGTTCTCCCCCTTCCTCTTCTTGCAGGGCCCGCGCTAATTCCAATGGTAGGCAAAGAGATGCGTGCCCCATCCTCCGAATAATTCCCCGCCCGTTCACGCCCGCTTGTCTAAGCCCGCCCGCCCCTGCAAAAAGAAACAATCCCCCCAGAAGGGGGTACGCTCGAAGACGAAGGGGGCGGGTATCGAGGGCGTGGGTATACACGTTACATGGCACGCGGGCAAGTAAGAGCGAACAGTCTTAAAATGATAGTTGTTGTTATTGTTGGTGTTGTTGGTGTTGTTGTTGTTGTTGTTGGTGATGGTGCTGTCGTTGTTGTTGTTGTTGTTGTTGTTGTTGTTGTTGTTGTTGTTGTTGGTGGTGTTGGTGTTGTTGTTTGTTGTTTGTTGTTTGTTGTTTGTTGTTTGTTGTTTGTTGTTTGTTGTTGTTGTTGTTGTTGTTGTTGTTGTTGTTGTTATTATTGTTGTTGTTGTTGTTGTTGTTGCTGCTTTTTGCTGTTGCTGTTGCTGTTGCTGTTGCTGTTGCTGTTGCTGTTGCTGTTGCTGTTGCTGTTGCTGTTGCTGTTTGTTGTCGTCGTCCCCCCTGCGACCCACCCCGCGACCCACCCCGCGACCCACCCCGCGACCAACCCCGCGACCCACCTCATGACCCACCCCGCGACCAAGCCCGCGACCCACCCGCGACCTACCCGCGACCCAGCCTGTGACCCGCCTGAGACCCACCCGCGACCCACCCGCGACCCACCCCGCGACCCACCCCGCGACCCCCCCCGCGACCCACCCCGCGACCCACCCGCGACCCACCCCGCGACCCACCCCGCGACCCACCCGCGACCCACCCCGCGACCCACCCGCGACCCGCCGCGATCTACCCCGCGACCCACCCGCGCCCCATGCCCGACCCTCCCGCGACCCACCCGCGACCCAGCCCGCGACCCACCAGCGACCCACCCGCGACCCACCCCGCCATCCACCCTCAAGGTTTTAACGAAAAAATCGGCGCTTGCGGCGGGCTCAATGCAGAAGTTGTTAAAGTTAGGCGCCTGCGGCGGGCTTCTCCAGAGCCTCGCAGACTGAGGACGTCCTCGCAGCTCCCTCACTCTTATCCGCAACTGCGGGGTGTTACGGGTGATTGGTAGCACGATGAATCTTACCCGTAGTACGATCATATTAGTATTCGCGGGTGGGTCGCGGGGTAGTATTCGCGGGTGGGTCGCGGGTGGGTCGCGGGTGGGTCGCGGGGTGGGTCGCGGGGTGGGTCGCGGGGTGGGTCGCGGGGTGGGTCGCGGGGTGGGTCACGGGGTGGGTCGCGGGGTGGGTCGCATTTTGGGTCGCGGGGTGGGTCGCGGGTGGGTCGCGGGTGGGTCGCGGACGGGTCACGGGGTGGGTCGCAGGTGGGTCGCGGGCTTGGTCGCGGGCTGGGTCGCGCGCTGGGCCGAATCCTCACCACGGATCCCCACTAGAGCCGCGGTCCCTGGGACAATGAATGACCGTTCGGCCCCCTTACTCCGTTTATTGACGCTGCGCGTATCCCCACCGCCTCTTGAGCGGCCCGCTCGGACCTTTTACTCGCCGCCTGCGCGTTCGCTTGCGGTTGCGACAAAAAAATCCCCACTGCCCATCCAGAAACGATGCCCATGAGAGTTGACGGGGGGAGAGAGGAATAGACACGAGTAGTCTAA
This sequence comes from Prorocentrum cordatum, assembly GCA_963575745.1. NCBI lineage: Eukaryota > Dinophyceae > Prorocentrales > Prorocentraceae > Prorocentrum > Prorocentrum cordatum. Next base: position 484,531 of record CAUYUJ010003003.1, on the reverse strand, counting down.
CAGCGAGGGAGGCTCGTGAGGATCCGTGGCCATCTCGAGCTGTCTTGGAGCGGTCTTAGGGCTGTTTTGAGCATCTTGGGAGCCATTTTGAGCCAGCTTGGGCTATTTGAGCCATCTTGGAGGTCATCTTGGGCTCTCTGAGGCCGCTCTGGTCATCTGGAAGAGATAGGAGACCATCCTTAGACCACCTGTCTCCCAAAGGGCTGGTGGGATTATTATCAGTCTTCTCATTACCATATGAAGTCTGGAGGAGCCAGACCCCCTTGCGTCTTGAAGAAATCACGACCTATCATTTTGTCACTACATTTTCGGCTTCCGGGTGCCATGCCAGGCCTATGCCTCAGGGCCGTCGGGGCTCTGGGTATATCCGTATCCACGGCCTCGCGGGCGAGGCCCTTGGGCGGCGACCCCGTGGATTCGGGCCGTTTTTTCGCGGCTGCGCCGCGCGAAGCGTGCCCATGCGGCCGCGCATCCACGGGAGCAGCGTCCCGGATTCTGCGCCTCGAGAGCACGTGTGTCGAGATGTCCGTTGCTCGTTCAGGAGCGAAACAAGGACGTACATGTACATGAATCCACGCTGGTTTCGAGAGCACGCATTGCACAAATGTTCGTATAACGCGGCGGGTCTCGCGAATCGAGGGGCCGTGTTCATGTACATAGCTGGGCGCGTACGTCCTTTGTGGGCTCCCTACTCGTGAGAGGCGCCGGGCGATGCCACAGACGAGCCCGTGGCCGAGCCCGAGGCCCCCGGCGACGAGGCGCCGGCAGCAGGGGCACCGGGCGAGGAGGCCCCCCCGGCCACGGACGACGCAGAGCCTGCGGCCGGCCAGGGGGGCGGCGCCTCGACCACCGGCGCGGACGGTGCAGCAGCGGACGGCGAAGAGGAGAAGGATCGATCGATCGGGGGACGTAGAGGAGGAGGAGGAGGAGGAGGAGGAGGAGGAGGAGGAGGAGGCGGAGGAGGAGGAGGAGGAGGAGGACTGCTGCACTGACGGCCGCCCGCTCCAGCGTTCCACCGGCGCTGACGGTGCAACCCAAACGGTCTCGCCATCGGGGGCGCTTGTGCAGGGGTAGCGAGGGAGCTTTCTGCCCCGGGGTGCCTCCGCGGCGGGCATGAAACATTCCAGCCGCCTTGGGGCGGCTGTGACCGACGGCGAAGCAGTTTGTTTTGAAACCTTCGTCGTCCGCTGAGCCGAGGGCGAGCACAGTGCACAAACAGAAAGCCCCGTTGGAGTCCTTTCTAGGACATGCACAGAAAAACTAACGCAAGTATGAACTACACAAACATTAACTACACAGACACAGCAGTGTAACAACCGCCTTTTGGAAGTGATTTCTCGGAGGTCTCTTGGAGCCATCTTGGCTCTTTGGTGGGGCCCTCGCGGGACACTTGGTGCACTTTGGGGAGGCCTCTTGAGGCAATGTTAGATTCCATTGTTCAAAAAGGGGGGTCAGAAATCCAGCCCCCCCCCTCCCCTCGGATGCTCAAAAATGGCGTCATGGGGCCGTCTTGGGGCGCCCTTGGGGCGCTCTTGGGCGCTCTTGGGTCCGTCTTGGAGCCCTTTGAGGTCCCTCTTGGTGCTCTCTTGGGCTATCTTTGGACCATCCTGAGGCCTCCGAGGCCCATGGGAAGCGAAAGGGCGAGAAGGCAAACATCGTCAATGTTCGTCAGGTTTTGGACAATTTGTGCCTCTTGGGGGGGTCCTTGGGGCTCGGAGGGCACTTGAAACCGTCTTGCGGCAGTCTTCAGGCCTCTGGGATGCGTGCCGCAAGTTATCTTGAGCCATCTTGAACTATCTTTGAGCTATCTTGAGCCCTCTTGGATGCCATCTTGGGCCTTAGGCCTCTGAGGCCCTCCCGGAGCCATCTTGCCATCTTCGACCCTCTAACTACCCGCGCCCCCCCCTCCCAGGCCCATGGGACGGGGTAGGGGGAGGGGTCAAGCTTCCCACCCGCCCCCGCCAGCCGGCTTGCTCACTCCCACCCGCCCTCCCAACACATACGTAACACCCTTGAATCAGCATACCGCGTAAGAACGCTGCAGACGCCACGGGTTCCAGATGCACCAGACCCTGGAGGCCCAAGCGTGCCAGTCGCGCCAGGTGCGACACGTGCTCCACGTGCGCCCAGTGTTCCACGTGCTCCAGCCGCGCCAGGTGCGCCAGCCACTGGGAACCAATAAGGGCTCGTTGGCCCGGCTTTGAGCTTTCTTAGCCAATTTTGGAGCCATATCATGTGGAGGTTTCGAAATGTCATCGGAAACAGCAAGGCTCAAAGGTAGCAGCCAATGATGTATCACACCAGTCGGTCGACCACCTGCGCCCAGAAGGCAGGTAGGATCTGCTGGCACCCCAGCCGTCCCTTTAAAAAACCAATGTAAATTGGTCGCGGGGCGGCCGCGTATGCTCCAAATGTGGAGGCAGGGTGTGCTTGTATTGTTTTTTGATAGGGATGGTGGGGGGGTGGCCCTCATGGGGTCGTCAAGGTTCCGGGTAGTCCGCCGGCCAGATGGGGGAGAGATGTATATTAATCAGGAAAAGTGATCCAGACATCTTCCTAGATAGCAAGCCGTCTAGCTCACTGCCAACCGCCCTCCCAGCACAGAAGCAACACCCGAGGCTCAGCATGTTCAGCGGTCGTCTCTGGATGGGCAGCTACTGGGAACCAACATCGAGCCCATGTGCGCGACGTTCGTTCGAGGTGCGCCACGCGTGCCAGGCGCGCCACGCGCGCAAGGCACCTTTGGGCCCGAGCGTGCCAGGCACGCCTGGTGCGCCAGATGCGCCACGTGCCTCCGCGTGCGCCAGGTGTGCTACATACTCGAGCCGCGCTAAGTGCGCCACGTTCGGGGCACGTGCAGAGTGTGTCAAGTGCGCCTGCGCACGTGACAGCACATATCGGGAAACATGTCGATCCCCACCATCCATGTCGAAAACCAATGCCCATCATTGTTTCTAGTGTGTCTGCGAGCAGCAGGCCGTACGCTACCATTTGACAGTGATCGCGGGATCCAGATTCAGATCCAGATTCAGCTGCGAGGTGCATGTTGCATTGTGTTTGTCAAGGGTGATAGCCCTGCGCGCAGCAGGCAACTTGCTGACACCCCCGCCGTCCCTGCCAACAGACAGTCAGACGTGCTCGCGGGCCTCACGGACCTGGCTCCAGACGTTTCCCCAGAGTGTGCTTTGTATTGTTTGGTTGGCAGGGATGGTGGTGGGGGGGGCCTCCCGTCCGTGGGATCTTCATTGTTCCTCGTTGGCTGCCGGTCGCCTTGTGGAGGGGGTGCATACTGACAGGGGGCAGTGGTAAACCCTTCTCCCGAGCAGGGGAAGACGGGCTATTGGGCAGAGAAAAGACAACACTCGCTAAATCACCTACGCGCAGAGGGCTGGTGGAACTACACCTCAGTGGGCCCTGGGCCCCGCAACACGGTAGCGCCGTTTTTACCTAACAGCGAAGACTGATAGGTTTCTAATGGGGTCACAAGAGAGCATCTGATGACTCCCCAGGGGGGTCTGGGCGGGAGCCGGACAGGCGAGGGCCGGGCTCGTTTTAAGCAAACAGTCACACACTTCGACCTCCCAGAACTCCATTCCCGGGCCACATTTTGAATGCCCGGAGCCAATTGTCGGCCACTTCGTGCTCTTCGACTTCCCAGAACTCCATTCCCAGGCTACATTTTGAATGCCCGGAGCCAACTGTAGGCCACTTCGTGCTCTTCGACTTCCCAGAACTCCATTCCCAGGCCACATTTTGGATGCCCGGAGCTAACTGTAGGCCACTTCGTGTTCTTGGAGTTCCCAGAACTCCATTCCCGGGCCACATTTTGAATGCCCGGAGCCAATTGTAGGCCACTTCGTGGTCTTCGAGTTCCCAGAACTGCATTCCCGGGCTACATTTTGAATGCTGAGGCAGGCTGAGGCTGAGGCTGAGGCAGGCTGAGGCTGAGGCCGAGGCTGAAGGCAGACTGAGGCCGAGGCTGCAGGCAGGCTGAGACTGAGGCAGAGGCAGGCTGAGGCTGAGGCTGAGGCTGAGGCAGGCTGAGGCTGAGCTGGCTGAGGCAGGCTGAGGCTGAGGCAGGCTGAGGCCGAGGCTGAAGGCAGACTGAGGCTGAGGCTGAGGCAGGCTGAGGCTGAGGCTGAGGCTGAGGCAGGCTGAGGCTGAGGCTGAGGCAGGCTGAGGCTGAGGCAGGCTGAGGCTGAGGCTGAGGCTGAGGCTGATGCAGGCTGAGGCTGAGGCAGGCTGAGGCTGAGGCCGAGGCTGAAGGCAGACTGAGGCTGAGGCTGAAGCAGGCTGAGGCTGAGGCTGAGGCAGGCTGAGGCTGAGGCAGGCTGAGGCTGAGGCTGAGGGCTGAGGCTGCAGGCTGAGGCTGAGGCTGCAGGCTGAGGCTGCAGGCTGAGGCTGAGGCCGAGGCTGAAGGCAGACTGAGGCTGAGGCTGAAGCAGGCTGAGGCTGAGGCTGAGGCAGGCTGAGGCTGAGGCTGAGGCTGAGGCAGGCTGATGCTGAGGCAGGCTGAGGCTGAGGCTGAGGCTGATGCAGGCTGAGGCTGAGGCAGGCTGAGGCTGAGGCCGAGGCTGAAGGCAGACTGAGGCTGAGGCTGAAGCAGGCTGAGGCTGAGGCTGCAGGCTGAGGCTGAGGCTGAGGCAGGCTGGCTGCAGGCTGAGGCTGAGGCTGAGGCTGAGGCTGAGGCTGAGGCTGAGGCTGAGGCTGAGGCTGAGGCTGAGGCTGAGGCAGGCTGAGGCTGAGGCTGAGGCAGGCTGATGCTGAGGCAGGCTGAGGCTGAGGCTGAGGCTGATGCAGGCTGAGGCTGAGGCAGGCTGAGGCTGAGGCCGAGGCTGAAGGCAGACTGAGGCTGAGGCTGAAGCAGGCTGAGGCTGAGGCTGAGGCAGGCTGAGGCTGAGGCTGAGGCAGGCTGATGCTGATGCAGGCTGAGGCTGAGGCTGAGGCTGATGCAGGCTGAGGCTGAGGCAGGCTGAGGCTGAGGCCGAGGCTGAAGGCAGACTGAGGCTGAGGCTGAAGCAGGCTGAGGCTGAGGCTGAGGCTGAGGCTGAGGCAGGCTGAGGCTGAGGCTGAGGCAGGCTGAGGCTGAGGCTGTGACTGCGACTGCCGTTGCCACTGCGACTGTCATCGCGAATGCGATTACGACTGCGAGAACAGCAGAATTCTACAACTGGATTCTCATCCGAATCTTAAGGGATATGCTTCCAGATATGCTTCTACACATCGCTGTTAGGTTGCTTTGCCGGGATAATTCCACCGCTTCCGGAAAAGGGTTCCTCGAACATGAAAACGACAACAAGAACGGCGACCCGAAACGGCAACAAGAACGGCTCGTGGACTGGAAACGGAGCCGGAACCAGAAAAAGAAACGGCGACGGAGCCAGCAACCAAACCGGCGTCGGAGCCCGCAAGCTAACGGCAGAACAGAACCAGTAGCACACGCGGCCCTGTCGCCTCCAGGGCCCATTGAAGAACCACGCGCACTGCAAGATGCGCGGATTTCTGGGACGGGCGCGGGACCTTTTTCCCTGGCGCGCTCGCTTGCTGTTTTTTTGTTTTTGTGCTCGGAGCGGGTGCTGCACGCTGCGGGCAGTGCTTCGATACATCCAGGGCGTCTTGGACTTGCTGGGGAATCGGTGCCGCGAGGCCGAGGCGCACTGGATAGGGATAACATGTCGAGCCTTTGGGGGCCAGATTTTTGATCCGAGTATCCAGTGCGCCTCCAGATTCTGGTTTCTGTGGAAGAGAGCCCAACATCGGGACCTCGTAAGGGGGGGTGGTGCCACAGGAGGGGGGGTGAGTTCGGTCCGTTGGCGCATCGAACCGCAGAACATCGATGCAAGACGAGGTCTCCGGCCGCCGCCGGAACCGAGAGGTGTCGACAATCGGGGCGCGCGGGGGGCATCGTTTTTCGGAAAGTCGATGCACCAGCGGATCGAATTCACACCCCCCTCAGGGTCTTCCCCCTTGTGGTGGACACTGAACAAACTCTTAGACGCACTGGGTGTGGATTTAGCCATTGCCCTCAAACGCCACTCCTCCCCGTGGTGGGGCAGTGCGCTCGTGGGAAGCTTCTCCTCCCGATGCATCTCTCTTCACCTTGTCCCTCCCAGACGCTGAGCCGGGGCCCGAAGAGGTTTTGCGGCCAAGCTCTCTGTCAAGCAGTGGCGAAGCGTCCTGGCTTGCCTATCGGCCTGCCAAACAATGTTCTAATAACGTCGTGTGGTTTCCACAGTTTGTTCTTAGAACATTTCTGGCTGGGACTGCCTTGTTTCAACACATCGGGCTTATGTTCTAAGAACACTGTTTTTCTTCTTGGAGCATTTATGGGTTTTAAGAGCATTCCGTGGTAGGCCTAGAGGAATGCCGAGACGGTCGGTCCGTGCTCAACTCTGGAAAGAGAGCTTCGGTCCACGATGCCTCACCGCTGAGCCTGGCCCGAGGGGTCGGGGAGGGTGCGGGCACGCGTTCGGCAAGAGTGGCCAGGAGCCGCGATGGAACGCGGAGAGGACGGCGCGAAAGGGGGAGATGAGGAGGGAAGGCGGCCCGCGGTCTTAGAGTCTTCGCCTGTACTCGTTTGGCCTCAGAGAATGCATCTGGCGCCCTGGGATGCAAGAGGACGCCCCCTCGGCGCAGCCGAGGTTCCTAAACTTCGGCGGCGGTCCGAGGATCTCAAGTGGCATAAGCACTGCATTATAAGGGATACAAGGTCCTACGGGATGCAGAGGGAGCGCGCCGTTTCTAGTATGGAAGGGCGGAGCGGAAATCGAAGAAGATAATCGGCATTCGGAGTTCAACGCGGACTTTTTGGGTCGGCGCATGGGATCCCCTGGCGGCGCCTCTGGCGCCGCCCCTGGTGCGCTCCGCGCGCCAGGGAGGGGGGTCCAGTGAAGATTCAAGAGAGCCGCGCGGACCGTCGAAATTTCACTGTATGGTGATGCCGTTTTTTAAGTGGGGGAAGGGGAGGGGAGAAGCGGCGTGGGGGAGGGGAGGACTTTGACTGCGACGCGGGCTACTCCAATTGGGCTGCTGGGTGGTCTGCGGCAAAGAAGGCGTTCTGCTGCGAGAAGGAGCAGAAGGGCTGCGACTACGACTGCGACGCGGGCTACTCAAATTGGGCTGCTGGGTGGTCTGTGGACAAGAAGGCGTTCTGCTGCCAGACGGAGCAGAAGGGCTGCGAGGTCTGAAGGGTGGCTAAAACAGTTCCGGCTCACATCCAGATCAGATGTTGATCGAATCGGCTAGTCTTGACGTTCACGTTGTCATTTTGGTGCTCTCTCCGAGCCCTGGCTGGCGGGAAGCGTTCCCTTCTCTGTTGAGGCGCAAGCGTCGACAGTCTGAGTCGGCACTGTTTAATGAAGCGTACTTGTTCAGTAGACGACGATCGTGCAAGACTCGGCCAGCCTGGACGCAGCGTCTGCGCTTCGGCGCCCTGCACCGAAGAGCAGATGTGGATGCGGCGTCCAGCATGCAGGCTGGAGCCGGCTGGGGGTCTGAGGTGGCCCGGCCCCGGTTCTGGCGAGCAGGAAACCGGGGGGCAGGGTTCGAGGAGGAGGAGGAGGAGGAGGAGGATGAGGAGGAGGAGGAGGAGGAGGAACAAGCAGGAGAAAGCAGGATCAGGAGGAAGCAGGAGGAGGAGGACCTTCGAGGAGGCCCGGCCTCCTCGCAACGGGGGGGGGCCTCCGTCGGGCCCCCAAGGGCCGTGAGCCACGGCTCCGGGCTGCGACGCTGCACGGGAGGCACCCGTGGAGGGGTTTGGGGGCCGCTCGTGGTCGGATTTGGCTTCACCCCCCCTTCCTGGCCGCTTCTCTCGGGGCCCACCCAGCTCCGACCCCTCGTCCGCCTGCGAGCGGCGTCCAGAATGCAAGCGCCGTGTTAAGACGTGCGTTTCCGCTTCGTGTGGCAAGCACTGTCGGGAGTCCGTCGAGCAGTGGTATGGGCCCGTTTCTTTATTGCTTGGGGCATGACGGGCGTCATGGCCCCCGCCCCCCCCCCCCCCCCTATGACGTAACCCTCCCCCCCCCCTCCCGAGTGCCCTCCGGGCGCTGCCGCCGTGCGCATTGGGATCTGCGCAGGTGTCTGCGTAGGAATGCGAATAGGAGTCGTCGTCGTCGTCGTCGCTCATCGTCGTCGCTTGTCGCTCGTCGCTCATCGTCGTCGTGCGCGCGGACGCGGCTGGAGCATGTTTTTTATGCTGGGCCAATGGCAGCAATCATCTGGCGGGGGGTGGGGGGGTCGATGACGTCACGCTTCGCGCCAGCGGCGTCTGGGAATGCCTAAGAATGGCGGAGGACGGGTAGCACCAGCATGTAGGTGGTGATCTGTACCACAGCGCCTGCGTGCACCAAAGTCTGTGTGCACCACAGCGACTGTGTACACCACGCTGCCTATGTACACCACAGCAACCGCGTTCAACACAACACCAGTTTGTGCTTCCGTGCCTGCGGGCACAAACAGCTCTTGTGTACACCACAGCGCCTGCGTACACCACATCAGCCGTGTGCAACACAGCCGCCGTGTGCAACACAACGCCAATTGTTGCAGGTAGAATGTTACAAGATACCGTTTTGTCAAAATGAAGCGCTTGTGGACTCCACACAAACAACAGAAAAAGGAATCCTTCTGGACAGAGGATCGCCGCTGGAATCTACGAGTCCTCCAGAGTCCGCCCGCATCACCGTACGTCCTCCTATCTGCGTCCAGGAGGCTCTAGCTAAATTTGGCCGCCCAGTAACCAAGTGAACCGATTCAATAGACCGTCCGGGGCCAGGGCCCCGCGCCGAGTGCGGCGGGGCAGGGGCCCGCGACCGCAGGCGAGGTTGGCGCGGCCCGCGGCCGGGGCCCAGCGTCGAGCTCGGGGGGCCCGCCGCCTGCCCCGGCGGGGGCCGCGGCGGCCCAGGCCGCCGCCGCGGCCAGTGGCCTGGTCGGAGCCACGACCCCCCGCGGGTGGACCTCGGAGGCGGCCGCGACGCCCCGATCTCCACGCCGCGGCCGCCAGCACCCCCCGCCGTCGGCGGGCCCAGCGGTGCCTGCGGGGGGCGAGGCCGACGCCGAGGAGGACGCGCCGCGGGCGCGCGACGCCCTCGGGCACATCGTGCAGCGTGCATTCGGCTACGTGCTGTGCGCGAGGTGCCACGCCTACGCCAGGGGGCGCCTCGGCAGCATCAAAGCTTTAGCGGCTCAGTGCGCCCCGCACGTGGGCGAGGCTGGGCGCGTTCGACGTCTTCGGGCTCACCGCATTCGGCGGGGTCAGCACCCCACCAGCTCGGCTCGCCTCGCCGACGGCGCGGCGGCTGGCGAGGCACCAGGCTTCCCGAGCGCTGCCGCCCCCGCCACGCGGCCGCGCTAGCCGCGCGACCCTTCGGCGCCACCAGCGCGCCCCGCCGCGACGGCCCACGCGTCATCGGCGGGTTCCCCGAGCCGCGACGGCCCACGCGTCGTCGGCGGCGGCGGACTTCCGTGCGCCCGTGGCGTGCGCAGGGGGCGTCGGTCACCGCCGTCCTCTCTGGGCTTTGCCCCCCCCCGAAAAAAATGCTGCGGTGTACGCATGTACACCAGCGCTGTAATGTACGCAAGCATTGCTGCGTGCACAGGCGCTGCGTTGCACACGTTTGTTGCGGTGTACGCAGGCGGTGTGGTGTACACGCGCGTTGTGTTGCACGCGAGCGATGTGGTGTACACAGGCGCAGTGGGGCAGATCGCCGCCTACATGCTGCTCGCGGCGTTGTCGTCTTCGTCGTCGATTGTTGCGTCGTGCGCGCGGGCGCGGCTGTGGTGCCGGACCCACACCGCGGGGGGGGGGGCGTTACGTCATACCCTTTTCCCCCGCCCATGACGCCCGTCATCGCCGAACATGGAAAATCGCGCTCTATCGACCCTGGGCTTGGATAGTCGGACCCTCGCCAGCTCCCAGTCGCGAACACATAAGAACATGTGGAGTTCGGCCTGGGGCCAATCTTGCATGAAGTTCGCGTGGAGAGCAGCAGTCGTTAACGATCCCAGCGACGAATTCTAGACGTTTCGCACATCCAGAAACGATGCGCATCAGCGCGTCGCTTGGATAAGGAGGCTGCGGGAGAGGAGGAGGATGAGGAGAGCGAGGAGGAGCAATATGAAGATGATTATGAGGAGTAGGAGGAGGAGGAGGAGGATAAGGAGGAGGAGGAGGAGGAGGAGGAGGAGGAGAAAGGGGAGGAAGGAGGGGGAGGAGGAGGAGTAGGAGGAGGAGGAGGAGGAAACACAAGGTGGAACAGAGGAGGATGAGGGCGACGTCGAATAGGATGCCTTCGTGGACATTTTGTTGTGCTACCATGTTTCTAGGAAACTTGGAGGAATACTGCGGTCTCCTTGTGGCCATTTTGGGGTCATGTTAGGACTGTCTCGGGGCCCTTTTGAGGCTGCTTATGGGCGTTATGGAGGGGTTTGGGGATTTTCTGCCGCAGTATTTGGCTCCACGGCTCAAAGGGTCGGGGCCCTCCCCCTCGGAAGCCAAGCGAAGTGTCTATGAGGGCCTCTGGGGGCGGCGTGCTTGCGGGCCTCTTCGGGTCTCTGGGGCCGTCTTGTCTGAAGGTCCTCCCGTGTCTCTACTTTCAGGAGGGGAAGAAACACACAGACACAATTAATCGTCGATTCCCCAGACAATATAGGAAAATATGGGAGTTGGGCGGGAAGACAGAAACCCAGAAAATATAGGAAAATAAGGGGAATCCTTTTATTTGTGTGTATTTATTTGTGTGTTCCAGTTCCCCTTCAACTTATGCTGTCTGGGACAGTCTGAGCACCTGAGATGCCCACCGGCGGCGAAGCGGGAAGAAGGCACACAGCAGGGGACTGTCTGAGGCTCCTTTGGGGGGGGGCAGGGGCCCGTGGGGCCTTCGTTCGTGCGTCGTCGTCCTTCGTTCGTCGTCGTCCTTCGTCGTCGTCCTCGTTCGTTGGGCCCGTTGTTCGTCGTCGTCCTCGTCGTCGTCCTCGTTCGTTGGGCCCGTTGTTCGTCGTCGTCCTTCGTTCGTCCGCCGTTCGTGCCACTGGGCTCCTTCGTGCAGGTAAAAAAACAAAACAAAAAAAAAAAAACAAAAAAAAACACGTGGGGCCCAAGGGGCATTTGGAGCCGCCTCGGTGCAGTCGGGGAGTTTCTTCCGCACGCTTTGGAGGCTGACTGCGGCCGCACTGCGTTGTGCGAGGGCATTCGAGCCATGGGGAAGCCAGGGCTTAGTGTCAAGGGCAGGAAAAACGCCCCGACTCTGGTTTGCGAGGCGCTGTGCGCTGAAACTCCTGTGGGCTGACTGGGTAAACCCTGCGTGATGTGCCGCGTCCTGGCGGCTCTAGGCTTTGGGGGTTCCCAGGAGGTTTTCAGACCACGCACCTGTAACCCAGGGTAGGGTCGTTTTTTCATCCCTCAATAGTGGGCCCTGGAAGCGACTCGGGCGAAGAGAACTATGCACATGCACCGATCCTGGCAAGGCCGATCCTTGACCCAGGATCGGTGCATATGCCTTCCTGGCCAAGGCAGGCGGGCGTATGCACCGATCCTGGGCTAAGGATCGGCCTGGCCAGAATCGTTGTATGCGCACAGCTCTTTTTCCTCTAACGACAGGGCCGCTTTTTGTACCGGTTCCGTTTTGCCGTTTTTGTTGCCGGTTCCGACGCCGTTTTTTCACCGGTTCCGTCGCCGTTTTTTGATGGGTTCCCGCTCCAGTTCCAATATTGGAGCCGTTTTTGTTGCCGTTGTTGGTCGCCGTTGTTTGGCCGTTTCCATGTTCAAGGGGCTCTTTTTCGGAAACGGTGAAAAAACGGCCCTGCCGTTTTCGGGGCCCTCTAAGGGCCAGGGTACGTCATGTTAGCTATGTTCGGGCGATCGCAAACATGGATTGAGGGGGCGTGGATTAGCCACGGGTCCCGTTTCCATGGGGGATCGCACATTTCCGCCGCCGAACGAGGTGGCACCAGCCGCATTTTCGGGAGGGCACCTCCCCCGATCCGTGGATTTGGCGACCGCGCGCCACATTCATGGATCGCTAATCCAGGTTTGCGCGCCCCTGATCTGTGAGGCCACTCGAGCTCTGCGCCTCCGTTTGGCCATAATATTTTGTGCAGTGCGAGGCCATCCATCCTGCGAGCCGGTTTCTGGGCCAGCATTAGGACCCCCTCCAGCCCCTCGCGCGTCCGGGGGCCCCCTACCCAGGGTGTGCGCAGGGAGGGGGGGAGGTCAACTCCTCCCCGGCCAGGGGGATTCGGCAGCGAGTCTCGGGCCGAGCGAACGGGGGGGATAGGGAAAGGGGGGGGGTACGAAATCTGCTGCATGCAGCTGGTTTCGGCCCCGCCGCCGGGCCCTCTCCTCGATACATGGCCTCCTCCGGCGCCGGGAGGCGCCGGGAAAATCAGCAGCTGATTCTCCAACCCCCCCTTCGCTATCCCCTCCTTTGGCCCGGCCCGAGTGTACCCTCGTCTCGTCATTCAGTTTCGAGCGTCGACTGGCGGCGGGCAGTCGATGGGCCGGCGCCGATTTGGCATCGGTTTGCGCTGATGCAGCGTCGGTCCGTATCGAGTCGCATCGATCCGCAGGAGCCAACCAGATGGCATGAGAGGCTCCCATGAGCTGCCTCCGGAGAGAGGAATAGTGGCTCCCGGGGCAGGGAAGGACGACCCGTTTCTACAGCCTGCGCTCTCCCCATAGCAGCGCCAGTGTTGCCTCCACCCGGGGGGGAAGGAGACAGCCGCCGTGATGCAACAAACACGGACCTCCGAAAGTTGGTGTTTGCGCAGTTGTTTCTTTCAAGGGAGGCAAAAACCACCCAGTCCGGACCATTGGCGTTTACCAAACGGCCTTGGGCGTTTGCTGAACAGCCCTGCCCTGCTTGACTATTTCTTTGGGCGCGGTTGCTAAACGGCTTCGCGTGTCGGGGTGGTTACAGTGCCGGTTTTAATACATGCTCCGCGTGCGGATCATGTATAAAAAATGCAGGGATTTAGTATCAAACACAACGATGAGTTTATGCATTGATTTATTAGTAAATTAATCATGTATTAACATCAACTGTATTAAAAATCCTATGTATTAAAATCTGCCCTGTACTGTGGTTTTTTTTTTGGGCCCCTGCTCTTCCTTCTCAGGATGACATGGCTGCGTCCGCCAACGGGACGGAGGAGCGGCGGCGCGCCAAAAGGGGGAGGCGACAGGGGGGCGCGACGCCCTCGGGGCGGGTGGCGGGAGGCTCCTCTGCAGCCCCGTCCGGGGGGGCCTTCGGAGCAGCGCCCTGCGGCTCCGAAGGAGGCCTTGGGGGCCTGTAACCCCAGGAAGCATTTAAGAACCCCCCCCCCCCCCTTCCGGCAAATCGATAACCCTTCCGCACCCTGGAAGCGTTACCTGGCACCAGGAGCCCTCCTCCTCCTCCTCCTCATCCTCCTCCTCCTCCTCCTCTCCTCCACCCGCGAATTGTAGCCCAGGGGCCAGGCCTCCGCGAATTTGTTGTGTGTCCGGGTGCTAAACCTATCGTGCGGTTATTTCGGCCCCTCGGAATATCGAATAAAAATGCGGTGCTAAGATATCGCTGGGGGGTTTCTTAAATGCTTCCTGGGGTTAATCGAGGGCAGAAAAAACGCCCCTACCCTGGTTTACGAGGCGATGTGCGCTGAAACTCCTGTGGGCTTACAGGGTAAACCCTGCGTGCTGTGCCGCGTCCTGGCGGCTCTAGGCTTTGGGGGTTCCCAGGAGGTTTACAGACCGCGCACTTGTAACCCAGGGTAGGGTCGTTTTTTCCTTTTCCGATGCCGCTTCGTTCTCGAAATTAGCAGGAGTCCCCACGGGTCAGGTCTCAACAACTAGTCTGGGGACTATCTTTTGAGTACTGTTTGGCATCTTTCGCATATTTTTGAGTATTTTCTTTATTTTTCCTCTAAGAAATCCCCCTGTATGGGGACAGGCCCGACCGAAGTCTGGACCCCTCGTCCAGGTCCAGGGTGCGTGCAGGCAGGGCGGGGGAGAATGGGGGGGGAGGAAGTCCTCCCCCGGCCAGTGGGAAGTCGGGCCGGTCCCTCTACAGGAGGGATGTGCAAAGATAGTCAGAACATCGTCGGGGGACCCTTTCTTGACCATGCTTGAGCATTTTCGGGGCATGTTTTTTGCGTACTCTTCATGTTTCGCCCAGGATCCCCCTGTCGGGGGACAGGCCCGACTGCAGGCCAGTGGCATGCGGTAGCACGTCGTCGGGGCCTCGTGTGCCCTCGCAACCTCCGTCTTCGGCGGCGAGCAGCAGCGGGCCATCGGCGTGACAGCGCCGGCGCAGCGTCGGTTCGGGGTCGACTGGCGTCCAGCAGCGTCGGTCCGCAGGGGTTATGTCGGGCTTGCCCCCCTACAGGGGGATTTTCGACGAAAAATAGAACATACCCCCAACATGCCCCCAAAAGGTAAACAAATATTTAAAAACAAATCCCCAGACTGTGTTTGTATTATTTTTAGATTTTTGGTTGGTATTTTTCATTTTTCATCGAAAATCCCCTGTAGGGGGACAGGCCCGACTTCACGCAAGGGCCAGCGCGATGGTGTGGGAGGCTCCCATGGGCTACCACCGAAGACGAATACTTTGTTTGGGAACAGGGAAGAACGACACGTGTTTTTGTCACCTGCGCCCAGAGGGCTGGTGAAGTTCAACAACACACGCTGTCCCCACAGCATCGCCAGTGCTGCCGCCACTCGGGGAAGGGAGACGGTTGTAATCTGGGGAACGAACAATGACGTAAACATGACAACTACTCGGAGGTTCGCGCGGATTTCTTGGATCGGCGCTGGGATCCCCTGACGGCGCCTCCGGCACCGCCCCTGTCGCGCTCCGCGCGCCAGGCAGGTGGGTCGAGCGCCGAGCCGAGAAATCCCCGCGGACCTCCGAGTTTTGATGGTTATGCCACTGTCCGCTCCCCCAGTGGTGCACTGAGCACGGACCCCCGAAAGTCGTTTTCTGGAGGGGTTGGCTCCGTCTTCCTCCGGCTGCTTTTTTGGAGGAGTTGGAGGAGCCGCCTCGCCTGTGCAGTTGTTTCCTTCTTCCTCAGGAGGAGGAGTTGGTGCCGTCCGCCAACGGGACGGAGGAGCGGCGGCGCGCCAAAAGGGGGAGGCGACAGTGGCGCGACGCCCTCTGGGCGGCGCGGGGCTCCTCTGCAGCCCCGCCCGGGGGCCTTCGGAGCAGCGCCCTGCGGCTCCGAAGGTCAAGCTGCGGCGGAGCGTCCAGGTCGAGAATGTCACGCAGCACCCCGCTCTTGGGGAAAAGAGTGAGGGGGCGGGCGCAGGCGACGCGGGCGTCGAGCCGGCGGACCTCGTGGCCCTCACCTTCCTTATCGATGGCGCCCTCCTCCTCCTCCTCCTCCTCCTCCTGCTCCTCTTCCTCCTCGTCTTCCTCCTCGTGCTCTGACAAGTTCAGCGCGGGGGGGATCGCTGGTGGGCCACCCGGAACGAATGCAAAAACAACCCGCCGCAGGCGCCGAGTGTTTGGCCTGTTCAGTGAACGTCGTTTGGGTCGCGGGTGGGTCGCGGGTTCTCCACCTCCACTTGGAAGGAATTCAAAAACGGCCCGCCGCAGGCGCCGAACATTTTGATTTGTACACTGAACGTGGTTTGGGTCGCAGGTTCTCCACCTGGAACGGATGCAAAGAAACCCGCCGCAGCCGCCGAATGCTTGGCTTGTTCAATGAACGTAGTTTGGGTCACGGGTGGGTCGCGGGTTCTCCACCTCAACTTGGAAGGAATTCAAAGCAACCTGCCGCAGGCGCCGAACATTTTGATTTGTACATTGAACGCGGTTTGGGTCGCGGATGGGTCGCAGGTTCTCCACCTGGAACGAATGCGAAAGAATCCCGCCGCAGACGCCGAACATTTTGGGTGGGTCGCGGGTTGGGCCGCGGGGGGGTCGCAGGTGGGTCGCGGTGGGTCGCGGGTGGGTCGCGGGCGCCGTTTGGGTCGCGGGTGGGTCGCAGGTTTCCCATTTGGAACGAATGCAAAAGAAACCCGCCGCAGCCGCCGAACATTTTGGGCGGGTCGCTGGGTGGGTCGCGGGTGGAGGTCGCGGGTGGGTCGCGGGTGGGTCGCGGGTGGGTCACGGGTGGGTCGCGGGTGGGTCGCGGGTGGGTCGCTGGGGGGGTCTCGGGGTGGGTCGCGGGCGGGTCGCGGGGTGGGTCGCGGGTGGGTCGCGGGTGTGTCGCGGGTGGGTCGCGGGGTGGGTCGCGGGTGGGTCGCGGGGTGGGTCGCGGGTGGGTCGCGGGTGGGTCGCGGGGTGGGTCGCGGGTGTGTCGCGGGGCGGGTCGCGGGTGGGACGACAACAACAAACAACAAACAACAACAACAACAACCCGCCACGCATCCAGGGACAGTGAATGACCGTTCGGTTGAGCCCCCTCTTTTTGGCAAGAACCGTTTGTGGTCTGCACGAAACGTCTTAGATGTTTTCTGGCCGGGGCTGTCTTGTTTGAACACATCGGGTTTAAGGTATAAGAACATTGGTTATGCTCTTAGAACATGTGTGGGTTCTAAGAACATGTCGTGGTAGGCCGAAAGGAATGCCAGGACGGTCGGTTCCTGCTCAAGAAGAACCAGGGGCAACGATAAGGGGGGGGGTAGGCAGAGGGGGGGATGCATCGACCCCCAATCGCCCATAGGTCGCCGATAGGGGCCCGATAACCCCAACCTGCCCAGGCAGATGCGGATTCATTATCGGGGCCCTATCGCCGATCCATCGGCGATACATCGCCGATTCCAGGTCGATGTGTTCCCCCCTATGCCAGTCCCCCCATTTCGCTGCCCCTCAAAGAAGGCTTAGGAAGCGTAAGCGAAGGAAGCCTGCTGAGCCTTCTGATCCAGACCCCCGACGTGGGCCCCCAGGGGTCTGGTCCCCCGTACCAGGAACCTGTTTTTAATGAGTCGTCGGGGCTCAAGAGACGGGGGTCCATGCCAACGGGGAACAGTCAAAGCGCCGGATCTTGCAGGATCCTGCAGGGCCAGGGTCGCACTGACACTGGTTTGGGTGCAGGATCCTGCAGGATCTTGCAGGCTCCTTCGCATTGACCCGGGTGTGGGGACAGGATCTTGCAGGAGCTTGCGGGGTTCGGCAAGGCCTGACTGACCCGGGCCTGGACTGCCCCGGGTCAGAAGCTCCTCGAAGTTGTCTTACGACGGTCCCAGGCTGGGGGAGGACCCCCCTCGGAAGCTAGAAATAGCGGCAAGCCTCGTGTCGTGACGTGCCCCAGCGCGAGCAGCGGGCCTCCTCAGGAGGCTCGGGAAGCCTTCTGGGCCTGCTCCGAGGGCCTGGGCTTCTCTGCCTTCCTACTCCTTCCGGGGCAGCGTTGGGTGGGATCTTCTCAGAGCTTGAGCAAGGGCGCCCTCGAGGGCGCGAAGTTTATCGCGCTTCGCGGTTCGGCTCCGATTCCTCCTCATCCTGCTCTTTTCCCCTGGGAGGCGGCGCGAGAGCGCGACGTTATTCGCACTTCGCGCTTCGCGCGGGGCGAAGCGCGAAGTTGGGAGCCCTTGTTGAGGTATCGACCCCCGATCGCCCATCTGGTCGCCAATACAGTCGGCCCGAATTAGCAGGTCGACCCTGCCAGCTCAAGGGTACCCTTGTGTCCTGTGCCTCGCGACGCGTGCCTTCTTACACTCCTGTGGCGAGGTGGCCCTCGGAAGGGTCTTGTGCCCTCTCGCGTGTCCTGCCCAATCGGGGCCGACTGTATGTAGGGGCCCCATGGCCCACCCGGCCCAGGAGCCCGCGGATCCGGCATCGGGTGCCTATCGGCGATCCATCGGCGATGTACCGCCGGTTCCAGTCCGATGCTTCTCCCCCGAGGAGGGAAGGCGGCCCCCTGACGTTCCCGCCCCCCCCTTGTCATCCGCGCGCAGAGGGGGGCGGGGGGAGGGGGGAGCGCTTCTCGGACGCACCCCTGCTTCTTGGAAGGCGCGAGCCTTCCAGGAGGCCTGCTGCCTGCTAGGAGGCAGCAGACCTGCTGGAAGGCTGCTGCCTTCTGGGAGGTCTGCTGCCTTCTAGGAGGCAGCCTTCTTCAGGGAAGCTCTCCCCTCTCACTCCGCCACCTTGTGCGCGCAGCCCCCCCGTCCTGGACATTGACGGCCCCGTTTCCGTGGAATGCTTGCAGCGGGAGTTCGCGTCGGGTGTCCGATTGGGCCTCGTCACCTCGCTGGCGGCCCCGTCGGGCCAACCCGAGTTTTTGGCATCCGCACCAGGGTCTTACATCTCCCCTCCGCCCTGGCTCGCTCCGCCCAGGGCGTCGACGACGACTACTGCCCGCCAGAGGGCGAGGACTGCCGGTCGACGAAGTGCTGCTCCCAGCCGGGCTTCCAGTGCTATCGCGCTCGCGCTGTCGCGCCTCAGCGTCCGCCGCCGCCGCACTCGGGGCTGGAGGACCTCGAGGCGGGATTCCTTTCGGGGGCCACTGGGGTAGGCGCGGGGGTATGCTAAGGAGGGTCAGGAGCCGGAGCCGGCTGGGGAGCCGAGATGGCCCAGCATTGGTTCCGGTCAGTGGGAAGGGCCGGCGAGGCCAGAGGTTTTGGGTTCGACAGCGTTTTTGCCTTGTCGGCCTCCAGGGGCCCATTCGGGCTCCAGGACCGTCTAGAACTGAGTTGGGGTGAGAAACTGCATCAGATGGACCCCAGGAAGGGTCCGGGAACCGACTTCGAGCGTATTTGGTTTGATTCCCCCCTTTCTTGCAAGATGTTTTTGAGGTCCGTTCACTTCCGACCGTCTAGACGCCTGCAAATTATAAGTGGAAGCCAACGTGGGCTGTATCTGGCCTGATCTAGCTTATACGTGGGTTACAGAGGCAGCCCCTGAGCCATTTTGAAAATTTGTAATCCTCCCGTAAGCACGGTCAGGCCAGACATAATCCACGTCGGCATCCACGTATAGCCCATCGATTCCCTCAGCCCCCCTCGCACCGATCCCAGGACGATTGAGGGAAGGTAGGCTCAGGGAGGACATAGGAGGAGGAGGAGGAGGAGGAGGAGGAGGAGGAGGAGGAGGAGGAGGAGGAGGAGGAGGAGGAGGAGGAGGCCATGTTAATGTTGCTTTCCAGGGTTTCCAGGGTTGCCAGGACCTCCTGGATGTCCAAAGCATTGTCTGATGCCCCACATGACGGGCTGCAGAAAAACGTGGGCCGCCAGATACTTCAGAATCCCTGGGACGCATCCTGCGAGAACCCCATCTTGCCATCATTATCCTTCTACCTCCTCCTCCTCCTCTCCCTCCTCCTCCGTGGGGCCCACTCTCCCTCCGTCGATGCTCTCGCGTCGATCGAGGTCGAGGCCGGTGGTCGTACGGACCTTCTTGGGTACGTCGTCTCCTCCTCCTCCTCCGCGCTACCCAGTGTTCCCGCCCTCTCTCACAACCACCGACGCAGCTGCGGGCCCACGCCTGCTCTCTCCTTCTACGTCGTGCGCCCCAGCCGAGGTAGCAACCAGGCCAGGCCAAGAACAAGGCGACAGGCTCCGACTCCAACCCAACCAGGTACGCCTTCTACCGCAGCCTTGTTCAACTCCACCAGGGTTTACGGCGTCGCCCCCGCGTGGGACCGCAGTTGGAGCTACTACCGACACCGCGGCCAGTTGCCTGGCGCAGCAGCGCAGCCCAACAGCCTGGGCGGCGGCCGCGGCGGCCGAGATCAACTCCCCCGCGCAGGAGACGGCGATGGACTTGGAAGAGGTGGCCAGTCAGAAACCAGCCGAGCGTTGAGGCGGAGCAGGTGACCAGGTCTTCGGAACCTTGCAGTACCGCTTGGAGAAGTGCCACAAAACGCTGCAGAACACCAGTGTGAAGTACAGCGACATCATCCAGCACAACCAGATGGTACTGTATGGCCTGTACAAGCAGCAGGAGCGCATCACGATGAGCCTCACGACGTCGCGGCCAGCAGAAGCCCGAACCAGTAATTACGATGAGATCGAGAGGACCCACGTGGCGGAACTACTACGGCAGCATCTGCACGAGCACAGCAAGGCCATCGAGCACTGCCGAAGTGCCGAGATCATCCTCCCTCAGCAGCCAATGTCGGCTCCACCAGGGGCCTTTTCCCATGGGAGATCGACTACGAGATGCTCCAGACTGACGAGCTCGAGGACTGCTACAGTAAGCGGACGGAGAGCAGCCACGAATAGGGCTATGACGAGGTAAAGACGGTGGACCAGGACGGGCCCAGCAGCTTGCAGCGGGCGAGTGGCAGCAGCGAGCAGCAGAGCCCCAAATGCCAGGCGCCCAGCAAGAGTGCACAGGGGTGGAAGCCGTACACCAAGGTGCTGCAAACGCAGCTGCAGATCCAGCCCCCGCCCCCGCCAAGGATCCCAGCAGAGCCGGCGGGCTCCGAGTCCCAGCGGGGACCTCCACCCCTGCGGCGCAACGATCGCCGAGCAGGCGGGGTGGGGGCTGGGGCTGCTGTCGCGAGCTCGAATCCAGCCAGAGCCTGCCCTCATCTTTTTGTATTTCGGACCCGCCTGTCCTGCAACGTCCGTCGGCACTAACCTGCCAACGAGGCCCACGATGCGGCACTAGCCAGAAGGGCGAGCCCCGCCGCATGTCAGTTCAGCAGTAGGGCGGGCTGGTGTATCTTTCCTCTTGGTGCTGCAGCGCACCAGCAGCGAGGAGAGCGGGCGGGGGAGCGCGGGGGCGGGGGGAGGGGGGGGTTCTCAGCGGGCGGGGGCCCGCCTCCACGGAGGGGCACCCCTGCCCGCCTGCGTCCCAGATCCAGCAATCGAAGGCAGGGCCCCCATGCTGCGGCGCAGCGGCCCCTACCATAGGGCAGGCGGCCGCGCGCGCCAGGCAACCCCCAGCACCAACAGTAGTAAAGGGGGCCTGCATCCATATACTTACCCAGGGCCCCCGCCTTTTCTAGTAAGCGGAGTAACTCAGACCCCCAAGGGCCTTATCTTTATCCTTATCCTTATTCTTATCCCCTTCCTCCTCCGCCTCCTCTTGGCTCAGTGGTCCGAGGCTCGAGTGTCGGGGGTCGTTCCCTGGCGACGCCTGGTCGTCCTGGGCCCGCCCTCGTGGCCACGGCTTGGTGCGCGCGTCGAAGTTGTGGTCAGAGCGTGCCCTGGGAACTGTCCAGGGATCGATGTTTGACCCCTGACCATGGGCGACATTAGGGAGGAAAACAGCGGGGGGGAGTCCTGAGGTTTGAGAGGTTCGAGATGCTTGGCCATTCTCCTCGCATCTCACTGGTGTTCCAGCCTTGGGGTGTCCCAGCAGCTGCGCCTCGCCAAGGGCGTTCCGCGAGTGCCCGGATCGCCCCGGACAGTTCGAGGATCGGGTCGTTCTTTGGCGATGCCTTGTCGTCCCTCGTGGCCTGTGCCCCGAACTTGTGGTCAGAATGTCCAAGGATGGGTTTTCGACCCCTGCTGAGGGGCAACGTTAAAGGGGGAACGGCTCAGGGAGGAAATGCATCGATCCCCAATCACCCACTCATCGCCGATAGTCGCATTGGCATCCGTCAATGAAGGGGACCTTTTCCGATTGATGATTTGTCGCCCACGCGCCAGATCCACGCATCCGTAATACATGTTTGATGGGTTTGTTTTCCACCACCACCGCCATAAGCTGGAGGTGGATGGAGGTGGATGAGGAGGAAGGAGAGGAGGAGGAGGAGGATGAGGAGGAGGAGGAGGAGGAGGAGGAGGAGGAGGAGGCGGAGAGGAGGAGGAGGAGGATGAGGAGGAGGAGGAGGAGGAGGAGGAGGAGGAGGAGGCGGAGGACCCCCTCCCCCTCCTACTTGTAATGGTGGCGGGCGGTGGAAAACAACACGACCAAGTATTAGCGCGCGCCCAAGGTAATCAGGTGCCCGATGGCCACCCCCCCGGTGCGGAATCGCCATCGGGGGCCCGTCGGCGATCCGACTGCGATGCATCGTCGGCTCGAGCTCGAGGTTTGCCCCTCTCTCGAAGCACTCCGCCGCCCCCAACGTTCCCCCGCAGCCTTAGGAGGAAGAGGACGAGGAGGAGGAGGAGGAGGAGGAGGAAGAGCATGAGGAGGAGGAAAAGAAGGAGGCGTACGAGGCGGAGGATGAGGAGGAATAGGAGGAGGAGGCGGAAGAGGAGGATGAGGAATAGGAGGAGGAGGCGGAAGAGGAGGAGGAGGAGGAGGCGGAGGAGACAGAGGATGAGGAGGAGGAGGAGAAGAATGCGGAGGAGGAGGAGGAGGAGGAGGAGGAGGAGGAGGAGGGCGAGGAGGAGGAGTTTGTGGGTGGAGGTCGCGCAGAATCTGCGGCGGGCCTCCTCTGCCCCGACGCTGGCGCTGCAGCCTTCGTCGGCACCCGGCCGGCGCCCTGGCAGCCTCTGGTGGCCTCGGGAAGCCGCGGAGCGGCCTCCCGCAGCCCAGGGGAGGCCTCGGGTCTGGCACGGGGGGCCCCGCCATGGGGGGCAGAGGAGGTCCCACCCACCTCCTCCTCCTCCTCCTCCTCCTCTCCTCCTCCTCCCTCCTCCTCCTCCTCTCCTCCTCCTCCTCTCCCTCCTCCTCCTCCTCCCTCCTCCTCCTCCTCCTCATCCTCCTCCGATTCTCCACTCGGGGGCGGCGAAAAGGGGGGTGATGAGCAGGGGGAGGGGGGGAGATCATGGCGTGGGCCATGAGATCTCCCCAGAGGTCGTCATGGCGCCTCTTCTCATGTCACTGCGTCCTTGGCCCCCCCCTGGGCCGCGCACGTGCCGCCAGCCATGATGTGCGCCCCCCCATTTTGGACGCCCCCCTCTTGGCCGCCCCCGATACACGTAAGAATGACCCTTCGCCGGACTGGCCTTTGGTACGCTCCCATTTGGGTCCTCCGATCGCCGAACGCGATTCGATGGTATCGTCTTGCGCGCTTGTGTTTGGCTGCCACAACGCCGCGCACCAAAGGTCACTCTTACCCAGGGTCAGTCCTTGCGTGTAGCCGACCAACTGCTTCATCAGACAGCCCAGGCGTAGAAACACGGACCACCTTGAGCTCGGGAGGGGCTCTGGTTTTCTGGCCTTTCCAGAGACCCAGGTCGGGGAAGCTCTTCGTGGCCAAGGCTCGCCTTTACCAGAACAGCACCTTCGTTCCTTACATGGTGGTCGCTCCTAACTGCAAGGGGAAGAGGGAGGGAGGAGGGAGGGAAATCCCCAGAAGGGGCGCCATGTATGATCCCGGGTAGAGAGTTCACAGCCCCCCCCCAGATGGGATGGGGGGGGCTTGAACCTAGGGGGGGGAGGGGGAGGGGGGGAAAGCCTGGATCATGTATGCCCTCTGCCGAATTCTCTATTTTGAGGCTTCTGCGTAATCTACGTGGAAGGCCAGGCACTCGGGGGCATCTCCCGACAAGGAGGCCCATTGGCATCACTGTTGCTTGGCCACATATTCGCAATGGGCGAGACCAACGCAGAAAAGCCATGGCCCGACATGCCCATCTGCCGCCGCGGGCGTGGTGGCGGACAGCAAGAACAAGAAGTGGGCGAGCTGCCTGACGAACTGCACAAAGGGCTCGATTCTGGAAGTCGAAGGAGAAAAAGCGGCATACACGGACACTTTCGGAGGTCCGCGCGGATTTCTTGGATCTGCGTTGGACAATCCCTCGGCGCGCTCCGCGCGCCAGGGAGGGGGGCTCGTGGTCGATCCCAAAACCTGCGCGGAGCTTCGAAAGTGCAGGTTCAAGTCGGGCTCGTCCCTCTACAGGAGAACTATTCAAGAATAGTCAGAAACAGTCCAGGGACGTTTTTTTGGTATGTTTCGCTACGCTGGAATCTTTTCTGTGTAGGTACAATTTTTCGCAGAGAATCGACCTGCAGGAGGACGTGGCCGACGTGAGTGTAGGGTTGTGTCTTGACGCCACTCCTCCAGGACGGCGACCCCAAGCCCACCCCGTGGGATTGCGAGGAGCTGGGCGCTCCGACGCCCCTGGTCATCGCCGAGGGCTGGACCGCCTGCAGCCCGCGCGGCCAGGACTGCAGGTCCAGCAACTGCTGCACAGGACGCGGGGACAAGTCGGGCCTGCCCCCCCACCGGAGGGATCGATTCCAAACGAGTCCAAGCATCCACTGGTGACGACGTTTTGCGTATGGCTGACAGTGGTTGGATTGTTTGTTGAGCATTTTTGGTGTCCGTCCAAACGTAGGGGGGGGGGGGGGGGGCAACGCACTAAATCCGGTCGAGGGGGATACTTGCCTTTTCGGCCCATCCCCCAACCACTTTCGATGGCCAGCCCTGCTCGAATAGCTTCGGCGTGGGCGTCCAAGAGGCTTGCACCCTCACCGCGCAAACACACGATCATACGGGAACGAAAAATGACATAAGCATAACAACTCGAAGGTCCGCGCGGATTTCTCGGATCGGCGCTGGACTCGACCCCCCTCCCTGGCGCGCGGAGCGCGCCAGGGTTGGCGCCGGAGGCGCCGCCGGGGGGCCCCAGCGCCGATCCGAGAAATCCGTGCGGACCTCTTTTTATATTTGTGTCACTTTTTGTTCCCCTATGATCGTGTGTTTGCGCGGTGAGGGTGCAAGCCTCTTGGACGCCCACGCCGAAGCTATTCGAGCAGGGCTGGCCATCGAAAGTGGTTGGGGGACTGGCCGAAAAGTCAAGTATCCCCCTCGACCGGATTTAGTCCCCTAGATTCTTCCTTACCGTCCGCGCAGCATCCTCCCGCGCGCGCGCGTCTCGTGCCGTCGCGCGGCAGGGGCTGGCGCGAGGGAGGCGCCCGGGCGAGAAGGCGCGGGGGGCCTCTCGGAGGACAGGGGGGCGCGGCGCAGGACCGGGGGGGTCGTCTGCGCCGACCCTCGCGCGTGAGCATCCCGCACAGGGTCGCGCGCATGCGCCTTCGTTCCCTTGCGGTGTGCCGCGCTGGCGGCCCGCGCGAGCCGCGGCGTCTGGCCGGCGCGTCTCTTCGCGTAGGGCCCGTGCCTTTTCGGAGGGCCCCCCCGCCTTTTTGGAAGGCCGCCCCCGCAGCTTCAGACGGCCGCCCCCCCTTGTCCCCCCCCCCCTTCCCGCTTGGCGCGCCGCCGCGGGGGGGTCCGCCGCCAGCTGAGCAGCGGGCCGTGGACCTCTGGAGGCGTGTCCAGCTGCTTGCGGCAAGTCCCGCCACCGTGCCAGCCCAGCATTCTGGGTTGCGACTCTTCCAGTGTGCACGGGAGGCCGTCACGTGCGACACCTCGTGTCTCCAGGCGTTAGGGAGACGATTTGATGATGTTGATGGTGATGGTGGTGATGTTGATGTTGATGTTGATGTTGATGTTGATGTTGATGATGATGATGATGATGATGATGATGATGATGATGATGATGCTGATGCTGCTGGTGACGATGATGTTGCTGCTTGATGATTGTGATGACGGTGATGCTGCTGATGATGATGTTGATGTTGCTGATGCTAATGCTGATGCTGTTGATGATGGTGATGATGATGAGGAAGAGGATGATGATGATGAGGAGGATTATGACGACGACGATGATGATGATGCAATGATGGGGATGACGATGGTGATGGCGATTATGATGATGATGATGATGATGGTGGTGATGATGTTGATGCTGATGATGATGACGGTGATGGTGGTGGGGATGATGATGATATTGAGCGATTGATGATGATGATTATGCCGATGATGGCGACGACGACGTCGATGTTGGTGATGATGCTGCTGATGATGATGATAATGGTGATAATGGTGCTCATGCTCAGGATGATGATTATGACGACGCTGATGCTGATCAGATCAGAACCCAATGGGGGCCAGCAAGTACCTGCGAGACTGGAAATGCCCCTAGGATCGGGCTACACCCGAGCTTAAGTTCGCGATGCACGGCCACGTGCCTCGCGGCTGGCCGCACAACGCAGTCGCCGTGGCGGCTGCCGCAGCACACCCAGAGAAAAGCGCACACTGAGCACTACGGGCAGAGGATACGGAGCAGCACGTCCGAGCAAGAGTGCAACTGGGCAGAGGAATACGAACACTGAGCACTACGGGCAGAGAAACACGCACACTGAGCACTACGGACTGCGCACTGGCTCAGCTCACACTGCGCCTCTCTCAGAGAGCCGACGCCGTCGGCATCCCCGCGGTATGCGACGTCACCAGGGGCACCCACGCGAGGCACCCGCCTGGCCGTGCTCCCCCCCAACGGGGGGAGTCCACCGAAGTCGCTCCCGCCATTCGCCTCAGCATCTCTGCGGTGTGCGGCGTCACCAGGGGCGCCCGCGCAGGGCACCCTCCTGGCCGTGCCCCCGCCGCTACGGGAGGAGTCCACCGAAGCCACTCCCGCCTCCGTGGCGCTCGCACCGGTGCAGGAAGAGTTCCCTGTAGTTGTCATCCTGCTCAGCGGCGCCCCAAAACCTCTGGAGGCATTCCACAACGAGTGTCTTCTTGAGCGCTCGCAGCATCTTATTGTGCATCAGGGGTTCGCAGGCGAAGCACGCCGGCAGGGCCCCGGAGTCCACCGCGCCCACGAAGACATGGAGCCGCTCGGGCATCAGCTCGTCGCAGTCATTCATACAACAAAAAGTACGTCGCACGCGCAGCTTGATGTTGTTAAGCAAAACGACGGGGGCCCGACGGGACACAAAGAGCACGACTTGAAACTCGACCTGCCCTCGTACGCTGAGGTGCTGCACCAGCAGGTGGTCCCCCGTATCGTGTGAGATGGACTTGTAGAAGGTGTCGTATTCCTCGTGAGTCACCTCCTCCGGCTTGCGCTTCCACAGCGGCTTGGTGTCCCCGTGCTTCAGAGCGAGTCCCGCCTGGAACGTGGTCGGCAACTGCCTGCCGTCGAACTCCATCAGCTGCTCCCGCTCGAGAGAGACCTCCTTCACCTGCGCCGTGAACAAGTTCCTATCCTCCTTCTCCTTTTCCTCGTCTACCTCCTCGATCTTCGACTCGTAGTCCTCGTCGCCCTCCTCTTCCAGCAGATCCTCCTCCTCCTCGTTCCCTGTGTCGGTGACCTCCTTCTCAATATCCTCAGACATCTCGTCGTACCGCTGGAAGGGATCGCCGATGTACTCCTGTCCCAGTCCCGGGCGGCGGAGCGGTCAGCGTGTCCCGAAGAATGCAGATGCTGATCATCTGCGCATGACGGGCGTGAGTACGGCGAATCCTCGCCCGCCTGCGCGAGCTGGTGGTGGAGCGAGGTGAGGTCACACAGGCAGCAGCTACCTGGCGGCACAACATGTCGCGTCAGTGTGAGGTCTCAAATGGCGGCCGTGCAGCGCGATCGCAATGCCGAAATCAGGCTAAGGAAAAGAGGGCTCGCGAACTGGCCCTCATGCCTCGGGACCTCGGGCCAGGGCTACGCTGATGCTGATGATGATGATGATGATGATGATGCTGATGATGATGATAATGATGATGATGATGATAATGATGCTGCCGATGATGATGTTGATGTTGATGATGATATTGATGACAATGATGGTACTGATGCTGCTGATGACGATGGCCTGGCGATGATGACGATGACGGAGGGATGAGACTGGTGGTGACAGTGGTAGCGATGCTGATTATGGTGGTCATGGTCATGGTGATGGTCATGTTCACGGTGATGGTGGTGGTGGTGATGATGGTGGTGAGCATGACGATGGCGATGATGATGTGGATACTGTGTTTGGCGATGAGGATGATGGCGGCGGCGGTGATGATGACTGATGATGATGGTGCTGCTGCTGCTGATGATGATGATGATGATGATGATGATGATGATGATGATGATGATGATGACGACGATGATGCGTTTCTTAGAGGGGCCCCCTCCATAGACGCCCCCCCGCATCACCTCTCCCGCGCTTGGGTTGGCTGCCCTTGCCGCCTCCCCGCTGCGCTGCGATTGCTCCCTCGGCTTGGCACCGTCGCACTGCCTCCTCCTCCCCTTCACCATTCACCCCTTTTCCCGTCCGTTCCCTCACGGCTGCACCCCCCGTGCGTGCTGTTGCACGGCGGCGAAGTAATTCCATGGGCGGCGGGGGCAGTGTGCGGAATTCGTCGAACACGTGGCGAAATCCGAACATTACCCCCGCCAGCCATCGATGCAGGAGGATCAGCGGTAGATGATAGATGGAGGCGGGGTTCGGATGTCGCCACGTGGCTGTCGATCCCCTATAGTTGGATCCAGCCTCTCGACGCCGCGTGAGCCCGGGCCGATGCGCGCTCGCTGCCGTGCGCGTGGCCGCGACGCCAAACATGCGGTTCTGGTTGGGCTCGCCAGGGATGCTGGACAGTTGCTACATGAAGAACGCGGAGTACGGCAGCTGCATGATGGAGTGCGACCCGGCGGCGACAGACACGAAGGGTTGGAAATGCACGAAGCTCTATTGAGCACGCCTCGCGGCCCGCTGAGGTCGCTGCGCGTCACTTCTCACCCTCGCGCCCTTCGAAAGGGCTCGACCTGTCTTCCAGCTGCGGCGGTGCTTTGGAACAGCAGCTGACCGCCAAACTAGCAGGGCAAGCGAGGAGCCAAAGCACGCCACGCTATATCCAGAGGCGTACGCCAGTCCGCCGACCACCACAGCAGGGAGGTCGTCAGGATTAGTGCCATCGTGCCTGGCCTATGGGTCAGGAGCTTCGGGGATGCAAATGAGGGTCTGCTGGGATTCCTCTCAGGGGCCTATTGTAGAGGGCTCCTTGGGGATCTGATTGGCTTTGGAGGGCATCTCGGGGGCCTCTTGGGGGCCTCTCTGCAGCTTCTTGGCGCCTCTTGGGAACGCCTCGAGATCACTGGCGGTTTTTTGGAGCCATCGCGGCGGGAAAGAATCGAGATGGCATTTCGTATTGCCCCTATTGGGCGCCTCTTGGGGCCTTCGGAACCGAGCCCCTCGGGCCGTGTTGGGGCCCGCTTAGGCCCTCTTGGGGCTCTGGTGGGCAGTCTTCAGGTCCTCTTTTAGGCGCGCCCCATGGCCCGTCTTGGGACGATCTTGGGGCTCATTGGGCCATAGTGGGCGCTTCCAAGACGAAAAAGGCGTGTGTGTGTGTGTGTGTGTGTGTGTGTGTGTGTGTGTGTGTGTGTGTGTGTGTGTGTGTGTGTGTGTGTG
>CAUYUJ010003003.1:340138-455440 GCA_963575745.1 Prorocentrum cordatum | reverse complement strand
GTATGGGTGTGTGTTGTTCGTTCGTCAGTCCTTGTCGTCCTCGGTGCCGCCGCCGCCTGCCGCCTCTCAAACGGCGGGAAGGAGCCCGCCGCCGCCGCTGCCGCCGACGGCACCATCGTCGGCAGCGCTCCGCCGTGGTTCCCGGATCTCCGATGATCTGGTTTCTGCCATCGTGGAAGTTTCTTTCGTCGGAGCCTTTCGCCGTCGTTCCCAGATCTCCGAGGATCTGATTTCTGCCATCGTGGAATATTCTCTCGTCGGCTTCGGCTCGCTGGGGGCCATGGCCGGCCACGGGGCCACCGCAGGCTGATGCGGAATGAAAGGCATTCCTGTGGGGGCAGAGCTCGGGGCGGCGAGGGTTCCAGAGCCGGGCACAACAACCGGAGGCGGCATGATCTCTCGGGGAACGTCGCGGGGCAGCGCTGCGAGAATCGGGAGGGAAAGAAACACGCAGACACAATGAATCGCCGATTCCCCAGGAAATATGGGAGACTATGGGAAGTGGGGGGGAAGACAAACACCCAGAACATATAAAACATATAGGTATTTTTTTTTATGTGTGTATCTATTTGTGTGTCCCGGGGCCCCTTCAAAAAACAGCGTCGGATGTTGGGGTCGCCGTCGCCGCCGTCGTCCTCGCGGCTGCAGGCCGTCGCCGCCGCCAGCGGCGTGCCGTGCGGCAGCAGGGCCGATCTCGATCCGATGGATCCGTTTCGATGTCGGCTCTGGCCAGCGCGATCCGATCTGATGCCGATGTGTCCGGCGATCCGACGCGGACCGAGGCTTGTATGGCGCCGCCGAATCGATGCGATTTACGTCTCCTGGCCGATGCGTCCCGACTTGAGATGCACATTCGGGCTTCGACCCGACTCTCCGACTCGGTGACGGCTGCTCTTGCGGCAGGAGCTGCAGGGGCAGCTGAGGGCGGCGGAGGTGTCCCGCTCGGCCGCGGAGCAGCGCGCGGCCACGAGCGAGGCCGCAGGGGCGGCACCGACATCGCTGCTCGCCGCAGCTCGCAGCCGCTCGTCGTGGGGCGGCGTCGTCGTGGGAGACGTGCTCGTGGTCGGCGTCGTCGTGGTCGGCGTCGTGGTCGCCGCGGTCGGCGTCGGCGTGATCGGCGTCGTGTGTCACCGTGGTCGTCGTCGACGTCGTCGCGGTCGTCGATGTTTGCGTCGGCGTCGGCGTCGACGTCGACGTCGACGTCGACGTCGACGTCGTCGTGGTTGCCGCAGTGGGTCGTCGTCGACGGAGGAGCAAGGGAGGGGAAGAAGGAGGAGCAGGAGGGAGGAACAGGGTAAGATGGAAGAGGGTGGAGGGAGGAGGCCTTACAATAACGGCTTTGGGGGGGCGTTCAGGTTGCCCAAGGGGGTTTCGACTGGGTGCCTCGATCTTCTCGGGGCAGGAGGAGAATGATGGAGGAGGGGAGTAGGAGGAGGAGCAGAACGAGGAGAGATGAGGATATGGGATAGGAGGGATGGGGGATCGGAGGCGTTAGGCGAGATGCAGAAGGGAAGATGGATGAGGAGGAGGTCGGGAGGAGTGAGTGGGGCAGGAAGAGGAGGAGGATGAGGAGGAGGAGGAGGAGGAGGAGGAGTAAGAAGGAGGCGCGAGGTAGGAGGGATGAGGCCGAGGGAGGAGGGACATGGGTGAATGACAACATAGGAGTACGAAAGGGGGAAGGATTCGGGCGAGTTGGAGGGACGATCGACACTGTCGCTGCCATGGCATGAGCAGTTTTCGCTGGCGCTGGTTTCGCTGGCGCTGTTTTCGCCCTTCTGGTTTTGCCAGCAGGTGGTTTCGCTGGTGCTTGTTTCGCCAGCGGCGGCCCACGTAGCAATCGATGCATGACTAGTGGGCCCCTCCTCTCATTCTCGCGCGTCTGAGGAGGAGGAGGTGCAGGAGGAGCATGAGGAGGGACAGGAGATACTCAGCGGCTGTCAGCAGCCATTTGCTCAGCGCGTGGGGCATTTGGTGCTAGGAGTTTGATTGTCAACAGGTGCGAGTGCGCAACGCAGTTGGACACTGCTCTGCGGTTTTCCAAACATCATGCGCGTCATCGTTGCTTGTTTCTATGTGTGTTATCCGTAAGGGCTTCGCCACCTGCCGCCGGCCCCCTCTCTCGGATGATGGGCAATGCAAGAGCGAAATCATGCAGCCTTGGCGCCGCCGTAAAGCAGCGTCGGGACTTCACGCGAAGACGATGAGTAATCGGCAAGACAAAGTCATAGTCTGATGATGTTGTTGAATTCGGTGTTGTATTTCGAGGGTTTATGGCTTCGAATACGCGACAAGCGTTTAATGTACGAGGGTGTATGGCTTTTGGCTCGCAAATATAGTGTACTTTACGCAGGTGTATGGTTTCGGTGATGCGAATCTTGTATAATATTCGAGGGTGTATGGCTTCGGATACGCGATTATTATGTAATTTACGAGGGTGTATGGCTTTGGGGTCGCAAGTGTTGCGTCATTCACGCAGGTTTCTGGTTTGGGAGACGCGACTATTGCATACTTCAACATGGTGTATGGCCTCGGGGACGCGAACATCGTGTAAATTACGAGCATTTCTGGTCTCGGGGACGCAAGTGTTGCGTTGCTTACGCGGGTTGATGGCTTCGGGGACACGAACATGGCGTATGTTGCAAGGGTTGATGGCTTCGGGGACGCGAATATTGCGTAATTCACTAAAGGTTTATCGCCTCGAGAACGCGAATCTTGCGTTGTGTATGAGGGTCTATTGCCTCGGGGGCGTCTCGGGGGCGTGAATTTAATGTATTTTTACGTGTCCCCCCCCCCCCCCCCCACCCAGGAATTCAGAGCACCCGATTCGGGCGTGGGAACGAAGTTCCTCGTCTCCCCCTTTCTCTTCCTCCTGCTCCTCCTCCTCTTCCTCCTTCTCCTCCTTCTCCTGCTCTTCCTCCTCCTGTTCTTGCTTCTCCACCTCCTCCTCCTCCTCCTCCTCCTCCTCCTCCTCCTCCTCCTCCTCCTCCTCCTCCTCCTCCTCCTCCCCCTCCTCTTGTCTTTCCTCCTTCTCTTTCCTCCTCCGCCTCGTCTTCCTCCTCCTCCTACTCCTCCTCTTCCTCGTCCTCCTCCCCGTCCCCATCCCCATCCTCACCGTCTGTTCCTGCTCTTGCTGCTGCTGCTGCTGCTGCCGGCCCTCCTCCTCCTCCTCCTCCTCCTCCTCCTCCTCCTCCTCCTCCTCCTCCTCCTCCTCCTCCTCCCCCCTCTCCCTCCTCCTCCTCCTCCTTCTCCTCCTCCTCCTTATCCTCCTCCCCCTCCTCCCACGATTGTCGTTTTCGCCGTCGTCCTCCTCATGCGGAGGAGTGAGGAGGATAACCAGGAATATGCTTGTAAACGTTCGGGGGGCGCGTGTCCATACGTATCCTTTGTGAGCGTTCGGAGAGCTCGCCTATATTACATTTGATCACGGTGATGCTGCAAGTTCTTGCGCAACTCTTCCCTTTCACGCGCTTCCCGTTCATGTCAGGAAAGGTTGCCTCTTATTGTCCTCTGTCGTCGTCGTCGTCATCGCCCTCCGCATTCCTCCTCGTACTCGCCCTCGTTCTCTTCGTCCTCGTCCTTGTGCTTCTCTTCCTCCTCGTCCTCATGCTCCTCCTCGCTATCCTCACGTTCGCCACGTCGTCCTCGTCATCGACTCCTCGTTGCCCTCGTCTTCCTTGTCTTCTTCGCCCAATACGCCCATTAGACAAAATCGTCGCTTCCCGTTCTTGTCCGATCAGGTTTGTCTCCCAACGCTTGTTCTCACCCTTGCGATTTCATTGTGGAGCGATCAACGCGAATCAAGGCTTCTGCGCCTCATGCACGTCGGTGCTGGGTATTTGACGCGCTCGACCAGCCCTGGAGCTCATTCTGAACCGTGCGACTTGATCGTGGTTTGTTTGTCGCGAAGACCCCGCGTTCAGTATTGGGAATGTATGCAGACGCCTTCGCGTTTTCCCAAGGCTGTCGTTTTTACCCATGCGATTTGATTGTGGAACGATCGTCGCAAATCATGCTGGCTCCTCCTCCATTTCCTCCTCCTCCTCTTCCTCCTTCTCCGACGACGACGACGACGGACGCTAGGTCACCCTCAGGGGCGCGAAGTTCACCGCGTTTCGCGCGTCGCTGCCCAGGCTGGACAGTGGCCGGTTGCCCATGGTAGCCTCGCGCTGGCGCGAAGATTGCCTCGTATCTCTGGGCGAATGGGAAGCTGGGTGGCTGAGGCCCCAGAGCCCTCGGGCCATGACAAATCAGTGCGGGCGACTTTCTTTTTTTCGGCTTCGAAGGGCCCTGACCAGGCTTGGAGCCTTTCGAAGACGACCCAGGATGAAAAACCGATCCTGGGAAGGGGTGCGGACGTCTGGGGGTCCACGCTATGAACACATCATGACGTCGTGGGCCTGGGGAGGCGGCGTCGGCGGCGGCGACGACCAAAGCGACGAACGCCACGGCGACAATAACGACTTTGCGGCTTCCGCCAGGCCATTTCCCCCCCAAGGGTCGATTTCGACCCCGTCGATCCGAGCCGATGTCGAACCTGGCCGGCCCGCTCCGCTTCGGTCCCGGTGCTCCAGCGGCCCGCTGCGGCCCGCTGCCCGCACTGCGCTGCCGGGCATGGCATTCAGGAGGGCAAAAAACACACAGACACAATTATTCGTCGACTCGCAGGAAAATATGCGAAAATATGGGAAGGGGGGGGGGGGACAAAAACCCCAAACATGGGAAAATATGGGGAATCCTTTTATTTGCGTGTGTATTCATTTGTGTGTCTCAGGGCCCCTCCAGGCACCCTGGCGCAGCCAGCCCCGCGCGAGTCTGGCCCCCGCGCCGCCTGCGGCCCGAGCCCGCGCGCACCCCGTGTCGAGCCCGCTTCCCGGCGCGACTCTCCCTGACAGCCGGCGCTGTTCGAGCGTCTGCACGAACGAGATGGGCACGGAAAGAATGGGTACGATGCCCAACAGCAGTTCCTGTTCATTTCGAGCAGGACTCACTGTCCGCGCCGCCGCGGCCTGTGTCCATTCGAGACAGAAGGCCGCCTGCCCAACAGCGGCCGCTGTTGGTTTGGGACAACATTTGTTGTTGGGCATTGTACCCATTCTTTCCGTACCCATTTCGGGTGTCCAAAAGTGGCGAAGCGTTCTGGCTTTCCTAGACAGTAAACCGTGGTAGTAAGGGTGGGGCAACTTTTTTTTCCACGGCTACCCTCGCATCCTTGCCCCTTCGGTATGCGGCATCCTTCGGCATTCTGCTGCGCTCCGCACGGAGAACGTCAACATGGCGCTTCAGGGCCTTTGCATCCTTACCGCGCATCCTTTCTATCCTGGTCGAGTGTAGGCCCACCAAAATATGTTTTAAGAAACCTTTGTGGTCTGCACGAAATGCTCTCAGGAACCTTTCTGGCTGAGACTGTGCTCGTTTTAGCACATCGGGCTCCTGTTCTGAGAACATATCAGAACACTGTTGGGTTGTTGGGTTCTAAAGACATGTCGTGGTAGGCCTATAGGATTGCCCGGACGGACGGTCCCTGCTCAAATTGTGTTTTTTCTAATCCGCGGCCAAGGTCGTCGTGGATCCGGAGGCGCGAACATCGAGAAACGACGATCACAAATCGTCCGATAGCTGGGTTTGGCCGAGCTTCCTCTCCCGCCGGGGCTGCCCTGGAACGCACCCTCGGCGACCTGGCCTGGTCCAGCTCAATTTGGCCTTGTCCGGCTCAATGGCCCATTGAATCGGACTTGGAAGCCCTCAGCCTCAATCGCCCTCACATAGACGCCGCCTCCTTAGGTTGAGTTGGATGCCGACCGAACCTCCCCGAGGCCGCCCAGCAGAGTCCGCTCAGCGAGCCGTAGCCACCACCGAGGCTCGAAGCCGAAAGCCATCAGACGCGTCCTCGACCAGAGCGGAGAAGTCTGCGCAGCCACGGCCCGAGCGCCCGATCGGTGGCTTCGTCGTGCCCCCCCCCCCTCCGAGGTTCGAAGCCGAAAGCCACCAGACACGTCCTCGACCAAAAGCGGAGGAGCTTGCGCCGCCGCAGCCGCGCGAGCCCGCTCGCTGGCTTCGTCGTGCCCCCCCCCCCCGCGGAGGCCGCCCTCGAGCGCACCCTCGGCGACCTCAGCGCGCGCCGCCGGCGCGCCGCGGCGGCGGCGGCGCCGCCGTCGCCGGGCGCCGAGGAGGACGTCGAGGCCGTGGGACGCCGCGCAGTCCGATCGTTAAGGAGCACGGACAGCAGGAGCACAGAGGCCAACAGCAGTTCTTGACCATGTTGAGCCGCTTGCCCATGGTAGCCTCGCGATGGCGCGAAGGTTGCCTCGTATCTCTGGGCGAGTGGGAAGCTGGGTTACTGAGGCCCCAGAGCCCTCGGGCCATGGCAAATCAGTGCGGGCGACTTTCTTTTTTTCGGCTTCGAAGGGCCCTTACCAGGCTTGGAGCCTTTCGAAAACGACTCGGGATGAAAAACCGATCCTGGGAAGGGGTGCGGAAGTCTGGGGGTCCACGCTATGAGCACATCATGACGTCGTGGGTCGATTCCGACCCCGTCGATCCGAGTCGATGTCGATCCTGGCCGGCCCGCTCCGCTTGTCCGATCGTAAGGAGCACGGGCAACATGTGCACAGAGGCCAACCGCAATGCCTGATCATTTTTTTGAGCCGGATTCGTGCTCGGTGTCGCCGCGGGCGCTGTCCATTTTGAGACGAAGGGTCGCTGACCCAGCAGCGGCCGCCGTCGGTGTTGGACAACACGTGTTGTTGGGCATCGGACCCATATGTTCCGTACCCATGTCGGGTGTCCAAAACCGCCGCCACCCCCCGATGTTCGGTCGAGGGCCCCAGAGTTTGTCCCACGAGGCCCCCCAAAAGGGCAACCAGAGAGCCCTCAGAGGACCCCAGGAGAGCTCATGAGGCTTCGAGCCTAGACCAAAGATGGCGCCAGGATGTTCACTGAAGCCTCTAACTTCACACAACCGCTGCAACCCTTGCCTCCCCACATTCATAGGCCCTCCAAGTGGCGTCGGAGCAGATGGGGCCAGAGGCCCGCGCCGCGTCGGCGCTGCATCGGCGATGCGCGTGGAGCCCGAGCTTCTGCACGCCGTCGTCGCGATGCGCTGCGAGCCTGCGCCCCCCCTCTGCCTCGGACCCCGCTCGCTAGGCCTCTACAGTCGGGGCCCTGAAGAAGGAACCCTTTTCGCTGGGGAGGGGCTCCGTGTTCCTTGATTGCTTCACAGTTTGCCTTGGGTTTTTCTCTGGTTTTCGATGGGAGATCGGAGTCCAACTTGTGGATCTAAGGGGCCTCGTTCCTTCTTTAGAGTTCCTTGGGGCCAACGCCCCGACTGTACACGTCCGCTCTCCCTGCGCCGCCGTGTGCCTGCGACGGCGCAGCGGGCCCGCGGCGCAGGCCCGCCATGGGGGCGCACAGGCCTCCGGGGGACGGCCGAGGCGGAGGGCTTTTTCACCGGCCCTTGGCTGGAGGCCCTCGCCAGCCCATGGGACCTCTGTGGGCCCCGGAAACGGCAGGGCCGTTTTTTCACCGTTTCCCAAAAATGTCCCCTGAAAGTGGAAACGGCAAAAAAACGGCGACCGGAAACGGCAACAAGAACGGCTCCAGGACTGGAACCGGAGCCGGAACCGGTGAAAAAACGGCGTCGGAACCGGCAACAAAAACGGCAAAACGGAACCGGTAACAAAATGACCTTGTCGTTTCCAGGGCCCACTAAGCCTGGGACCGTCTGAGGATGCATTTCCTGGGAGCCTCAACTCAGCATCGGCGCTGGTAATGTCCGTGGTCGAACACCGGCACGATTCTGCACACACACACACACACCCGCTGGATCTGGCGCAGTGGCGCTGAAGCCAATTCTGTGCGGCCGAAGCCGGCTGGATCGTGGCATTTCTCACGAAGACCTCCCAGTAGTTGTTCAGAAAGACCGTCAAGAAAGGACTCAGGACGAACATGTGGCCTTTGGCCCCGGGGGAAGGGCCAGAACTTCCAGGGACCACGTATTGAAAAAGACAAGATATCGGATGATTGGACTGTCGGATGGGCTCGACGTTTGCACCACGTCTTGTGGTCGGCCAGGATGCCAAGCAGTTCGATGAGGGAATTGGGGGTATAGCTCGGAGAAACGTGCGACTCGAGTTAGCGTGAGTTCGGACTTGCAAACGCTGCTTAAGAGGTCCGTCTTGAATTTTGACGGTCCAGGTTTCGCGGGATGTCTGCAGCGGGAATTGGTGCCAAATTTCAGGTTGGGCCGCGTCATTCTTCTGTCGGCCCCGTCAGGCCAATTCGAGCCCTTCAGACGCACGTCTCACGCCACCCCCACTCGACGCCACAGCGCCCCACAGGTCGGGCAGCTGGGGCGTCTAGGCTGAGGGGCCTGTTTTCCACCACCATCACCATAAGGCGGAGGGGGGAAGGAGGAGGAGGAGGAGGAGGAGGACCTCCTCATCCTCCCTTCTTCCCCGTCCTACCTGTGGTAGTGCCATCAGTATTGAAACGTTTCTGGGTTCGTAACCCAAGCGGCACATCCAGAAACGATGCCCAGGCGAGTTGCCTTAGTCGGGATGTGGAGGAGCATGCAATGGAATACAGGGCTGGGGAAGCCGCCGTACACCAAAAGAGGAGAATAGATGAGGAATCGGAGGAGGAGGGAAAGGTGGGGGAGGGGAAAGGGAAGGGAGGAGGGAGGAGGAGGAACAGGTGGATGAGGAAGAGAAGAGGAGGAGGAGGAGGAGGACGATCGCTAGCAGAAAGCCAGAGGCCTCTTGGATGTCTGTCTGAGTCTCTTCGGATGTCTCTTGAGAAGTTCTTGGGGTCCTATTGGGGCGTCTTGGCGGCCCAGGGGCCTCGTGGAGCGTCTTGGGTAAGTCGAGAGAGCCTCTTGGAGCCGCTTGGGAGTCTTTTGGGAGCCTGTTGGGGGCATCTTGCGGCCTCTTGGGGCCTCCCGGGTGCCTCCTGAGGCCCGCTGTGGGCCGTCTTGAGGCACCCGTGGGAGCCTTGGGTGGCATCTTCGGGCTCTCTTGGATGCGATCGATCAAAGAAGGGGCACTGAATTGGAATTAGGCTCCCCCCCCCAGGAGGCCAATATGTCCCCAACACCTTCGTCAAATCAATGATGGTGACCTTCTCGCCGAGGCCGTCTTGGACGTTTTGTTCGGTCGCCGCCCCCCCGTTCGAGGGGAGCGGGTATACGTAGGCAGGGGTAAACCCATTCTCGAAGCGGATAATAGGGGGTTGGCAGAGGAATGCGCTCTATACCACTCACGCCCTGAAGGGCTGATGGGACTCTGCGCAGAACGCACCCCTTTGAGGGGTCTGGGGATCGATTTGATTTTTGACCCCTGATCAGGGCAGCGTGAGGGGGGGGGTGATAGGCTCAGGGGGCTGAGGGCATCGGCCCCGGAGCGCTCATTCACCGCCGATAGTGGCCCGATAGCCCTGCTCGCCCAGGACCGTGCGGTTCCACTATTGGGGCCTATTTGATGTGTCAGCCCCCTGAGCCGGTCCCCGTCTAACTTGTCCCCTCGCCTCCAGTTTCTCCTGCTCCTCCTCCTGCTCCTCTCTCAGGGGCGACACAAAAAAGACGCACTTGCACATGAGTCTTGGTGGGCTTCGAGAGTGTGTACGCGAACGTTCGTGACACAAAGCTGGCATCACGGACTGGGGGGCGGTATTCATGTGCCTGACTGGGCGCGTGCGTCGGCCCGAGCGCCCTGGCGGGAGGACAACATACTGACTGCGAATGCACTGCGTATGCTCATTTTTGTTCTCTCTTTCCCTCTTCCTACCCCTCCTCCTCCTCCTCCTCCTCCTCCTTCTGCTCCTCCTTATCCGCCCCCTCCTCCTCCTCCTCCTCCTCCTCCTCCTCCTCCTCCTCCTCCTCCTCCTCCTCCTCCTCCTCCTCCCCTTCGCAGGGACATGGCACCGCATCTTGGTGCCAGCGCCACCTAACGCGAAAAACACACTGTCACTTGGAGTCGACGCGTGGGCGTTGGGGGCATGCAGGCGGCCGTTTCCTTGCCGTGGTGGAGGGTTCACACTTCTCGCGCCATGGGTTCTACGCACGGGTGAGGCACACGTTTGCCTTCCTGGATCCGCGTAATTGGCCCGCAGTATTGGCGTCGGCGCAGCGGGGTCCGCAGCATCAGGACCTGTATCGTCTCCAGAGGAGGGTATCTCGTTCACCCCAGCACCACCGGATGCGAAGCACCACCTCGGGGAAGGTGGCCGCAAGAGGGATGGCGTCAAACCTTGGTCCTATCCCAGAGCGCATTTTTTTCGATTTGGAGCACCCTTCGGGGACGACATGTGTTGTCGTTTAAGCAGATGCTCCGACATGCTCATCCCCCTCCTCTTCCTCATCCTCCTCCTGTTCCTCCTATTCCTCCTTCTCCTCCTCGTCTTGCCCTGTTTAGCAGGTGCATCATCTGTGCTCGTGTTGCATACTCTTGCTGCTCCTCAAGCTGTGTGCGAGCGTCTGTCCTGTTCGGCGGCGAGCGAGCGGGAGGTGAGAAGGAACATGCTTTTTCAGCGAAAGGGTGCCTGTGTCTCTAAAGAAGGCTTAGGCAACTTCTCAGAAGGCTGGGGGGCTTCCTTGCCTTTTCAAAACGCCCGCCCCCTCTTATTTTTACCCCAGGTTCGCCGCCGATTTGTGGATTCCGTGCTGTCGTTGTCGCAGGGCCCGCCGCGGGAAGTGACAAAACAATTGCCGTGTACGGCGCATTGGCCGCCACCGCCGTCGTTTAAGTCTACGTCATCGTCGTCGTCGTCGCCGTCGTCGCCCACCTGCCTGAAACAGTGGACTGTTTTTTTCGATCAACGATGGGTAACCAGCTTCAAAGTCGTCCCTATCCCCAGATCGACGAGCCCGAAACGATGTTCAATCGGGGTTTGCCCGTTCAGGAAACAGGAGGAATCTTCAAGACTGATACCGAGCCAAGCTGTTGTCCATCATCAGGATGGGGCTATCTTGGAAGGAAGAATCACTTGTAACAACATTCAGTTTCGACACTCCGCGCGGATTTCTCGGATCGGCGTTGGCCCCCCCCCCTTGCGGCGTTTCTGGCGCCGGCTTCGGCGCGTTCCGCGCGCCAGGGGGGCTCAGTGCGGGTCGAAGAATTCCGCGCAAAGTTCCGACAGGACGATTTTCTCTCGAAACGAATTCCCGCCCGGGTGATTTACATCAACCTGGCTCGGTTTTGGTGTTGAGGGTGATCTCTGTTTTTTGGAAGGGTATCCCTCAGATGGACCTTGGTATTGAACTCGTCGGGTTTGGGGATCCGGATCCGTCCGATGCTGGCCAGCCGTCGCCGCAGGTCGCAAGGGGGAACAGTCTGCATGAGGGGGCAGCCTCGCCGACGTTGAGGTGCACCTGCTGCTCCTGGCGCGCTCTGCACGCCAGGGAGGGGGCATCCAGCGATCCAAGGAATCCGCGCGGGTTTTCGACCGTTTATGATTGCACAGTTTCTCTTCTTCGTCTATACGGATCACTTGGTGCTGAGGCATGGCTGGGGTTTTCGGCCCGCTCCTGAGGTCTAGGTCGGGGGACGTCTTCGTTGCCGAGGCTCGCCGTGGCCAGAAAAGCCTCTCCGTTCCTTCCTCATGCTTTTTTGATTTAGCAGGATGGCTGTAGAGTCGGCCCGGATGTGTAGGTCGACCCTGCCAGATCAAGGGTACCTTTGTGCCTTGTGTCTCGCGACCCATGCCTCCTGCATTCCTATGGCAGTGCGGCAGGCCAGCCACAACTGGGGGGGCTGTGGTCCTTACCCCCCTGGGGGGGACCCATCGATCTCGACGCCCCTCTCGAGAGATCGCCGACGCGCTGGGCTCCCCCAGGGGGTGAGGACCACAGCTCCCCCCAGTTCGTGGCTGGTCGGCGTGGCCCTCGGGAGGGTCTTTTTTGGTCCTCTCGCGCGTCCTGTCCGGTTCCCTCTGCGGAATTAGTCTCTGCGTAGCCCGCTTGGACCTGACTCGCCGCCGGCGCGCTCGACCGCGGCCGTTGACTAAAAAAGTGTCCTTTGTCCGGTGAGGTCCGCCTATAGTCAGAGCCCCGAATCATCAGGGGTAACTCGGGTCGGGGATAACTCGAGTTCGTTTTTCGGGAATCCGAACCCGAGTTACCCCGGACCCGAGTTACCCCGGATAACTCGGGCGCCCAGAGCCCCGAATCATCAGGGGCAACTCGGGTCAGGGATAACTCGGGTTCGTTTTTCGGGAACCCGAACCCGAGTTACCCCGGACCCGAGCTACCCCGGATAATTCGGGCGCCCAGAGCCCCGAATCATCAGGGGCTTTCGGGTCAGGGATAACTCGGGTTCGTTTTTCGGGAACCCGAACCCGAGTTACCCCGGACCCGAGCTACCCCGGATAATTCGGGCGCCCAATATAGTCGGTGTCGTCGCCGCCGCCGCCGCCGCCGCCGCGCGGGCTCGGCGCGCGGTGGTGCCCCGCGGCCCTCGGCGCGCGGAGGCCGCGCGCCCTCGGGCGCCGCGGGAGGGCGCCGGCGGACGTCGGCCCTCTTCGGGGGGGGGAGGGGCCGGCCCAGCACGGCCCTCTTCGGGAGGGGCCGGGAGAGCGACGTTCGGCTCGAGGGAACGAGGAGGAGGAGGAGGAGGAGGAGGAGGAGGAGGAGGAGGAGGAGGAGGAACGAGGAGGAGGGTGAGGAGGAAGAGGAGGAGGAGGAGGAACGAGGAGGAGGGTGA
The DNA here is from genome assembly GCA_963575745.1 of Prorocentrum cordatum. Classification (NCBI taxonomy): domain Eukaryota; class Dinophyceae; order Prorocentrales; family Prorocentraceae; genus Prorocentrum; species Prorocentrum cordatum. Next base: position 442,748 of record CAUYUJ010003003.1, on the reverse strand, counting down.
GGAGGAGGAGGAGGAGGAGGAGGAGGACGGAGGAAGTTTCGGCACGGACGACACGGGTACGGAAAGGACGGGTGCAATGCCCAACCGCAGTTCTTGCTCATTTTGAGCAGGGTTCGCTGTCCGCGCCGCCGCTGCCCGTGTCCATTCGAGACAGAAGGCCGCCTGCCCAACAGCGGCCGCTGTTGGTTTGGGACAACATTTGTTGTTGGGCATTGTACCCATTTTTTCCCTAACCATTTCGGGCGTCCAAAGATGTGGGGCGGATGTCGTGGTCGGGAGTCCTGGTATCCCAGATTCAGGCGATCGCAAACATGGATCAGGGGCGTGGATCAGCGACGGGTCCCGTTTCCATGGGAAATCGCGGATTTTCGCCACCGGGCGAGGCGGCACCGGCCGCATTTTGTGGAGGGCCCCCCCCCCGATCGATGGATTTGGCGACTGCGCACCAAATCCATGAATCGCTAATCCATGTTTGCGCGCCCCCGACAGATGGAAGTGGAGTTGATGGTGTCGGAGGGTCGCGCCGCATCCTCGATGTTCGTGTCGACGCGGTATTGATTCCGCCGCGGGTTTCCAAGACTGAACGTTGGCAGTGGCCCAGAATCGGCCAATACGAAGCGATCAGGCGATCCGAAATCTGCCGATCGTTGAAGGTTGAGCGATACACGCGGTGTCAGAAACCAGCGCCGGCGTCGTCTCTGCACGAACCTGCCGTATTGACATCGACACCTTTCCTGATGTCCTTGTTGGTCCTCGCCGTGACGCCCTTGCGTCGCTGCGGCCACTCTCCCCGAGGACCCTCGTCAGGACGCGTCTTGGGAGAGGTCTGGGGAGCAGAGGCATCGGTATCTCTTTGGTTTCCAATCGTCGACGGCGACGTCGTCGTCTACCGCCGTTGCCGCCGTCGACGTCGCTGTCGATGTGGCCGTCGTTGAAGACGTCGTCGCAGGTGCCCTCGTGTATTCCCGAGACTCTCGGTATTGAGTGTGGGCTTCGAGGCCGGGCAGTCTTGAGAACGGTGTGTGTGTGTGTGTGTGTGTGTCGCTTCTTTGGCTGGGCCGCTGCCGAGGCCGTCGTCATCGCTTGCGTCGTCCGTCGTTCAGGAGGGGAAAAAACACACAGACGCAATTAATCGTCGATTCCTGAGAAAATATAAGAAAATATGGGAAGTGGGGGGGAAGACAAATACCCAGAAAACATGGGAAAATATTGGGAATCCTGTTATTTGTATGTATTTACGTGTGTGCCCCAGGGCCCCGTCGGTCGTCCCCTCCGCGACGGCCACCCCCTCTCGGGGTCCATTTCGAGCCACTCGCTCCGACCCGTCCTCGATCCCGGCCGGGAGTTTGGGCGATCCACTCCATCGGAGCCGTCAGCGCCTCCCGCCGGGCTCTTGTTGGCGATCCGAGGTGGCCCCGAGGTTTGCCTGCCTGGGCGCTGCTGCGCGCTCGAGCTTCCTGGCCGGCCTGCTCCGATCCCGCCTCCCGGGCCGCTGCGGCCCGATCCTAGGGGGAACAGAAACCTAGGGGAACAGAAAGTGGCATAAACATAAAAACTCGGAGGTCCGCGCGGATGTCTCGCATCGGCGCACCTCCGAGTTTTTACATGGTTATGCCACTTTTTGTTCCCCTAGATCCGAGGCGCGCCCCGCTCCGAGCCGGCCCGCCGATGCGATGCCGACGGAGCCTGCCTGCCCGGGGGGCGACGGGAGAGAGAGGTGCCTCGGGAGCGCGATGGTGAGGGCCCTGGCGCAGGCCGCTTCGGCGCGGCGGGCGGTGCAGCGTCGTCGGGCGGGGCCCTCTCACGAGGCACAGGGCTGCTTCTCCTCCTCCTCCTCCCCTCCTCCTCCCCTCCTCCTCCTCCTCCTCCTCCTCCTCCTCCTCCTCCTCCTCCTCCTCCTCCTCGTCGGATCTGGATCTGCGTGGGCGGTCTGGTGGGCGCCCCGCTGTGCTCGTCGGCCGCTTCAGCCCTACCAGGCTCTCAGGAACGAGGTCGTGGGGGCGACGGCGACGCTGGGCGAGATGACGGCGACGCTGAGCCGGAAGGACCAGCGCGCCTGCTCGTGCGCGCGCGCGTGCGAGCCAAGGCGGCAGTTCGGGAGGGGGAGCCGGTATCAATGATAATTGCATGCCCCCGATGATGATTCCCGGCTGATGCAGTTTTCGTCGGCGGCGGGGAGCGGCGGGTCCGATTGTCATTATGACCAGGGGAAGTGCCAAGCGTATATTGAATCTTCTTACCATGAGCAACGAGGTATCATTCTGATGAGTGGCGTACCACACATCATTGTTTATTATCACTACTACTACTACTACTACTACTACTACTACTACTACTACTACTACTACTACTACTACTACTGCTGCTGCTGCTGCTGCTACTACTACTACTACTACTACTACTACTACTACTACTACTACTACTACTACTACTACTACTACTACTACTACTACTACTACTACTACTACTACTACTACTACTACTACTACTACTACTACTACTACTACTACTACTACTACTACTACTACTACTACTACTACTACTACTACTACTACTACTACTACTACTACTGCTGCTGCTGCTGCTGCTGCTGCTGCTGCTACTACTACTACTACTACTACTACTTGTTGTCCCATCTCCCACAGGCGAAATGTTCATTCCAGGTTTTAGCACCCACCCCACTGCTGCACACGGCGACCAGCGCAGGAACAGCTCGTCGAGAAGTCTGACCGGGAGCATTCGGAGGCGGCTCGCGCGGGGCTGGCCCAGAGCGACGACGTGAACGACGGCAGCGACGACGACGACGAGCGACGACGACGACGACGAGGTCGACGTCGCCGACCGACGTCGACGATGACGACGACGACGACGACCGACGTCGCCAGGTGGTCGTTCGGAAGCCTTTGGCAGCCTCTGCAGGCTCCTGTCCAGAGCGCCTCCCCTATGCTTACGGGATCGCGCGTTCCGCGCGCAATGGAGGGGGGGTCGGGCGCAGATCCAAGAATTCTTCACGCTTCGCGTATCCCCACCAGCCCATCTCAAAACAGCAACTCTAGCGAAGCATGCCGACAGTCGTGTTTTTCAGGCGTGTTTCCGCCTGCCCCCGCATATCTCCCCTGTTCCTCCTTCCTCCCGCCTCCTTGTACATCCTCCTTGTGGTGGGAGCGGGAGAAGGACGAGGCGGAGGAGGAGGGAGAGAAAGCGCTCCTCGTGGTTTGAGTCGTTTGGGGTTTCTCGTCCTGGTGTGAGTCGTTCGGGCCCTTCTTCCTGGTGTGAGTCGTTCGGGCTCTTCGTGGTGTGAGTCGTTCGGGCTCTTCGTCCTGGTGTGAGTCGTTCGGGCTTCTCGTGGTGTGAGTTGTTCGGGCCCCTCGTCCTGGTGTGAGTCGTTCGGGCCCCTCCTCCTGCCCGTCCAGAAACGACGCCCAGGCGAGTAGAGGGTCGTCCTGATGGGCTTTTCGGCGTCTTGGGTGCCTCGGGGGGGCCTCTTTGGGCAGTTTGGGATCCTCTTGGGGGCCTCCTGGGGGCCTCTTGGGGCCATCTTGGGGCCTCTTGGTGCCTCCTGGGCGCTTCTTGGGGCCATCTTGGAGAAAATCTATCAAAGAAGAGGGGAGCTTTAATTAGCGCTGCCCCCTCAGAAGGCCAAAATGGGGCCAAAACCTTAGTAAAATCAATGATTTTGGCTTGAAAGAAGAGGGGAGCTTTAAGTAGCGCTGCCCCCTCAGAAGGCCAAAATGGGGCCAAAACCGTAGTAAAATCAATGATTCTGGCTTCAAAGAAGAGGTGAGCATTTTTCTGCCTCCCCCCGTCGGGGCCAGAATCCTCGTGAGGGGTGTCGTTTTTTAGCTCTCCCAGGAGTCGAAAAAGACCCCTCCAACCACCCGCGGGGCGCCCTCTCCAGGCCCAGGGGGAGGGGGTAGGGGGAGGGTTAAACCCCTCCCCGAAAGGGAAGAAGGGGGGTTGAGGACAGAGAGAGCTCTCTAAACCACTCACGCCCAAAGGGCTGGTGGGATCCTACGCAGAGCTCAGCAAGTGTATGTTTGTGCAGCTGCTTGTCCCTCTTACCGGTACGATCGGAATCGTCACGGAAAGAATCGAAACGAAGACCTGCAGCAGTTTCAGCTCGTTCTGAGCAGGGTTCGTTGCCGGCGTCGCCGCATTCACTGTCCACCTGAGAGACTCGCCTGCCGAACAGCGGTCGTTGCCGGTTTGGAACACGTACCGATTGTTGTAGGTTCAGGTTCCCATTTTGGGCGCCCAAGACCCCCTCTCCCCCGATGGGTTCCACCCCTGTGGGTGCGGGGCCGTGCTGCTGTGGAACCCTTGTGGGGGTCCATCCTTCGGGGCTCGTGCCGTGTGCGCTAGACACTTCGAAACTCGCGCCGCGTGCGCCGAGCCCTTCGTCGTCGTCCCCGCCGCTGCCACCGTCGCCGTTGTCCTCGTCCTCGTCCTCGTCCCAGCTCCCCCCCACGGGGGGGGAGGCCCCCGGGGCCCTGGGACCCGTTCCGTCCTTGGGGGGGGCGCGGGGAGGGGCCCGCGGGCCTGGGGTCCTGGAGCACTCCGGCACCCTTTCGCGTTGGGGGAAAAACTCTGCACGTACGAAATGGGTACAGAAAGAATGGGTACAATGCCCAACAGCAGTTCCTGTTCATTTTGAGCAGGGCTCGCTGTCCGCGCAGCCGCGGCCTGTTTCTACTTGAGACAGAAGGCCGCCTGCCCAACAGCGGCGGCTGTCGGTTTGCGACAACACTTGTTGTTGGGCATTGTACCCATATTTCCGTACCCATTTCGGGCGTCCAAAGCAAACGCGAGATCCCAATATACTTCAGGCGCCTTCCTACCTCAATAATCGATATGTTTCTTGCTGTGTGTTCGTATTCCCTGGGAGGGGCTGGGCCCAGTCTACTTCACCCGCCTTCTACTTCATGTGTCTACCTACTCCAGATTTCGTAATAAAAGGGAGGGGGTCTGGACCCTCCAAGACAAGCCATTTCAGACCTCCCCCGTGGGAGAACCCTCCAAAGCATCGTCCCCAGACCCCCCCAGGCCCTCCAAGATAGCCTGGAAGAGACCCCCCCCCCCGAAATGAGACCCCCCTCTCTTTATTACGAAATCTGGAGTACTTTTTCCCACCGGCGCGAACGGGGCCCCAGGAATGCCAAATAACGACTCGGGAAGAGCCGCTTGTCCAGGATGAAGGGTTCTAGACGTCTGGGGGTCCACCTCATGCCAATACCACCGACGACATGAGTTTCTCGGCGGCGCGCCCGGGGGCAGGCCCTGCCTTCCTCCGCCGGATGATTCCGAAGGAGGAGGAGGAGGAGGAGGAGGAGGACAAGGAGGAGGAGGAGGAGGGGGAGGGGGAGGAGGGGGAGGAGGAGGAGGAGGAGGAGGAGGAGGATGAGGAGGAGGAGGAATCACGTCGTCGATTGTCTGCCGGGGTGCCCCAGGAGGCTGTTTGTTCGAGCTCATCGGCACAGGTTCGTACCAGGTAGAGGGTATCCGGAGCGGCCAAAGACGGGGGTGATGACGAGGGGTGTGTGGATATCATGGCGGGCGCCATGATATCTCCCCATATTCCACGGCGCCCTTCCTATTTCAAGGCATCCCTGGCCCCCCCCCGGGCCGCGCACATGCGCCAGCCATGTTTTGCGCCGCCCCCTCTTGGACGCCTCCTTGGCCGCCCCCGAGGGCAGGGGTTGGGCAAGGGGTTTGCGTTCCGTGAGTCCGTGTCCTCGCCGTGCGCGCCGTGCACCGATTGCGCCCGCTGCTCGGCACTAGAGCGAGCACTGCCCCAGCCTCACGAGCGGCGAACACTTTTTTGGAGGCAAGGCTAGACGGGAAACCAACTGTGCAGACGAAGTAGAATTCAGAGCATGCAAGGTCGCCTCAGCAGGCCTGGGCTTGGCTGAGGTCCCTCTCAGTTGCTTTCGCGGTCTCACCTCCTCTCACTCTATTCGGGGGAGCGTAAGACCCGGGTTTGCCAGGACTCGGGTTCGCCATCGTTTTTTGACGACCGCGATTCGGATTTTGACGAGTAGGAGTTTCGTGGGATGTCTGCAGCGGGAGGCCTCGTCAAAATGCAGGCTCGGCCTCGTCGTTTTTTTGACGACCTCGTCGGGGATTTCCGAGTCCCCTGTGCCCGGGTCTTACGCCCCCCTGATCTATAGCATTGGGGGGAGGAGGGGGACCGCCCTCAAGGTATTCGAAGCCCCTTCGAAGCACATCCGTATCCGCGCCCTCGCGGTCTGGATCCCGGGCGCGGTCCCGCGGAAAAGGCCGTCGCGCGTGCACGTCCCGCGCGGGGCACCCGCGAAGAAGCGCCTCCTGCATCCGCTGGGTCGTGGCACAGGGGCCCGGTCCTCGACATCCGCGTATACAAGTACGGTAGGTTTGCGTCGTGTCGACCAGCGGCGACCCCAGCGCGGGCGTTCAAGGTTGAACGCCGCCGGCGACCCAGAATCCATCGATGTGGAACGATCGGACGCTGCGGCAGCGGCCGATCGTTCAAGGTTGCACGATCCCTGCGGTGTCAAAAACCAACGCTGGGGTCGGCACGACACGAACCTGCCGTATGCTTTTGCCCCACGGCAGCCACCGAGCATCGCCTGGATTGCAAAAAACACCCGGATTGCAAAAAAACCCAGGATTGCAAAAAAAACCCTTTTTTGCAATCCTTCGGGTTTTTTTGCAATCCTGGGTTTTTTTTGCAATCCTTGGCCTCATCCCGTGTCCTTCCCTTGCTCGCCCTCGCTCGGAGCGCTTGGCTCCCGGCTACCATCCCACGGGGGGCTAGCACCGCGCGGGAGGCGTCCAGTCTGTCTCCGGCCGTCCGCGCGTGTGCGCACGTCGGAGCGGCTCCGGCGCCAGGCGCAGATCTGTAACAGACAGGGCAGGGCGCGTTTCGATTCTTACGATTCGATTCGACTCGATTTCGATGGATTCCGATTCCGATTCGATTCGATTTCGGATTCCGATGTGGGCTCCGATTTCTTATTGGAGACCTACTAGCCTGCCGATTTCCGCCGATTCGACTTTTCCCGACTCGGCTGCCGATGTCCGCCGATCCGATTCATTTCGATCGCCGATCCGACTTATCGATTCGATTCTGGGCTCCCCTGACAGGGCGGGCCCCTGGCGCAGCAAGATCGCGCTCTGAGACATGATCGTTTCTCCCAGCGAGTGCAACGCCTGCGTGCGCACAGCGGTGCACGTGCATGCGCGCGTGCGTATGCGGATTCAGCTCCTGATGAGCTGAGCTCCTCGCCGTTCATCATCGTCGCCCTTCCCGCCCAGGTGAAGCGGGAGCGCGATGCGCTCGCCAGCGCCAACGAGTCTTTGCGCAAGGACTTCGAGCCTCGGGCCTCGCTGGCCTCGTTTGGGGTTGGCGGGATGGTCGCATCGTGAGAAGCATACAGGGGCCATGTTTGCCAGCGGTGGCCCCAAACAGCGGGTTATTGCAACCTCGATGTGCAACAGTTGTGGTGCCATGTGTTATAGTACAATATATATATAAATATATGTGGGGGGGGCAATGTAATCCGTACGATCAATGATTTCAAACACACGCAGTGCAACCTACGTGGTGCAATGCATGGAGTGCAGCGTATGCAGTGTAACCTATGTGGAGCAAGCTGTGTGGTCCACCATCCTTTTTGGTGCGACGCATTGTGAGCCCTGGCCGCGTGACCAATGACCTTTCTCTAACGAGCATCCTTCCCACCCGCCCGCCATGTGGTGGCAAACTACACATCGGCCGTGACTGCATTTACCCGTTGGACCTTGCTATCAAATCATCAAATCACCACACGCAGATCCACGAAACAGGTGGTCGCATGATACCTGAAACGGAGACGGGGGCGATTTTGATAGGAGGCGTGGTGGCGATTGTGACCGTGGCGACGGCAACCCTGTCCCCGACGTTTCTGTGCTGTTCTTTTTGGAGGGGAACGATTTCCCTGGGAGCAGTTCGTCCTGAGTCGTTCTTGCACGGTCCGTGGCCAAACGGCCTCTGGAAGCTGACAGTACCACCAAGCAAAATTAAAAAAACACGCTGCAGCTCCATGGCGTCGCCGGGAGCCGAAAGCTCCCCTGCCCCCCGTCCCTGCCCTCCCCGCCCGCCGCCGGGGCCCGCGGCCTGCGGCCAGGGGCCCGCCCTGGCAGAGTGCCCGCGCCGCCGCGTCCGCGTCGGAGGCCTCGGCCTCGGGCAGGGCAGGGGAGGGCGGCGGAGTGGACCTCGACCTGGAATCTCACCACCCACCAAGCCACCCCAACCCAACCCGAAGGCTCAGATTTATCCTCGATTCCCAGTGGGGGGGGGTCGGGAAACATCGAAAAAACACATGTGGAACCCTTACCCCCCCCAACCCGAAATTCGGGTCTTCTGGTTGGGTTGGGGTGGTCTGGTAGGTAGTCTGAGTCGGCGATGCGCCGCCGATTAATTAGCGATTGGCCCCAGAGAGCGGAACCGCGCGTTCCTGGGCAGGGTGGGGCAGCATTAGCACCGATCGCCGATGAGTGGGCCACTGAAGGCCGACTCGCCATCATGTTGTCATCATGCTTTCACGGCGCGCTGAAAGATCAACAGGACACCGAAAATCTCCAGGGACCTCTGGAGCTGCTAGGAGCCTCCGGGAATCTCCGTGGACGCCCGGGACCCCGCGAAAACCCCGGACAGCCCCCCTCATTAATACCAGGAAGCCTTCGATGTATACGTTCGGCGAAACTTGGGAGGTACTCTGGCTCCCCCGTCCAGGCCCGGGTTTGGAGGCCCTGGCTTCGGCCCGTGGGTCGATCCAAGGGCTTGTCGGGGCCAGTACTTCGAAGAGTGTCCAGCTGGTGCGACGGGGAGGGCCGGTTTTTTTCGTCTTCAATCGTTCTTGGACGGCCCCCGGGCCCGGAAGCAGCCCCTGGAAGCTGAGCGTGAAAATAGCGCAACCGCCCGTTGTAGTCCAGAGGTGTCGATAGGAGGAGGAGGAGGAGGAGGAGGAGGAGGAGGAGGAGAGGAGGAGGAGGAGGAGGAGGATTTGGCTGAGGTGCTATAGACGCTGTAGCGCCCCAGGTTGTGCCCAGGAGGAGGAGGAGGGGGAGGAGGAGAGGAGGAGAGAGGAGAGGAGGAGGAGGGACGTACAGGGAGGATCATGACGATGATCGGAGGCGGGGGAAGGAGGAGGAGAGGAGGAGGAGGAGGAGGAGGAGGAGGAGGAGGAGAAGGAAGCGGGAACGGGAGGAGAAGGAGGGTGAGGGACGGAAGATGACGGGCGTGCTCTGATCGAGGTAAGGGCCAGGGCGCGATGCAACCAGGAGGGTTGCTCGTCCCAATCGCCGTCGCGCGGGGGGCGTCCTCCTCCTCCTCCTCTCCTCCTCCTCCTCCTCCTCCTCCTCCTCCTCCTCCCTCTCTTCTCCTATTCATCTTCGTCTCCCCTTTTCCTCCCCTCTTCCTGCTCCGCATCGTCATCCTTGTCATCCTCCGCGCCCCCCTCCTCCACCTCCTTTTTCTCCTCCTCCTCGAACTCCTCCTTCTGCTCCTCCTCCTCCTCCTCCTTCTCCTCCTCCTCTTCCTTCTCTTCATCCTCATTATTGTCCTCATCCTCCCTTTCTTCTCCTTCTCATCCTCGTCCTCGTGCGCTTCCTCCTGCTGCTGCTGCTGTCGCTCCTCCTCCTCCTCCTCCTCCTCCTCCTCCTCCTCCTCTTCCTCCTCCTCCTCCTCCTCCTCCTCCTCCTCCTGCTCGCCATCCTCGTGCCAGGACAACTGCGGATGCAAGTAACTATTTGTAAAGAGGTTGATTCGTTTTCGAGGGGGGTGATGAAACACCGCGCTCTGTGAGTTTTCTGTTGGGAATTTGTTTTTCCCTGCCCGGAAGACCATTGGAGCAGCCACGGATTTGCCAGCCTCTCGCCCAGCTTCCGAATGTAGGGGGCCACATGCGAACCCTGCCCCTACCCCCCACGACTTCTCAGGGGAGGGGGGGGGGATAGGGGCAGGGGAGGGGGCCACACGCGAACCCCAACCTCCCCCTCAGAAATCGGTGGGGGGTAGGGGTAGGGGTTCGCGTGTGGCCCCCTAAGACTGGCCGGGCCCCGAGCCCTCGGTCTCCAGGCAGAGCGAGCCTCCAGGCCCGACCCCTGTCCTCCGCCGGCGCGCGGCGGGCGTGGTCCTAGCGCCCCGCGGGGCCTCGCGGCGCGGTCGGTTGGACGCACCGTCGGCCTCAATGCAGGAGCGCTGGTCCTTGGGCAAGGCGGCAGGAGGAGGAGGAGGAGGAGGAGGAGGAGGAGGAGGAGGAGGAGGAGGAGGAGGAGAAGGAGGCGGAAGGGGAAAAGGAGGAGCAGGACGGAGGGGGAGGAGGAGGAGCAGGAGGAGGAGGGTCGACACCACGACCCTTTCCGACGGCGGCGCGTGCAGTGGCAGCGGGCAGTGGCAGCCTGCAGTGCGAGAAGGGGCAGCGGCCAACGACGACTCCCCCGCCAGCACCAACATATGGGAGAGCGGACAGATCCCATCGAACATCCGCAAGCCGTGGGACATCTTCGAGGAGGATCTCGAGGACACGCTCAACGACGTCAGTGACAGAACCGAGGAGGAGGCCTTGCGAGCGCGCCTCGCTACCGTCCAAGCCGAGGGAGCCCGCTCGGCCTTCTCGTTGCTCCCGCACGATGAGCAGCGCGCCTACGAGGAGGTCTCGTTCGCCGAGCTCGCGGCCTACTCGGCCTTCATGCGCTACGCCCGCGGCCGTGGCGCCAGCGAGTGGATAGGCACGCAGGCTTGGAGCTCCCTGGGCAGCGAGGCGCAGGCAGAGTGGACCACCGAGTGCCCACGAGATGCACTCGCCTCCGACCCGCTCTTCGCGCCGTACCTCAGGGACGCAGAGGACGCAGGAGGACGCAGAAGGAAGACTAGCAGCCCCAGGACGACTCCCACGAGGAGGACTCCGACGGCCGCCACCACACCAACCCATACGACCAAGAAGGTGCGCTTCATCCTCGAGGCCGTGCCCGACCCCCCTCGAGGCCGTGACCGAACCAGCAGCACACCAACGGGTACCAGCAGAGCACCGGGCACCAGCAGTGCATCGGGCACCAGCAGGGCTTCACGGAGGTAACCAACCCGAACAGCGGCTTCCTCAACGCCATCGCCCCCTCGGGTGGTGAGCGTGCCGCCCTCCTAAGGCGGAGGAGGCTGGCGGCCACCGAGGGGGAGACAAGTTCGTCGCGTTCGGCTACCGCAGGGAGTACTTCATCTGAAGAGGCGGGGGGCGGTGGCCCCTGCCTCTGCGGCTACGCCTGCTCCGAGGCCGCGCGCCGCGCCTTTTGGGGCCCCTAGGGGCCCCACCTTGCAACCCGGCCCCGTCTCTTCCCCTCTGTTACGTGCTGAAGCGACTGGTCCCTGGTCCTCTTTCTCTTCCTCGGGGTCGGGTTCCCGGGGCCGTCGTCTGAGTGCCCGCGCGGCCCTCGTGGGCTGCTGCGGCGCGCTCCGCGCTCTGGGCGTACGCGAGGCGCTGCTCAGAGCGAGAAACGCAGAAACGCAGGAGGAGGAGGAGGAGGAGGAGGAGGAGGAGGAGGAGGAGGAGGAGGAGGTGAGAGAGGAGGAGGAGTAGGGAGGGAGGGCGACCGACGGAGACGTCGTCAACAGCGAGTCCGGTTGAGCGGATGAAGTGGGGCAAGTGGGGGCTAGCTCAAAAAGGCTTCCGCCTCTTCGCTCTGCGAGGGAGGGGGGGGGGAGTAGGGAGGGGCACGGAGGAAGGAGGAGGAGGGGCTAAATGGATGGATGGACGGATGGATGGATGGGGGATGACCTCCTCCCCCTCCTCCTCCTCCTCTCCTCCTCCTCCTCCTCCTCCTCCTCCTCCTCCTCCTCCTCCTCCTCCTCCTCCTCCTCCTCCTCCTCCTCCTCCTCCTTCCCTCCCCCTTCCCAGGGAGGTCCTGCCCCTCCTCGGGGCAGGAGCGGGGGGAAGGAGCAGTAGGAGCGCCACGATTGGAGAGGCTTGGCCCCGCTGCGCCCCTTGACCCCGTCTCCCTTCCGGGCCCCCGACGGCTTCCGGAGGAGGGCGGCACCGATTACCAGCCTCGAACTTATCGCTATCCTTGAGATTGACACGCCAAAAGGCGATGACAATCTTAGGGATGCGCCCTCAAAACATAAGGGGATCCAACAGACTGTCATCGTGAGGAGGAGATGCCCAGCATAGGGATAGGGATATGTTCCAGGCTGGTAATCCGACAGCGCGACGCTTCCACCGTTTTCGCCTTTTTATGCCTCCGGGGACGCCCTCGTCGCCACGGTGGGATTCGCCTCGAAGTTCCAGTCAGGACGGGTGATAATCATGGGCATCGGTATTCCTCGATGTTTTGAAGAGTGTTGCTGGGCATTGAAGACCACACGGGGGCGCAGACATGGGCTCAATCAGTTATGATGACAGCGCCGGGAATTTCACGCAGCACAGCGTGCGATCGTTGCTGCTCAAACTCGCTCGTGCAGTTTGTTCCTTCGGGCGTCGTCTTCGGGCCTGCTCCGCTCCGACGCGGATCCCGGGCGCCAGCCCAGACCCCCCCGGCGTCCTGCATCCCCCGTGCCGGTCGACCCCCAGAGGGCTTTCCATCCTCGGACGTCTCGTCGACGGCCCCGAGGCCCGGCAGGGCCCCCAGGGGGCACGTCCTCCTCCTCCTCCTCCTCCTCCTCCTCCGCCTCCCTCCTCCTCCTCCTGCTCCTCCTGCTCCTCCTCCCCCTCCTCCTCCTCCTCCTCCTCCTCCTCCTCCTCCTCCTCCTCCTCATCCTCCTGCTCCTCCTCCTCCTCCTCCTCCTCCTCCTCCTCCTCCCCTCCTCCTCCCCCTCCCCCTCCCCCTCCTCCTCCTCTTCTTCCTCCTCCTCCGGAGCCCGCCGCTGCCTCCACGGCGCGACGGGGTCGGGGCCATAGAGGGCCTCCCCCCGGGCCGCGCCCCCGCCCCCCGGGGGCAGACTGCCGGGCCGTCGGAGGCCCGGGCCCCCTCTCCCCGCGCAGGAGGTGGAGCAGCTGCGGGGCCAGATCGACGCCGAGGATCACCACCCACCAAACCACCCCAACCCAACCCGAAGGCTCAGATTTGCCCTCCATTTCCAGTGGGGGGGGGGTCGCGGAACATCGAGAAAACACGTATGGAACCCTTACCCCCCCCAACCCGAAATTCGGGTCTTCGGGTTGGGTTGGGGTGGTCTGGTAGGTAGTCAGAGGAGCACAGCGCGAAGGGGGCCGAGGCCGCCCGCCCCTCCTCAGTCTGCAGGGGTAAGTCTCGGGCCTGTCCCTCTCCAGGGGGAATATGGAAAATTGGCAAAAAAAAAAGTAGTCAGGGGACAATTTTTGGAGCATTTCTGTTTGTACCATTCTGGGGCATGTTTGGAGCATGCTTTCTTTTTCGTCCAGAATCCCCCTGCAGGGGGACACGCCCGACTCCTCTGTAGGGGAAGCGTGGGACTCGAGTGGAGCGCGCCAGAGCGCGGGTCTGCCGACGCCCTTCCACGAGCGCGCCCTGAATCTAGGCCTCCCAGATGAGGTCCGAGTAGGTGGGGTCGGTGGATCGCGCCGTGTCGTCGATGCACCGGCGATGCGGCTCGATGTGGAGCCTCATTTTCTGCACGCGGGCGTCGCCGATGCATCGCGGATGTCGCCGATGCATCGCCAATGCATCGGCGATGCATCGCCAATGCATCGCGATGCATCGGCGATGCGGCGCGATCCTCCGACCTCATCTGCTCCGACCCCATCTAGGAGGCCTCTACTGGATTTGGACGGCGCGGTGTCGCGGGATGTGTTGCAGCCGGAGCTCGCATCAAGTTGCCGATTGGGCCTCGTCATGTTCGCCAGGGCCCCGTCAGGCCAAGCCGAGTCCCCCTACCCGAGTCTTACGTCTCCCCGACTCTGGGCCGCGCCTGTCTCAGAAGTGGTTCTTCGCGTCACTGGTTGGGAACCACTGGCGAACAAAAGCGAAGGAGAGCAAAAGTATCACTCTTTGCGGTTTTGTGTTTTTGACGCGCGGAGTTTGATATTTCGGGCGCCGCACGTCGGGGAAAACATCGATGCCCGCACAATGCGCGGCGACGTGCGGAGAGGCTGTGCGATGGCGGGCATGGACTGAGGCACGTTTGCCCATGACGGCCAGAGGTAGCCCTCCTGGGGCCTCCGAAGACGGCGCCCCAGACCTCGGGCTCGCGTTGTGCGAGGCAGCCGGCTCCTGTCTTTCGGAAAAACGCGACGCGCTCGCGAATCTGCAAACCTGTTTTTCTGTGCTCTCGGTGTGCCTGGCGAGCTTGGTGTTCTCGGTGTGCCTGCTGTGTTGGGTGTGCTTGGTGTAACTGGTGTGCTGCGTTTTGTTTTCGTCGGGATATCCTCCCCCAAGAAGGTGAGTCATCACCATTTCCAATCATTGATATTATCACCTACATCATCGTCATTTTTATGTCTAGCATGTTCGTTATCCTCGTCCCTCTCTGATTTCCCCTCTTTGCCCCCTCCTCCTCCCTGGCTCCCCCCTGCGCCTCTCCTTCTCCACGTTCTCTCTCCTTCTTCCCTCTCCTCGTTGCCTCTTTATCCCAGTGCCCTTGAGAGCTTGGCGGGGACGTCGAACCCGTGACAGTCGGAGGTTCATAGACCTCCTACCTTGACACGTCGGTCCAGGTCCGTCGGTTTCGGTCCTAGACCGTTTTCACTACGTGGAGGCTGATTAAAAAGAGTTTTGTCGACCGCCGAGACAGGCGAGAGTCAGAGCGTGAATTACCTCCCCCGCTTTCGCTTCCAGGCAAAACCAAGCCATACCACGCGCCTCCTCGTCAAGCGGCCTGACCAGTACATGCCGTGGTTTGGCATCGCTTGGTATCTCTTGGAAGCGAGGGTGGTCAAAAGCGAGGTAGGGTTGTTTGCCCCCTAGAGACAGGCGAGAGAGGAGGCGCACTGCTTCCACGGCTCCCGCCCCACTTTGCATCCGCAGGCTCAGTTCCGATGGCAGCCTGCCCCAGAGACCACGGCGCCCCGAGAGCGCACGACGAGTCCCTTCGAGGAAGGCGGGAAGGGGGGAGGACAAGAGCCCAGAAAATATGGGACAAGATTGGAATCCTGTTTTTTTCGTCCCAGGGCCCCTCCTCGCTCCTCGTCCTCCCCCCTCCCCTCCCCTCCCCTCCCCTCCCTGCCCATCATCCTCCCTCCTCCCTGCCCCATCACTCCCTCCTCCCGCCCTTCGCTCTCTTCCCCACTCCCTCCCCATCCCAGGGAGGGGCTCGTTTCTGGTCCCCCCTGGCGCGGAGACGACCGAAGCGCCTTCCCAAGGAGGGGATCTGTCGGCCAAAAGAGGTGGGGAGCGCAAGCCCAAGAGAGAGCATAACGAATCGGAAGGATGTCTGCAGCATTGGGCCTCTCCTGCACTGTGTGGGCCCCGGAAACGGCAGGGCCGTTTTTTCACCGTTTCCGACAAAAAATGCCCTTTGAAAATGCAAGCTGCAAAAAAACGGCGACCGGAAACGGCAAAAAAACTGCTCCAGGATTGGACCCGGAGCCGGAACTGGTCAAACAACGGCGACGGAACCGGTAAAAAAGCAGCGTCGGAACCGGCAACAAAAACGGCAAAACGGAACCGGTAAAATAACGGCCCTGTCGTTTTCAGGGCCCACGAAACTCTTGCAACAGAACGAATGGTGGAGAGCAAGCTTGTGGGGTAAGACTGTGAGCGGATCTCCCCCCGACGGCGCGCAAAGCCAACAAAAAGTACACCGGGAGGGGACGCCCGAGCGATGGCGAGTTTTTCCTCCCCCCTTATCTTTAGGTCAGGCGTAACCCCCTACAGGGGGACTTTCGACGAAAGGTAAAACATAGCCCACAAACGCCCCAAAAAGGTAAAAAAATACTAAAAAAGATAGTCCCCAGACTTTTTGCATTATTGTTGTATCATTTTGGGGGTACTTCGTATTTTTCGTCGAAAGCCCCCCTGTAGGGGGACGGGCCCGACTTAACCTTCTCTCCTGCTGCTGCAAGTGGAGGCCGAGCTGAGCCAGCTCTGGGCGCAGCTGCAGCGGCACGAGGTGGAGTTCGCCAGGGACATGGAGGAGCTGAAGAAGAAGGCTCGCCAGCCCCAGGGAGGATCGAGGGTTGAGGGTCGAGGTCTAGAACGAGCCCTCGACCCTCGAGATCCTCGACCCTCGTCGTCTAGGAGGACAGAGCTTCGTCCCAGAAATCTGCTAGAGCCCCAGGGAGGCTCGAGGGTCGAGGTCTGTAGAACGTTTCGGGGCCGTGCCTGTCCTTCGGGGGCGCCCTCGTCGCCGCGGCTCCGCTCTGGGCTCCTGGCTTGCAAACTTGACGTTCCCCGTTCTCCCTTGGCGCCCGGGCGCGGTAACTGACGGACGGTCCGTGAGGACGTAGGAGGACCAGTGTAAACCCAAGACTCGTCAACGATGTTGGAATGCGCCCTCCCTCCAAGCTGCATCTTCACACGCCCCTACAAGGGTTTATTTCCACCGAGGGCATTGTCCTGTGGGGGGGGGAACCGTATGAAAATCTGGTAGCGTGCCACAGATCATTCTCAGGACTTCAACGCCACTGACTGTTGCGTCGTGGTGATCCTGAATCGGACCATAACACCCATCGTGGGACTTCAAGGCCACAAATCAGAGTAACTGTTTCTCCCTGACAATCATGAGTCGTTCCAAACACCGTTGCTGGTACGTTAGCCATGAGAATCCGTGAAACCCTTGCACATGTTAAAAATCAATATGCGCGGTGCCCAGGCGAGAGCCGCATTTTGAAAACGACCTGCTCTCAGTCTGTGAAGCTCTTGCAAATTTCTAGGACGAATGTGCGCGGCGCTGAGGCGAGAGCCACATTTTGAAAATGGCCCGTCCTCAATCTGTGAAACTCTTCTTCTCATTTAATCGCTTCGCTCATTCCGCCGGCCCATATTGCCTCGCCGCTGTCGTTTGTCGGGGTGTTGTTGTCAATGCGGTGCGGTTGGGCAGCTGCCATTTTTCGAGGCGGTGGGTGGCGGGTCAGAGGCCTCACGGATGTTGGTTGGGCTCTCGTGGTTTGCCTCTCGGGGGCCTTTGGAAGGCAGTTTTGAGGCCTTTTGGTGGCCGTGTTGGGGCCTCTTGGGGCCTTTTAGGGGCCTTTTAGGGTTTCTTGGGTGCCTCTTGGAGCTCCTTGGGGCCTCCTGGGGGCCTATTGGGGCTGAAGGCTGGACTTTTGGGGGCTCTTGGGGCCCTCTTGGAGGCTTCGTGGGCCGTCTTGGGGCGGTCTTGGAAGCCTCTTGGGCCGTCTTCAAGCGCGGGTAAGCTGAAAAGGCGAGAACGCCAAAAACAGGCGGAAACCAATGGAAAATCACTAATTTCTGCCTCTGTGGGCCCTCTCTTGGGGCATCTTGAAGGCGCTTTAGGCTGTCTGGGGGTAATCTCTGGCGTCTTGGATCGCTCTTGGACCGTCTCGGACCATGTTGAGCTCTCTTGGAGGCCACTTGAAGCGCTCTTGGGAGCCTGCTGGGACCTGTCCAGGACCTGCCTGGGACCTGCCCGGGACCTGCCCAGGATCTTGCCGGGACCTTGCCGGGACTTGCAGGGTTGTTTTTCGTCCGGGGACCCCCAGGGGCGGCCCCGCGCGCGCGAACTAGAAATATTGTTAACCAGTTACCAAAGATCTTAGCACGCTTTTGGCCCGGCCGGCGAATTTTTAGAACGAGTGTGCGCGGCGCTCCGAGAGCCACATTTTGAAAACGTCCCGCCCTCATTCCGTGAAGCTGTTTCGAATTCTTAGAACGAAAGTGCGCGGCGCTGAGGCGAGAGCCATATTTGAAATTCACCCGCCATCAATCCGTGAAATCTTTTGTGGATCGTTTAAATCGAAGGCTCGCGGCGCTGGGGCGAGAGGCGCATTTGCAAACCACTCGCCCTCAACCCGTTAATAGCTTGCAAAGTTTAACGAGTGTGCACGGAGTTGAGTCGAGAGCCACAATTAGGAAATCTTCCGCCCTCAATGTGTGAAACGATTGCCAGATGTTGAGCTGCAGGCTCATCGATGGTACGGGAGTCTCAGGCCAAACGCCCGGCCCGCCCTCCCGACAGGCCCCGGGGTGCGACAGGGAGGAATTGCTTGATTGGCCTGTTTTCCACCACCACCACCATAAGTTGGAGGGGGAGGGGGTCCTCCTCCTCCTCTTCTTCGTCCTCCTTCTCCTCGTCCTCCTCCTCCTCCCCCCTCCAACTTATGGTGGTGGTGGTGGTGGAAAACACTCCCATCATTGCTAACAAGGAAACGGAACGGAGCAGGAGGGGGAGAGGCGGAGGAGGACCATGCGTGGCCATTTATTTGGTTTCAGAATCATATTGGGATTGGTACCAGTCGGTTGGGATTGGGACCAGTCGTTTGGGATTGCGCCGACATGCGGGACCCCCTCCCTCCCAGAGGGGGTCGGATCAACGTGAAGGGGCTCCCTTTCTAGTGAATTACGATTTTGCTCAATTTCTCTTTGGTTGGCGCGCTTGAGGAGGAGGGCTTAGGGAAGGATGGGGGGGAGCGGCGATCGGCCCAGCGCTTGAGGAGGAGGGCCTAGGGAAAGGGGGGGAGAGCGGCGACGGGCCCAGGGAAAGAGGGGGCGCAGGGACAGGGCACGACAGAAACGACGACTAACGAATGAGGAAGACGACGACTCGAACGGACAAGCCCTTCACACTCGCCGACAGGGTCGGCGGATTCTACCTAACACGCCGTTCGCCACAGGTGTCGATTGAGCCAGCCGTCCGCTCGAATTTCAGTAGTGCGACGTGGTCAGGCTGCAAGGCTGCACTTGTCACGCGAGGTGCAGAACAGGGCCAAGCGTCCAACGCAGTGGGCTCGGTAGCAGGATCCGCCAGCGCCAGCACCGAATACCATTTTCCGCGCTCTCCACTCCGAAGCGAGTGTTTGAGCCAAGGCACGCAGTTGCGACGCCGTCACCAACAACATGTGTTGACTCTACAACGGGGTTTAAGAACATGTTCGGCAAATGGTGTGAAGCTTACTCGCATGATTCTGAAGACCCCTGTTCAGGCATCCGCCCCGACCAATACCATGTACTATGACGATTCGGATCTCACGTCTGCTTAAATAAGTTGCGAGTGTCCAGATGAGTGCCCCGAGTTGCCACCCATGCGCCTCCAAGATGATTGTGTGAGAATTGGATTTCCTTCTCGGAGGACAACTCCGATAAGGAAAGTCCAGGGAGATCGCACTATTCGAATATTGGCGGGGCTGGGCCCGCAGGGTCACATGCCGAATGAACTTAGATGTCATGGCGTTGGACGAACCGCAGGTGCCCCCCCGTGGACATCACCTTCATTAGTCCAAGATGTCCTGTTCCGAGGAAAAAAATGGAACAACATGTTTTGTCGCCACGGCGACAAGGGGGAGTATTGGAGTATGTGCGAAAGGGGGAGTTTGTGCGAAATCATAAGCAAGGGTATGGGAGTATGTCACTCGGAAGGGGGAGTTTGTGCGAAATCATACGTTCTGTCCTGAGACGCCAGTCCGGCAAAAGATCACGTCGTGTGATGTTGACCACTACAAGGGTGGGGAGCATGAAATTGCACGCCGTCGCGGTCGCGATCGACGGCGACATCGAGTTCGACATGGAATTGTATGAACAGGATGCCATCACCAGCAAAAGCCCAGCTCCGCTGACTTACACGACTTCGGTCCAGACGCCGATCCCTGGATAAAGGTTACCTCGCAGATTTTCGTTCACGGTTGCGACAACCTGTCGGACCCGAAAGGTTTGTCCATCGTCATTCGCCCAGACGCGTCGGTCGCCGTTGTGAATCAGGCGAAACGATGCTTCATGGTTGATTGAGTTCGCCAACATAAGCGAGTTCGTCATGGGGTTTAGGATCTTGACGTCGTCATGGGGTTTAGGATCCTGACGGACACACCGCCCCAGTACGTCCAGTCGTGGGGCCGCAATTTCGCCATGCCCGGGGAGTCCAAGTATTTCGTCGACATGGACAGCGTCGCATGCTTCAATCCAGCGCCGACGGGTGCGCCGACAAGTTCGCCCACACCATCTCCAACATTGCTTCCAACAGGACTGCTGCCCCGACTGCTGCACCGACAGGCGCGCACACGTCTGCACCGACTGCGGCACCGACGGCTCCACCCACAGCGTCACCGCCTGCTGCCCCGACGGCTGCAGCGAGCGAAAAACGGTATAAAATAAACTTGTTCGCTGAAGTTTATACCCCTACGGTGCCACCGTAGGGGTATAAACTTTCCAGCCGCCCTGGGACAGGCGCCCCCGACAGCGACAAAGTTTACTTGATACCGTTTTTCGCCCGCTAACGGCTGCATCCACGGGTGCGCCCACAGCTGCACCGGCACCGACACCTCTACGCGACGGCGGCGGCACCGACGCCCCTCCCCGGCGGCCGCGGCGGCGACGGAGCTGCGGCGCCTCCGCTGTGCTGCCTGCTGGGAGGCGCGTGAGGTCGAGAGACGCGGCTCTCCGGCAGTCTTGGGCCGCTCAAGCATTATGTCGGGCGTGCCCCCCTACAGGGGGATTTTCGACGAAGAAGTAAAAATACACCCAAAATACCCCAAGAAGGTCAAAACATATTCAACAAATAGTCCCCAGATTATCTTTTATTTTTTGTTGACAATTTTGAGGGTATTTTTGATTTTTCGTCGAAAATCCCCCTTATAGGGGGACAGGCCCGACTTAACTCAAGCATGTATTGTTCTTCGCCCCAAATGTCGTATAGCTCTTGGGCGCATTGTTGCCGTTCCCAGGCGGCGCCGGCGCGAGTCTTGGCGTACACTCCCCGGGGGTCTCCGGCCATGGGCGTTGCCACCACGGGTTTGAAGACGAGCTCCTCGTGCGGGAGGGCCGCCGAGGTCTCCATTCGAAGGAGGAAGAAGTGCATAAGCATGAGCTTTTGGAGCGCCGCGCGGAGTTCCTGGATCTGGTCTGGAGCCCCCTGGCGGCGCCTCTAGCGCAGATCTAAGCAATCCGCGCGGACCGTCGATGTTCCTGTTTCCGTCGATGCTTCTGTCGCAGATCTGAGCAATCCGCGCAGTGCATGTTTCTGTCGATGTTCCTGTTTATGTCGATGCTTCTGGCGCAGATCTGAGCAGTCCGCGCAGTTCCTGTTTCCGTCGATGCCTCTTCCCCTATCTGCTGGCCCTCCTTCCGATCGGCCGCGGTGCTGACTCGGTCGGAGACGCGGCGTGGCTCTGGCAGGGCATGGGGGAGCCGTCTGCATGGGGGCCTGGGGTGGCCCAGCGCTGGCTACTCGGGAGGGGACAAAACTCACAGACACAATCAACTGTCGATTTCCCAAGGAAATGTGGGAAGATAAGATATGGGAAGTGGGCGGGGAAGACACAAGCCCAGAACACATGGGAAAGTATGGGGAATCATCTCATTTGTGTGGCTTTATTTGTTTGTGTGCTCTTGGGCCCCTTGAGTTGGTTACGCTCGGGGCGCCAAGTTCGGACCGGTGTGCTGCTTGTTGTTCGGCCTCCGGGTGCCGTTGTCGGGCCCCGGGGCCGTCGGCCACCGATCCGGGGGGAACGTCTGTCTGCACCAGGCGGACGCCGAAGACATTTTCCAAAAAGGTTAAGAAATAGTGCAGAACTAGTCCCCAGACTATTTTTGGATTATTTTTTGTTTTTCTTGTTTGTTCGTCGAACATCCCCCTGTACGGTAGGTTTGCGTCGTGTCGACCAGCGGCGACCCCAGCGCGGGCGTTCAAGGTTGAACGCCGCCGGCGGCCCAGAATCGGTCGATGTTGAACGATCGGACGTTGCGGAGACGGCCGATCGTTCAAGGTTGAACGATTCCCTGCGGTGTCAGAAACCAACGCCGGGGTCGACACGACGCGAACCTGCCGTAGGGGGACACGCCCGACTTGAGCCGAGAGGGGTCGGGGGGCCGATTTTGAGCGGGTGCGGTCGGAGGCGCGGTGAAGCGCTTGCAGGGAGGACTCCATCGGTGGTGCCCGCGCGGGGGGTGCCCGCGCGCGGGGCAGACGTCGGGATCGAGAGGCTGTGCTTGGGGGGAGGAGGGGGAGGGGGAGTGGGAGGGGGAGGAGGAGGAGGAGGAGGAGGAGGAGGAGGAGGAGGAGGAGGAGGGGGAGGAGGGGTAAAAGGAGGAGGAGAAGGACGGAGATGATGGAGGAGGGGGAGAAGGAAGATGAAGAGGAACGAGGGTAGGTCAGGAGTGAGGACATAATAGGAGGAAGGAGTAGGGCAACGAAAAGGAGCGAGGAGGAGGATGAGCAGTAGGAGGAGGAGGAGGAGAAGGAGGAGCGATGTTGAGCGAGGAATGTCGAGGGAGATGCTTGAGGGCAACGAGGAGGAGCGAGGAGGAGGAGGAGGAACAGGAGGAGGAGGAGGAGGAGGAGTAGGAGGAGGAGGAGGAGGGGAGAGCCTCCTCAACCCTTCTTACAGGAAACTGGATTTGCGCCCTAGTGCTCCGTATACTCTGGCGTCCGCCGATGTGTCTTTAATCGTTCGGCGGCTCCAGAGGTCCCGGCCCCTTCCCTGGGTGGTAATTTTCCAGCCTGGATCCATTCTTGGGTGTCCTTGGCCAGAAAACAAGCCCCAGTTGTCGAAATCAAGGAAAGATGCCCGGACGGAAACATCGTATGGAATGCAGCGCGCCCGAAATCGAGGAAGCACGGCCAGATTGAACAAGTCGTACCGTCGGATGCCAGATGCGCTGCCGCGCGATTCCGCCACCGCGCTCGGTGGGGGATGGGCCACAGAAGCCCCTTTCCCCAAGCTTTGTATTCGGGGTTATTGTGAAGGTCTCACGGCAGGTACCGCTGACCCTGACAGACATCGACGACGACCAGGAGGGGGAGGAGGAGGAGAAGGAGGAGGGGGAGGAGGAGGAGGAGGAGGCGGCGGAGAGAAGGAGGAGGAGGAGAAGGGGGAGGAAAAAGACTCCCCCCTGGGACCCCCCCCTTGGGGAGGAGGAGGACTGGAGGAGGACCGGCGTGGGAGAGGGGAAGGGAGGGGGAGGAGAACGCCCAGGGACGGATGCGTATCTGACTCCCCTCCCTCCCCTGGGACTCCTCGTCCCCATACCTGGGGAGGAGGACCCGAGGAGGACCGGCGCGCCCGAGAAAGACCGGCGTGGGAGAGGAGTACCCCCCAGATGCGACGCGAATCTGACCCCCCCCCCCCCGTGGACCCCCCCCCCAGTCGGGGAAGGGACAAAGGGAAGGGGCTTCCCTTTGACGTTGTGAGGACGTGGATGGAATTCCCTCAAGCTCCGAACGAGGAAGGGTACTCTTTCTTTTTTGTTTTCTTTGGTTTTTTGTTTTGTTTTTTGTTTTGTGTTTTTTTCTCTCTCTCTCTCTCTCTCTTTCTGTCTTCCTCTCTCCCCCGACGGGAGAGGAGGATGGGAAGGAGGAGGCGAAAGAAGGCTCCCCGTCGACGGGACCGGACAGACACCCCACACACGCCGACAGCGTCGGCGGATTTCCTATCTGGAAGGCATGAAATTGGTCGCGGAAATGAGCGCATCCTGGGCTCGATGCGCCGGGGGGCTTGCTTTATTGCTTCGCAACAAGCGGAAGGGCCCGACGCACGCCAATTGCTGCCGACGCGGTGGCGGATGCCTGGGTGCTCGCCGCCTCAACAGGCCTGGAGTACCGAGGACGCCTTGCGCCAGTGCAGGGCCGCGCTCGACGAGTGCGAGTCATCCGCCGAGGCGTTCCGCGGCGAGGGCGCTGAGCTGCGCAGCAGGCCTTTGCTTTCGCCGGGGGCAACGATACAGTGGAGTTTGATTAGTAGGTCGACCCTGCCCAAACAAGGGCATATTTGCGTCCTGTGTTTCGCGACTTATTTTCTTTATGTTTTATTGGCAATGTGGCCATTGGAAGAGTCTTGTGTCCTGGCGCGTGTCCTCTCCACTCCACCCCCACTGCAGGGGAGATAGGCTCAGGGGGTGACGCATCGACGCCCAATCGCCCATGGGTCGCCGATAGGGGCCCATTAGCCCACCCCTCCGCCCAGGAACGTGCGGACTCGCTACTGGAAGCCTACCGCCGCCGATCCATCGGCTA
Source organism: Prorocentrum cordatum (assembly GCA_963575745.1). Classification (NCBI taxonomy): domain Eukaryota; class Dinophyceae; order Prorocentrales; family Prorocentraceae; genus Prorocentrum; species Prorocentrum cordatum. Next base: position 418,705 of record CAUYUJ010003003.1, on the reverse strand, counting down.
TGCACCGCCGATGCCAGGTCGATGCTCCCCCCCCCTGAGCCGGCCGCCCCCTGCAGTTGCCCCTCCTCTCGGGGGAGGAGGCGTCGGAGGCGGGCCTTGTCGAGGCAGCGGTGACCCTCGCGCTTTCCAGCAGCTCGGATCGTTCAGAGCGGTCGCCGGAGACCCGAGCTATCTCACAGGAGCAAGAGGTACCCATGCCGCGACCTTTAGCCCGTTATCCCAGTTGTCGACCTTCTCGGAGGCCCTCTTAGCCACCTCTGGATTCGCCTCGAAATCCTATTCACAACGCGCCGCAGGAGAGGTCCGAGGAGCAGCGGTATCGGTACCTTTCGCATCTTCCATTATCACCCGACAGCCGACAGCCAGACGATGGGGAAGTCGAAGACAACGGCGGCGCTCTTTGGCTTTTTGCGCCCTCCTGTTGTTCTCCCGATGGCTTCTCGTCGCCATGGCTGGTCCTGCGTCCACAGACGGGTCGGGATGGGCCACGGGAGGTGTCCTCGGAAACCAATGTTGGGCGGATGTGGGCCAGGCGGGAGAGTCGCTGTTGGCTAAATTGGTCCTCCCACGAGGTAAGACGTAGGAGGTACGAGGAGGAGGAGGAGGAGGAGGAGGAGGAGGAGGAGGAGGAGGAGGAGGAGGAGGGGGAGTTGGAAGGGGCGGAGGAGGAGGGAGACGGGAGAGGAGAGACGGAACACATCGAGGGCAGCGGAGGGGACGAAGAGAGGATGAATGAGAGGGCAGAAGGAAGGGAGAGTAGGGATGCGGGAGGAGGGCGGGGAGTAACCTTCGGACACCATTCTAACGACCCCCCCCCCTGAGGTGATTTGATAGCGCATCCAGCACCCAGAAGCGTTATCTTGGCACCCTGAAGGAGGAGGAGGAGGAAGAGGAGGAGGAGGAGGAGGAGGAGGAGGAGGAGGGGACAGGGACAGGGAGGAGGATGACGACAGGGAGGAAGAGGACAGGGAGGATGGGGAGGAGAGGGAAGACAGGGCGGAGGAAGAGGAGGAGAAAGAAGATGATGATGAGGAGGAGGAGGGAGGAGGAGGAGGAGGACAGAGAGGAGGTGGAGGAAGAGGAGGAGGAGGAGGACAAGGAGGAGGAAAACACGGGAGGAGGAGGACAGGGAGGAGGAGGAGGAGGAGGAGGAGGAGGAGGAGGAGGACAGGGAGGAGGACCAGTGCAAACCCAAGACTCATCAACGATGTTGGAATACACCCTCCGTCCAAGCTCCCTCTCCGCATGTCCCTACCACTGAGGGAATTGCGCCGTATGGGGGACAACCGTGTTCAAATCTTGACGCGTGCCAAAACACCATTCTTTGGATTTCAACGCCACGAGTCAACCTGACGGTTGCGCCTTGACGATCTGAACCGCGCCAGATAATTATTCCTGGGACTTCAGCGCCCCGAATCAACGTAGCTGATGCGCCCTGGCAATCCCGAGTCGCTCAAAGACACCGTTCCTGGAATGTTAAGCATGAGAATCTGGCAAACGCGTGCAACGTCTTAACACGAATGTGCGCGGCGCCGAGACGGGAGCTACAATTTGAAAACGGAACCGCCCTCAGCACAGTTCTTACATTTTTAAACGCGGATGTGCGGGGCTCTAACGCGAGCGCCACGTTTTGAAGAACGGGCCGTTCTTATTCCGCGAAGTTCTTGCCATTTGAAAGAACGATTGTGTGAGGCGCTTATGCGAGAGCCACAGTTTGAACACGTGTTGCCTTCTATCCGTGCAATTCCTGCAAATGTGTAAGACGTGTCAGCGCGGATCTAAATTGATAACAGTTTGAAAACGACCCGCCCTCAACCCGTGAAGTTCATGCATATGTTTATGGCGAGTGTGCCATGCACGAAGGCGAACGCCACATTTTGGAAGCGACCCGCGCTACATCAGTAACCTTGTTTTCTTGTTTAGTTCCAGGCGCAGTGGTACGGCCGTCTGACGCGAAACGCTCAGCCAACCCCTCCGATTGGCCTCGTGGTGCGGCAGGGGAGATGCAGACCGAAACGACGGGAGGGGATGAGAAGGAGGAGAAGGAGGAGGACCAGTGTAAATCCAAGGGCCACCATCGATGTTGGCATGCGCGCGCGACGACGCGCGCGCGCTCACTTCGTTTTTCTGTTGCAAGGTATTCTCCCGACGGCATGCGCGCAGGGGCGTTTGGACGATTTCGACATGCGCGCGCGGCGCCCGTTTGGTTGCATGTTCTTGCAACTGTTGAGAACCTCGTGATTTTCGGCGGAATTCGCGAGAGCGCCCGTGCACGCTTTTGTTGAACGTCCGTGCTGCGAAACCATGTGGTTGTACATGCTTGTTGGGCACTCCATCTGGGAATCCAAACGACACCGCAAGTTTTTGATGGAGTACGGCATGCGCGCGGGACGGCGGGCAAGCACTTCGTTCTCCAATTGCAAAGGATCCTTAATAACCTATGATTTGATATAAACGAATGCGCGCGCATAGCATCTGTTGCAAGGGAACCGATGGGAGGTCGATACCCGTTTGGCTGGGATAATACGAAGTCGCACGTAGGATGGACGTTGGGTTCGAATCCCACGTGTTTTACATTGGTTCCCGGTGAGTAAATAAGTCTGGGGGGGGAGGGTGGTAGAACCTATTTCGTTTTTAGAAAGGAGAATTGAATTGTTTATCCCACCGATCGCGCCAACATCCCACGGTGGTGTATTTTTTTGCCGCGACAGCCCGCGCATGCGCGTGCGCGCAGTGACCAGCTAGCTTGGCGCGACCGACGCGGCCGCGGTGGCGCTGACCGCTTGACCGATCGGCATATCCCAGCGGGCACTTCAGTGCGAGTCGGTGACTTTGGCGGGCGCGGTACCATGGCAACGTCGACAACGGTAAACACGATGATGATGGTAACGATTCTGGTGGCGAGGCTGACAGCGACGACGGCACGGCCAATGACGGCGCGGGTGTTGATCACGCCGGCGACGATTTCGGCGCCCTCCCGCCGGCGACGAACGTGCTGGAAGGAGTTCGACATGCGCGCGCGGCCGACGCGCGAGAGTGGCCGCATGATACTCTTTGACGCGGATCGTGCCCCCCCCCATCACGCGCGCAAAGCCGTTCGAATGATTTCGGCATGCGGCGCGAGAGGCCCGCCAGGCAGAATGCAAGGGTTGGGAAACACGGATCGTTTCTGGGAGAATTCGCAAGAGCGTGCGAGCGTTGCGCAACCATTTGTTTGTGTATGAGTTCGGGACATTCGGTTTTGACATGGCTGCAACACGTAAGGTGCCCGATTGGTTGCGGCATGCGCGCGCGATGACGCGCGCGTGTGCACATCGCCCAGTTGGTTTGCAAAGTGTCCTTGCGACCGCACGCGCGCAAAGGGCGTTCGAACGATTGCGCCATGCGTGCGCGAAACCTTTTTTTGGGCAGCGTGGTGTAACAGATTTGGCGTGCTTAACCATTCGCGGAAAGACAGCGTGTGCAGTTTGTGTATTAATCCGCGTTGCGAAACCATGTGTTTTGTCACACCATGTTGTCGGACGCTTGAGTTTGGAAAGTCTACAACACAAGTGGATAATGCGGGTTGGGGGTGGAATTCTGGGGGCAAGAGATTTGTTTCAAGAAAGGAGAGTCTGCGTGGTGCAACCTATGTGGAGGCGACGGTGGCAGCGACGGCAGCCACATAGCCGCCAGACCGAAGGCACGGCCCAGACGACGGGCGGCGACGGAGCTGCGACGGCGGCCACATGGCCGCCAGACCGAACGCACGGCCCAGTTCTTCAGAGCAGAAGTAGAAGTGCAAACGCGGTTGGGGGAACGAGGGTTCATCAACAACAATCCACATGACCAAACAGACAGAGCCCGTGCCGCGTATGTCCGAGGGGTAGCAGGCGCGAGTTCGCCGCGCGGTCGACGTGGACTCGATGCGGATAGCTGCGCGATGGCAAGGCCCCCCAAAGATGCAACGTAGTAGAAGCATGAATGCTGGGATGTCTGCGTGGACTTCTTAAATCTTCGCTGGGACCACCTTGGCGGCACCTCCAGCGCCGGCCGCACAGACCTTCGGGAGCCTGCGTCGTTACGACCCTTTTCCGTTTGTCAAATCCAGGCCTCCCGGATGGGGCCAGGGTGGATGGGGTCGGAGGATCGCGCCGCATCGCTAATGCCTCGGCGATGCGGCTCGATGCGGAGCCCGCTTCTCTTAACGCCGACGGCGCCGATGTCTCGCCGACGTCGCCGATGCATCGACGATGCGTCGCGATCCTCCACACTCTACTAGGATCCCATCTGGGATGCCTCTCATATGGAAGCAGAAGCAGAAGTCCGATCGAGCGCCTTAGGACGTCTCGTCCCGCATGCGGGAACGGCGTGATTCATGCATAACGAAGATCTCATGCAGCGGAAAAATGCAAATAATGAACACGACTCCTCTCGGATTGCCACACACGGTCTCGCATGTATAACAAGTGCTCACACAGAACATCCGGTTCCAGCCTGCCGGGAGTGTCGCGCAAAAATCCGCTCCAAATTGGTATTGAAGCGATTCCAGAAGAAATGGTCGATTGAATCGGTCCACTTAGTTCTGGGACGCCCAATTCTACGCGGACCGATGGGACGCCAGCGCAAGGCTAGAGATGGCCACCCGTGCCTCTCGGTGCAAATTCTACACATGGTTTTCCAGCGGCTAGTATCCACTACCTTGAACCAGTCTGGCACTTTGTACACAGTCATGGCTCGTTCTACTCTTCGCTTGCACTGGCGCCCAGCCTCCTCCAACGACTCTTGATCAGCTTTGCGAAACCCAACGATACGCCGTAACATTTGTGCCTTGCCCTCTGTCGTGTAGTCAACGGCGTTGTGGCCAGACTATATATGGTGGTCGGCGTGACGACGCTGTCGAACAACTTCAAGCGCATCTTCGGCGAGACGCGCTTGTTGGCGAAGGTTGCCTTGAACATATGCCACTTGGACCATGCGCATTGCATCCGGTATTCTAGATTGCACGAGCTACGCTCACGGAGGTCTCCGTGGAAACGTTTCCCCAGGTACTTGTGCATATCTGATTTCAGCATCACGGGCAAACTACAACCATCAACGTCCAGCGTCATAGGTTCTTCCAGTGCAGCAATATTAGGGTCATTTGTGAATACGTTGGTCTTGCTCGCATTCAGCTCTAAACCGCTTCGGGACAACTCTTGGCGGAGAACGGCAAGCATGCTGGAGATGTCCTCCGACGAAACGGCGTAGAGAAGTATTTCGTCTGCATACCGCGCCTTGGTCAACAGTTCGGCCGTCCCGAGATCAAGCCCCATGCCTTGAACGCGGTCTTTGAATCGACGCAAGGCTTGTTCAAGACCTGCGTTGAAAAGGAGCGAACTCAAAATGTCCCCCTGTTTGACCCCCTGATCCCCTGCATATGGGAGTGATGCCTACGGGGCTGTACATCTTGGCGGGACCATGCTGCCTTCCTTGGCCACGATACCCTCCTGGATTCCAGGAGGCCTTCCTTTCTTCACGCCGACGCCGCCTTTGCATCGCCCACGTCGCCGATGCACTGCGGGGGCATCGGCGATGCCTTGGCGCTTCCACTGGAGTGCCGCCCCCCCGGCGCGCGGCGATCGGGGCCTCACAGCCCACCCGGGTGCTTGCTGTCTCGCTATCGGGTCGGAAGCTCGATGGTTCCGCACCAGAGCTGGTCCCCCCGAGCATCCTTACTCCTTCCCTCCACCCTTGCAGGAGGAGGATCTAGGCCTCCTAGATGGGGTCCGAGTGGATGGGGTCGGAGGATTGCGCCGCATCGCCGATGCATCGCCGATGCGGCTCGATGCGGAGCTCGACTTGCTTCACGCGGACGTCGCCGATGAGTCGCCGACGTCGCGGATGCATCGCCAGTGCATCGCCGATGCATCGCCGATGCATGGCCGATGCATCGCCGATGTATCGCCGATGCGGCGCGATCCTTCGACCCCATCTACTCCGACCCCATCGAGGAGGCCTCTAGAGGAGGAGGAGGTGGACGTGCACGAGAGCGGAGGGAGGTGTGGGAGTGACCGCCCACCCCTCTTCCTTTCCAGACGCCCGATGTCGTGAAGGTTCCACGCCGCGGGCCCCTGGAGGATTAGACTTCCCCGGGACCCGCTTCTTCTCTTAGGAAGCTTTTTGACGGCCTTGGGTCCCCGTGGGAACCTTTGGAGGCAGACGGTTACAAAAACACTCCCGTCGTGGTATGTTTGTTCGTGACGTGAGGGGGTCTGGGCTTCTCTCATCCTTCCTTCTTGTCAGCGCCGGTTATTTCCGTACGCCACCCCTACCTGTACACCAGTTTCCGGTGTTTGCAGCCGCCTGCGCGCGCTCGCTCGTGCCATGCTGATTCTCATCGGCTGGGCTTCCCTCCCACTTCTCGGGTGTTGCTGAAGGTGCCCCTAGCCCCAGGTGCGCTCAGCTTTTCGCTCCAGCTTGGAGCCTCTGGGGATCCCTGGGCCTCGTGAGGGGTGCCCTGAAGGCCGTGGGGGCCTCCTTGGAAATCCTGGGGGCACCTTGGGCCAGGGGTACTTCTAGCAACATCCGAACTTCTGCCTCCGCATCCGCTCTCTGCTTTGCGGCCCGCCCGCCGGCGCTGCCGAGCTCAGCAGTGCCTGCGCCGAGCCCGAGCAGCAAAAGAGCCGCTCTGCTCAGCGTCGTCGCGGCGCGGGCGAGCCTCGCCAGGGCCGAGGCGGAGGAGGAGCCCGGGTGACGCGGCCGCGGCTCGGCGGGGGGGCCTTTTGCGCCACCAGCGCCGCGGACAGAGTGGGGCGCGCTCCAGAGAGGTCCGTGCCTTCGAGGATCGAGGACGTTGCTATCGCTTCCTCGGCGGAAGGGCGGTGGAACTTAGTGGGCTCTGGAAACGACAGGGCTGTTTTTGTACCGGTTCCGTTTTGCCTTTTTTTGATGGTTACGATGCCGTTTCTTACCGATTCCAGCGCCATTGTTTACCGGTTCGGGCTCCGGTTTCAATCCTGGAGCCGTACTTTTGTCCGTTTCCGGTCGACGTTTTTTTTGTTGCCGCTTTCTTTTTCCAAGAGACATGTTTTCCGGAAACGGTGACAAAACGGCCTTGCCGCTTCTGGGGCACACTAAGCGGCGGAAGCCCTCGGAAGTTCGGAAGCAAAACCACCGCCGATGCTTCGGCGATGCGGTCTGATGGGGAGCCAGATTTTTCCATGCCGTCGGCGCCGATGCGCCGATGCGTCGGCGATGCGGCGCGATCCTCCGACCCCATCTACTCGGACCCCGTCCGGGAGGCCCCCACTTTTGTTGTTCGCTCGAAAAGTTCTCGGAACAGTGTTGGTCGAGCCAGTCTTGTTCTCGCCCGTCAGTAGTATGGTCTAGAGCCATGTCCTTGTTATTCGGATTCTCGCGTCCGAACATGCTCCTGTTATTCGAACCTTCTCGCGTCCGAAACATTCCGTGGTAGGCTGCCAGGATTGCTGGGACAGACGGTCCTCGCCCATGGAAGCTGCATGTCACCCGCGGGGGCGCGGCGATGCTCGCACGGTCGCGCGTCGCAGCCTTCGTTGGAGAATCTCACAAGCAACATTCGGAGGTATAGGCTCAGGGGGGGGGCGCGTGTGCCCAAAGTCTTCGTGGGCCCTGGAAACGACAGGGCCGTTTTTGTTACAGGTTCCGTTTTGCCGTGTTCGTAACCAGTTCCGACGCCGTTGGTTTCTGGTTCCCTCGCCGCTTTGTTGCCGGTTCTGGGGTCGGTTCCAATCCCAGAGCCGTTCTTTTGCCGTGTTTCCATTTTCAAGGGACACGTTTTCGGAAACGGTGGAAAACGGCCCTGCCGTTTCAGGACCCACTCAGCTCCCAGTCGCTCAGTCATCGCCGAGGGGGACCTGGCTGCCCACCCCGCCCAGGAACAAGAAGATTCGCTATCGGGGGCCTGCCTCTGATCAGTCGGAGACGTATCGCCGATTCCAGGTCGGTATGCCCCCCCCCCTGAGCCAGCCCCCCCCCCTCCTGAGCGCTGCCCCTCAGAGCAGGCGTGGCAATGACACTCCGCCGTTGGGAGCGCGTCGGCGTGCGGCTCCCTCGCCCGTGTCCGCAGACCTGGCGCCGCTTCCAGCATCGGGGGCTCCTCAAGAGAGGGTCCTCCCGAGGCGGGGCTGGGGAACCCGCCCGGCTGGCTGCTCCCGTTGGACGCGCTTCCCTGGATTCCAGGGGCCGTGTGGGGCGATCCTCTCTCAGAGCCTCACCTCTGCCCCACAGCCCCACCTCCGAGCCCCCCCGAAAGCCCCCCTCTGAGCCCCTCTGAGGCCCACCTCTGCCCCAGAGCCCCGCCTCATGAGCCCCCCCGAAGAAGCAAAACTGCGCTGGTAGCCGCGCCAGGGCGGCGCGTCGCGGGCAGCGGCTCCCGCGCCCCCGGAGCCCCGGGGGGCAGAGCTGCTGGCCGCGAGGGCGGCGCGGAGGCACGCTGGCGCGGAGGTGAGCGCGCACCGCGGGGCGCGGTGTGTGTGTGTGTTTGTGTGTGTGTGTGTGTGTGTGTGTGTGGCGTCGGAGAGCCTCAAAACTTGGCATCGCTCGGACGTGCGTGTTTTTTTTCTCGGCGAGGTCCCTTGAGGAACATCTTAGAACATCGAGCGAAAAGAAAACACGCACGAAACCGAACAATGCACGGGAAATGGACGTCCGAGCGACGGCAAGATACTCGGGGGTGGACGGACCTCCTACCCTGACACGTCGATTAGCGAACAGGCCGTTTTCGGTTCGCGAGACGGCGTCGCGGTCGTCATTTCTGCGGGCCCAGGTCCGTCGGTTTCGGTCCCAGGCAGTTTTTTTAATCAAAGGCTGGTTTACTACAGGGAGGTTCGTCCACCGCCGACATAAAAGATCTGCGGGGCGCGATCTGCGGAGTTGATCTCAGGCGATCGCAAACATGGATCAAGGGGCGTGGATCAGCGACGGGTCCCGTTTCCGTGGGACATTGCGGATTCCTGCCGCCGAACGAGGCGGCATCGGCCGCATTTTGGGGAGGGTTCTGCCCCCGATCCAAGGATTTGGTGACTGCGCGCCAAATCCATGGATCGCTAATCCATGTTTGCGCGCCCCCGAGTGATCTGCGGGACGCGATCTGCGGAGTTGATCGTGCCTCGCGGAACGTCGGGAGCCTTGAGACGGGGGTCCATGCAAACGGGGGTCAGCCAGAGCGTTGGATCTCGCAGGATCATGCAGAGCGGGGGTGCGTTGACCCGGGCAGGCGCGCAGGATCTTGCAGGATCCTGCCAGGCCCGATTGGCAGTAGATCCCCGAGAGCGGGTCTTGGGGAAGCGACGCGTCTCCCGCACGGTGCCTTCGTTCTAAGGTCATGAAATGCGTCGGTTCCGGGCTTTCGCCCGGGCTTTCGCCACGTCAGGAGGAGGGGGCGGAGGAGGAGGAGGAGGGAGGAGGAGGAGGGGGAGGGGGGAGGAGGAGGAGGAGGAGGGGGGAGGAGGACTTGCACGGGTCGCCCGGGCTTTCGCCACGTTGGCGCCCCGTGCATGGGCGCTTCGCGGGCGCCCCCTGCCACGAGTGGGCCCCCCGAGGTGTCGCCGCTCGTGGGCGCCGCGGGGGTGCCCCGTGCGTTTGTGCAGCGCAGCGTTCCACGGCAAGGCTTACGCAACATGGCTTACATCCTTTTCGTCCTCCTCCTCCTCCTCCTCCTCCTCTCCCTCCTCTCCCTCCTCTCCCTCCTCCTCCTCCTCCTCCTCCTCATCTCCCTCCTCCTCCTCCTCCTCCTCCTCCTCCTCCTCCTCCTCCTCTCCCTCCTCTCCCTCCTTTTCCTCCATGGTTGCCTTGTTAGGCGAATGATGAAATGGGTGGCGTATCAATGTCTATCGAGCCCCAGCCCGAGCTAGAGTACAACAGTCAGAGGATGGTCTTGAAGGGCTTGAGTACTGTACTGTACTCCTCCTCCTCCTCCTCCTCCTCCTCCTCCTCCTCCTCCTCCTCCTCCCCCTCCATCCCCCTCCTCCTGACAGCATAGCTGACACAACATAGCCCACGCCACGTGTCTCGCACCGCGCAGCCATTGCCGCATGGCTCACGCCACGTCGTTCACCCAGCGTAGCTCACACCACGCTGCTCACACCACCTGCAGCTCGCGCATCCCTGCTTACACCACATCGTTCGCTTACACACCACCGGTTACACCACGCAGCTCGCGCCACACACAGCTTACACGCCATAGTTTACACCACATGTTTGTCCACAACATGGGTTCGGCTAGCACTTGTGTTCTCGATCTCTGACAAGTCGACTTGCGTTGCATGTCGCGTCCCCCCCCCACACACACACTCTCGCCGCCTTTACGTTCGGCCAGTTCACCTCATGTAAACCGTGCGTCCTGTCATGACGCGGTGGCAGATCGAAGGACTGGTTTTGAGCACATTGGTTGCTGCGGCTCGTTATCCTCGAACGTGCCAGAACGATAACATAACGCCTGGGAAGGAGCAGGAGTGCCAGGTCAGCAGTGGGCCGAGAGATCGTGCAAAGAGTTGCTGAATTCTGTGATGTCCAGCTCTGCTTGTAATGGGCCCGCCGTGGCGCCCCCGACCACTGGTGGGCTCTGGAGACGACCGGGCAGGTTTGGTTACCGCTTACGTTTCACAATTGCGGGTTGCGGCGCCGTTTGCTCTCGTGGTGTTGATTCGGGTCATGCAGGTTTCTGGTCATGCAGGTTTCTGGTTGTTTCAGGCCTCCGCTGGGATCGGCGTGGGAGTTGCGAGGGGGATAATTTTTCGCGCTTCCCGTATCTACACCAGTCCATCCCCAAACCCTGCCCATGAAAGTTGACGGGGAAAGTGACGAAGGGACACACGTAGTGAAACAAAGCGGGCAACCAGGGTGAACAGAAATATCTCTGGGAGCGAGAAGGTGGCCTGACAGGACCTCTTCGGGCCTCGGGCCTCTTGGCCGGGGAAGAGGAGGAGGAGGAGGAGGAGGAGGAGGAGGAGGAGGAGGAGGTGGAGGTGGAGGTGGAGGTGGAGGTGGAGGACGACGACGACGACGACCACCACCACCACGACGACGAGGAAGAAGTGGAAGAGGAGGAAAAGGAAAAGGAATATGATGAGGGCAAGGACGAGAACGAGGACGAGGAGGGGGAGGATGACAAAGAGGATGAGGACAGAGCCCTCAAAATTGCCTTTTGAAGCTATCTTGTGACTCTTTTGGCGGATCTCGGGTTCCTAATGGGGCTCTATTGGGTGGTCTTAGGGCATTTTTGCAACCAATTGGGGGTCCCCTGAGGGCTCTGGAGGGCCTCTTGGTGCCATCTTGAATGCTATCGATCAAAAGAGGGGGGGTCCTCAATGTTTGCTCCCCCCTGGGGCCATCAATCAAAATCGCCTCTTGGGGCGCTCTTGGGACCCTCTTGGGCGCTCTTGGAGCAGAAGCGAAACGGCGAGTAAATGCACATATCCGATGTTCCTTAGGTTTCCTCTTGGGGGGTTCTGAGGGGGCTCGGACAGCACTTGGAACCATCTTGTGGCCCTCGTTGGGACTCTTGGAGGTATGTCGGAAGTTGTCTTGAAACATCGCCGGCTTTCTTGACCAATTTTGGAGGTCATCTTTGAGTATCGGAGGCCTGCTTGGAGCCAGTTTGGACCATCTTGGGCGCTCTGACCGATCGCGCCCCCTAAAAGCCAGAGAGCGTGTGGGGAGGTAAACCTTCCCGAAAGGAAAAGGCGTTTGGAAGAGGCAAGATTTCGTTAGACCACCGTAGCTCAAAGGGCTAGTTTGATTTGGGAGGTTGTTAGTTGATGCCAAGATGGGTTTAATCTGGCCTGACCTAGCTTTTAAGTCTGCTATCGTGCCCCACGTGGCTGAGGGGGGTAAGCGATCCGGGCGAAGTGGGCTCGGCCCACATCGGATTTATCTAGCCCTCCTGGGCTACTTGAGGCATGAACTGAAAGCCGCCCTCCCCCGCGCCGATCCCAGCACCCCCCTCCACGCAAGCAAGCTTGCCAGAGTCGGATCGAAAACACGCTCGAAGGGGGTCCTCCAGGTGTTTGTTGGCCGCTTCGGGCTCCGGCCTCCGCTGGGATCGGCGCGGGGACTGCTGAGGGGCTTTTGGGGGTGCTATCCGCTGATGCCAAGGTTGGTTGTACAGTCGGGGCGCTGACTGAGAAACAATTTTCGTTGGGGTGGAGCTCGGTGTTCCTTGATTGTTTTACAGTTTGCCTTGGGTTTTTCTTAGGTTTTCCATGGGGGATCGAAGTTTAAGTTAAGGGAAACAGGGGCCAACGCCCCGACTGTATCTGGATGATCAGGGGTGGACGGAGCCCCCAACCTGACACGTCGATTAGTGAATTGTCCGTTCTCGACTCTTGAGAGGGCGCCGCGGCCGTCACTTTCCAGGCTTGCACCCGCCAGGTCTGAGCCCGAGGTCGTTATCACTAGACCACGTTTTACTAAAGGGGGTTATGTCCGTCCCCGAGGTGGTATTCTGACTCGGGACCCCCCCCTGGGCCCACCCACCCCCGTCAGGGAGGGGAAGAACGGGAGGGAGTCGACAGAGTTACCACGTTTCTTTTCATTGTTGCTTCATTTCTTTGGGACTGGCGGCGACGACGACGACGAGGGCAAGGAGGGCGAAGCCCCTCGCACACGCCGCGGGGCTGGCGGACGACCCACCCTGGCATCCACAAATGAGCCCCCCTTGTCCCCTCAGTCAAGCAGTGGCGAAGCGTCCTGGCGTGCCTGTAGGCCTGCCACACAGTGTTCTAAGAACATATGTTGTGGCTTCCACGACATGTTCCTAGAACACTTGTTCTGGCTGGGACTGTCTTGTTTCATCACATTGGGCCTATGTTCTAAGAGCATTGTTTCTGTGTGCAGTAATATGTATTTGTTGATGGGGTTCTGAGAACACGTCGTAGGAGGCCTATCGGCCGGGAAAGTCGGTCCCCGCTCAACTCGGCAGCCCCCGCGCCGATCGCAGCGGGGGCGGCCCCATGGGCCCGGGGGCCGCCCGTCGCAGGGGCCTCGGGGCGTGCGGGGGGCCCGCGCGCCGCCGAGCGGCGTCTCCGCCCGCCGCCCCGCGCGCCCCTCCTCCTCCTCCTCCTCCTCCTCCTCCTCCTCCTCCTCCTCCTCCTCCTCGTCCTCCTCCTCCTCCTCCTCCTCCTCCTCCTCCTCCTCCTCCTCCTCCTCCTCCTCGAGGGAGGAGACGCCACCCGGATCGGGCCATTGGCGTTTCCTTTGGGCCTGGCATCGCTCGGACGTGTGCATTTTTGCTCGGCGAGGGCCCTCGAGGGGCATCCCTGATCCTTTGGCGAAAAAACCACGCACGAACCCGAACAAAAGCACAGGGAATGGACGTCCGAGCGATGGCCAGTGGGAGCCTCGAGACGGGGGTCCATGCAGACGGTGGTCCGCCAGGGCACGGGATCCTGCAGGATGCTGCGAAGCCTCTGGCGGACCCGGGTTGGCGAGCCGCTCGTGGCCGCGAGGCGGCCGCGCAGATTGGCTGACCCGGGTTTGCGAAGATCTGCGTTGCAGCTTTTTTTTTCTTGCTTTGCAGTTTTTGCTTTCCTGCTGACCCAGTTCTGGATTGACCCGGGTCAGAAGATCCCCGATTATTCCAACGGCCTCGGGCGTTTACTGAGCAGCCCTGCCCTGTTCCATTCCTTCCTGGGGCGCGTTTCCGGAACGACTTCGCGCGTCGGGGTGGCTACTGTGGGGGTGGCTGGTTTGCCCTCTAGCTCGGGCGCGGTCTTCGGGAGCGACGTCCAGGGGGGCTTCGAGGCTCGAGGCTCGAGGCTCGAGGCTCGAGGCTCGAGGCCTGCTGCTTCGGGCGGTGTTTTGCTGGCCGTCCCTCGTGGGGCCCTCGTGGCCACGGCTGGCTCCGCCTCGGGGCCTCTGGTCCGAGCGCGCGCCCCGGGGAGGTCCGGGGGCCGAGGCTCGACTTCTGATCCGGGGCCCCCCGACTGCCAGCCTGGAGCATATCCCTATCCCTATGCCGGGCATCTCCTCGTCACGACGCCAATCTTAGGGATTCCCTTTTTTTTTTGAGGGCGGATCCCTGAGATTGTCAGCGCCTTTTGGCGTGCCAATCTTAGGGGTAGGGATGCGTTCGAGGCTGGTAACCCGACGGGGCGGGGGGAAGAGGCTCGGGCGGGGACGCAGCGACCCCAAGCTCTCCCACTCGGCGCCGATGGGGCCCTGGTGGGCCGCCCCGCCCAGGAGCGGGCGGACTCGCCATCGGCGGCCTGTCGTCGATCGTTCGGCGGTGTGTCGCCGTTTTTCCGGGTCCACGCGTTTTCCCTGGGCCATTCCCCCTTAACATCTCCGTGCCCCTCCCCTCTTCCCCCTCCCCTCTTCTCTCTCCCTCCACGCAGGCAAGTTCAAGCCGAAGCATCGTAGGAGCACCGTGTGATGCGACAGGGTGAAACAATTGAGACATCGTGGACAAAATCGCGACGGGAGCGCCAAACCATAGGTCGTTCCGTATTCGTTTTCGAGCCGGCACAGTTGTCCTGGAGTGTTTCTTGGCGGCCCCAGGGCCCGGCGAGGCCCCCCAGGCGCCGGAAACGACGACGAAGTTCCGCATCCTTCTTGTTCAGTGCGCTTCAGGAGGGAAGAAACACACAGACACAATTGATCGTCGACTCCCCAAAAAAAACATGGGACAAAAAGATCGGCAGTGGGGGGAAGACAGAAACCCAGAAAATATGGGAAGATGTGGGGCATCCTTTTATTTGTGTGGATTCATTTGTGTGTCCCAGGGCCCCTTCAGCGTCGGAGGTCTGGGAGCCATGCAGCCTGCAGAACCTGCTGGGATCGGCGCGGGAGCTGCAGAGGGGGATACACCAGTGGGCGATGCTTGAGAAGACGTAAGTTTTCGGCCAGGGCCTCGATGATTCGTAATGTTGCAATAAAAATCCGAAGTTGTTCATCGAAGTTCTCGGCTTTTATTCAAAGTCTGAGACTATGACTTTCTTAACCCATGATCTCTGAAGCATTTCGCAGGGTGTACGGGGGGCCCGGTCCAGCCCAGAAGTGGGCTACAAGTGCCCCAGGTGGCTATGGGGCTGGCAGGCGACTCCGGTAGGTGGGCGGAGCCCACTCATCCGGGATCCTCCCCAAGCGATGTGGGCATGAGTAACCCACGCCTGCGCCAGGTTAGGCCCGATATTGCCCACCCTGGCATCCACTGATACAGTGAGCGGCTTGAATAAGGAACACTTACTTTTCAAAAGGGGCTCGGTCGTTCCTTAGGCTTGCATGCGTTCTTTACAGTTCCTTCTGCGTTAGTTGTCATGTATCGTTCCTTATGCGTTATTCCTTGGGATAAGAAGGGGCTTCGTTCCCTATTTTTCGTTCCTTAGGTCAGGCCGATGACTGTAACCCCTTAATCCCCTCGGAACCCCCCGTGCAGATCCCAGCGCAGCGGCCCCTCCCTTGCGTCCGAGGCGGGGATTTATCCAGCACCACCGCCCGGTGGATCGATCGTCCCGGGCCGCCGCAGGCGGTGCATATGGGTAGATTCGGGTCGGTCCCCAGGCCGTGGGTACGGATCGGCGGCGAGCGAGGGGGAGGAATATGAGGGAGAAGGCTTTCTGCGAAGGCGGCGGGACTTCTCAGGAGCCCTCGCGCCTTCTGAGAAGGTTTTTGTCCGTCTTCGGGGGAGGCTTAGAATCCTTAGAAGACTTCTCTCGGAAGGCTGGGGGACTTCCGAGCCTTCTGAGAAGGCCTTCTCTCGGGCCGGACGAAAGGGGGGGATTGGGAAATGGGGGGGTTACCAAATTTGCTGCATGCAGCTGGTTTCGGCCTCGCCGAGGGGCCCCTTCCTCGATACATAGCCGCCTCCGGCGCCGGGAGGCGCCGGGAAAAGCAGCTGCGTGAGCTGACTCTCAAACCCCCCTTTGCTATCCCCCCCTTTCGCCCGACCCGCTTCTCCTTCTCACTTCCCCCCCCTCTCGCAGGCCTAGAGGTTGACACCAACACCAATATCGGCGGTGTGCTTCCATCGAGGGAAGAAAATCCAGATCTCGGTGATGGTGGTAATATTCTGGCTTCCAAGGTGACCGAGTCATTCCAACCAGCACCGAAATGTAGGATCATCTTCCCAATGTGGAGGCACACCACTGTGTTGGTGTTGGTGCCAATTTCTAGGACTCCAACCCTCGCTCGCCGCCGAACGGCCAGATCCCGCCTCGCGCGGCGGCCGCCAGGAGGACGCCGCCGCCGGCCGCCGCCGGGAGCTTGCCGCCCTCGGCCTTCGCGAGCGCGAGCTGCGGCCTGGGCGCACCAGGCCTGAGGGGGGTCCTCCTCCCCTCCTCTTGCTCCTCCTCCTGCTCCTCCTCCTCCTCCTCCTCCTCCTCCTCCTCCTCCCCTCCGCCTCCTCCTGCTCATGCTCCTCCTCCTCCTCCTCCTCCTCCTCCTCCTCCTCCTCCCTCCTCCTCCTCCTCCTCCTCCTCCCTCCTCCTCCTCCTCCTCCTCCTCCTCCTCCTCCTCCTCCTCCCCCTCCCCTCCTCCCTCCTCCTCCTCCCCTCCTCCTCCTCCTCCTCCTCCTCCTCCTCCTCCTCCTCCTCCTCCTCCTCCTCCTCCTCCTCCTCCTCCTCCTCCTCCTCCCCTCCTCCCCCTTCCTCCTCGTGTTCGAAACTTGTCCACACTGTAGTGGTGAGAACAGTTGCTTTCAGGGTTTGCGAGGGCGTGCGTAGCGACGCCAGTCGACACGCAGAGGGTGTGCGTAGCGACGTTGTGTTTGGTGCAAGACTGTAGCGGCGGCAGCAGCACTGGCAGGAGGGAAACGAACACACAGACACAATTCATCGTCGATCCCCCAGAAAATATGGAAAATATGGGAAGTGGTGGGGAAGACAAAAACCTAGGAAATATAAGAAAATATAGGAATCTTTTTATTTGTGTGTATTTATTTGTGTGTCCTGGGGCCCCTTCACACTAGCAGTACTGGTGGTAGTCGCGGCATGAACACAGCAGTGCAAGTGGCAATCGTCCGGCTGTGGACTGTCCAGTTGAAGTTTCCAGTGCCGGGCGTGTGCGTCGTTAGTTGTTCACGACGCGATAGGGGTCTGCTGGGATCGGCGCGGAGGTTGCTCAGGGGATGCTGGGGCTCATGAGTGGATGCCGGGGGGGGGGTAGTAATATCTGTCCTAGCCCAGCTTAGAGGTGGGTCACGGATGCCACAAGTAGCCTGGGGGAGGTCGCCCAGCTTCCCAGACGCCCAGCCGCTCCACTTTTTAATCGAAGCGTGCGCCCCCGAGGTCTGGACCACCTCCCTGTGGGATTGGTTTTGCGCCCCGAATCGCTGTTTCACGGTCCCAGGGCCCGGCGAGGGCCCCCGGAGGCCGAAGACGGGCCAAGGACCGCCCGCTCGAATGTTTGCGGAGCGTCGGGTGCCCGGGTTGGCATCCAACGATAACCCCCTATCCCCTTGGCTACCCCCGCGCGCATGGAGGGGGGTGTTGGTCGAGTTTGGGCGAGCTTTCGTGGGGTGGGGGGCCCCAAAAACAGAGGCTCCAAGGGGTGGGGATGCAGGGGCATGGAGGGGAGCATGGAGGGGGGTGTTGGTCGAGTTTGGGCGAGAATTCGTGGGTTGGGGGGTCCCAAAAACAGAGGCTCCAAGGGGTGGGGATGCCGGGGCATGGAGGGGGGCAGCTTGCAGGGGAACGAACACTGACATAACATGACAAGTCGGAGGTCCGCACGGAGTTCTCGGATCGGCGCTGGAGCCACCCGGCGGCGCCTCCGGCTCCGCCCCTGGCGCGCTCCGCGCGCCCAGGAGGGGGGTCCAACGCCGATCCGAGAAATCCGCGCGGACCTCCGAGTCTTTGTGTTCATGTTATTCCCTACCTAGGCTCTGCCTAGAAGGGTTCTTACTCGGAGGCTAAAAGGGCCGGGCAGTGGGGCCCGCCCCGGGCGGTTCCCCCGGCATCCGCCCCGCGGTTCTCCCAGTGACGTTCCCTTGGCTTCGCGTTGCTCATCTCATCTTAGTTCAGCTTACCTTCATCTTAGCTTAGCTTCATCTTAGCTTAGCTTAGCTTCATATAGATGTTAGATGTTGCTTTCCTAGATCCTCCAACTCCTAGGTAGGGTCGCACTGGGATAATTGTTTGTTTCCCTTGGTTCCCTAGTCTGGCCCCCTTCCCCGGGCCCCCGCCGTCGCCGCGGCCGCCCGTGCCCAGGCTGCTGGCGCGCCTGGACGGACTGGTGGGCGAGGCCGAGCAGCTGCGGCAGCAGGCGTGGCCGGGGGCGGCCGCGGCGTGGCCTTCGCCGCCGCTCCCCGTCCCAGAGATCAGGCGATCGCGAACATTCGGGGGTGGACAGAACCCCCAACAGTGACACGTCGATTAGTGAATTGTCCGTTTTCGGTTCTCGAGAGGGCGCCGTGGCCGTTATTTTCCAGTCCTGCGCCCGCCAGGTTTGGGCCTCAGGTCGTTTTCACTAAACCACGTTTTACTAAAGGGAGGTCTGTCCATCCCCGAAACACGGATCAAGGGGGCGTGGATCAGCGACGGGGCTCGTTTCCATGGGAAGTCGCGGAGTTCCGCCGCCGAGCGGGGCGGCACTGGCGCCGCGTTTGTGGGAGAGCAGCTCCCCCGATCCATGGATTTGGCGACGCCGCGCGCCAAATCCATGGATCGCTGATCCATGTGTGTGCGCCCCCGACGAGATCCAACGCTCCAGAAGAGTTAGGGCGGGCGGTTTTTGGCCGTTTTCGGCCTCCGGGGGCCCTCACCGGGGACCGTCCTGTAGGGAAGTGGTTTAGACCTCCGGGGCGCACGCATCGAGAAATTTGAGCAGCCGCATGTCTGGTCTCCCAGATATTTCGATGCCACTCCGAGGAGGTTCGATTCAGAGTCGGCGCTGGCATTATATCCGCGGTCGAAAACCGGCCTAATTTGGCGAAGTCTGGTTTTATGTATCCTGTTCATTCCTGTTCGATACGGCTAATCTTTGGCCCAATCCGTATTCATCCAGGTTATGCGTTTTTTGTTATCGGATTTGATTGCCCTACATCGTTATTACGAAGACCTCCCAGGGCTTGCTTCCTAACATATAGGGTCATAGTAGATTAGGTCGGTGGATAGCGCCGCATCGCCAATGCATCGCCGATGCGGCTCGATATGGAGCCAGTTTTTTCTGCACCGACGTCGCCGATGTAGCGTCGCCTATGTATCGACGATGTGGCGCGACCCTCCGACCCCGTCTTCAGGGATCCCGTTACGGAGGTCCGAAGTGGGCACGGACAGAATGGGGACGAATACAGGCACCAGTCCATGTCCGCTTTTTCTATGCGAATAGCGTAATCTATCAACATAGCGGTGCCTGCCCGTTCTGACCAGGGTTTGTTGTCTATGTCGCCGCATGCGCTGCCCATTTGACAAAAGGTCGCTTGCCCCACATCGGCCGCTGTCGCTTGAGGGCAACATGTGCTGTTGGGAGTCATGCCCACATTTCCTTTGCCCATTGCGGACGTGCCAAATCGAGGATCAAGGTTTCCGATCGCTGTTGGACGCAGCTCGCTCGATTCGCCCAGGACAGGTCTGGGAGTAGTGGGGGTGATGGCAGTCGTCGTCGTCGTCGTCCTCGCCGTCGTTTTGTCGTCGTCGTTCTCGCGGTCGTCGTCGTCGTCTTTGTCGTCGTCGTCTTCGTCGTCGTCGTCATCGATTGTTCTTCAAGGTCCAAGGATTAAGGCTGTATGGCATGTATCGCCCCCGCCTGGAGCTGCTAGGGGCGCCTTCGCGGCCACGGCGAGATTCGCTTCAACATCTTCTGGTCACAGCGCGCCCCAGACGAGGTCGGGGGGCGAGTCGCATGGCATGTCGCCCCACTGTCGCCGTCGGAGGGGGCGGGTGGGCGAGCAGGAGAGGGGGTCCAGACAGAGGGAGGAGGAGGCAGGGGAGCGCACGCAGTATACGCCCTCCCCCCTTGCGCTGTCAGCCGCCCCCTGCTGCCATCGTTGATGAGCACGCTGCAGCGTGACCTGAAAGTCTCGGCCTGCCTTCGGTGGGACAGAGTTATACAGTCTTTACGGGGAGGGGAAGGCAGGGGGTGGGGCGGGCCAGAGCTCAGTGGGCCCTGGAAACGACAGGGCCGTTTTTGTGCCGGTTCCGCTTTGCCGTTCTTGCTGTCGGTTCCGACGCTGCTTTTGCACCGGTTCCGTCGCCGTTGTTTGACCGGCTCCGGCTCCGGGTCCAATCCTGGAGCCGTTTTTGTTGCCGTTTCCGGTCGCCGTTTTTGTTGCCGTTTCCACTTTCAAGGGACATTTTTTCGGAAACGGTGACAGAACCCGAGCATTTTCTTTGGGTGAAGGGCAAGGGGTGAAATCTGAAATGCCGTTTCGATGGGTTTCCGAGGGAATCTGCACAAGGGGAATCACAAGACGCATCGATCCTCGAGGCGCAAAAGCCCATGTGGATTTCACCTTGAGCCCTCCACCTAAGATCGGAGGGCACCTACTATACACCTACACCGATCCTGGCCAGGCCGATCCCAGGCCCAAAATCGGTGTATATGCATTCTGCGCAAGACAGGAGGGCGTATACTCCGATCCTGGACCCAGGGTGATCCTGGACAGGATCGGTGTTGGTGTATAGTTTGTATTTCTATAATCGGGGGAGCGTAAGACCCAGGTTTGCCAGGTCTCGGGTTCGCCATCGTTTCTTGACGACCGCGCCTCGGATTTTGACGAGGAGGAGTTTCGTGGAATGTCTGCAGCGGGAGGCCTCGTCAAAATGCAGGCTCGGCCTCGTCATTTTTTTGACGACCTCGTCGGGGATTTCCGAGTCCCGTGTACCCAGGTCTTACGTCCCCCTGATCTAAGATAGTGCTCAGAGAACGGCCCTGCCGTTCCCGTGGCCCTCAGAGGGCCAGAGGTGCACCGGGAGCAGCGGCAGGCGGAGACTGGCCCAGGGGGGGAGCCAGCGGCTCCCACTGCGCAGTCCTCGCCGATCGGGGCTCGGGTGCACCACCTCGCCCGGGAGCATGCAGGGTCGCTGCCGGGGTCCTGTCGCCGACGTGTCGGCCCTGCGGCGCCTAGGCCACGTCGAGGTCCCCCCCCCCTCTCCGTCGTGCCCTATAGTGTTGTAGAAGGCGGGGAGCGGAACGGATGCTGAAGCCGAGCATACTGTGGGGCAAAGTCGAAGCTCGCTTGCCAACGGATGCCCCCACGACAAGGTTCTTCAATTCGGTTTGCTTACAAGCGTCTTTAGTTCAATACATATACATATATATATATAGAAACGAGAGAACTGGTCCACTCCTCCCTATTTTGGCCTTGCACTCGTCAAATTATCCTCATGGCTTCCTCAGTATCCGCATGGTGTCCTCTGCTATCTGCATGGTTTCCTCTGCCTCCGCATGGCTTCCACTGCTATCCGCACAGTTCATTCTGCTATTCCAGTGGCCCCTTGTGGATATTCCAATGGCGTCCCACACTCGCCCGTCAATTATTGAAACTACCCGCATGGATTCCTCTGGATCTGCATGGCTTCATCTGCCGTCCGCACGGCGTCCTCTGTATCCGCAGGACTTCCGTTGATAACCGCATGGTTTCGTCTATCTCCTCATGGCCTCCTCTGGTGTTCTAATGGCTCCTTGTGGCTATTCCACTGGCGTCCCACAAACTGAGAAGTGGAGAACACTAGAGCAGAGTCGAGTAGAGCAGAGTAGATGAGTCGAGTAGATCATAATGTAGCAGAGTAGAGTAGAATTGAGCAGAGACGGCTAGAGTCGATTCAAGCATAGTAAAGTAGGAGTAGAGTAGGTTAGGTCAGGGTAGGGTAGGGAAGAGTAGGGTACGACAAAATCAAACAGAGTTGAGTAGGGTAGGTTGCATGGTAGAGACGAGCCGTGTAGAATCGCGAAGAGTATACGGTAGAGTCTTTTTATTTGGTGTGTCCGAGGGAGCAACACTGCATTGATAGGCACCGCGTGTGTTTGGTTGCGGCGGCGTTTGCTTTTTTTTCCAAGAGCTGGCAGCATGGTCGGGGGGAGGAGGAGGACGAGGACGAGGAGGAGGAGAAGGAGGATAATTTTGGTAGCAGAGGCCCCTCGCACAAACGCGGTCCTGAGATAGCCGACTGCACAGTTGTCTTCCCCTCTGGTCCGAGTCGGTGGCAGCGGCGCGCAGAGTGGTGCAGAGTAGGAACAGAGCAGAGAAGAGGCGAGTAGAGAAGAGTAGTGCAGAGTGAAGCAGAGCGGAGTAGGAGTAGAGTAGAGTAGAATAGAGTAGGCGTGGAGTAGAGCAGAGCAGAGTAGAGTGAAGTCGAATGGTGTAGAGTGGGTTAGGTTCGGGTAGTGTAGGGCCGAGTTGAGCAGAACAAAGTACAGCATAGGAGTAGATTGTGGAGCAGAGTCGAGTCGTGTAGAGTAGAGTTGAGTTGAGTTGAGTAGAGTCCAGTCCAGTCTAGTCCAGTCTATGCCAGTCCACTCCAGCGACAGTGCTAAGGGCGCCAGCGACGACGACCACGACGCCGACTACGACAACGGCGGCGACGCCGACGCCCTCAACGACGACGACCACGCTGGTTACGCCGCCGATGACCGCGACCACGATGATGACGACGGCGTTTTCGATAATGCGGACATGCACGACAGCGATTTCGAGGGCAACGACGCAAGCGTCGCCGACGACGACCACGACGACGCCGACGAGGACGCCTACGACAGGGACGGCGACCACGACGACAGCGCCGACGACGCCGCCATCGCCGACCACAACGGCATCCGGTGCCGCGAGGACAGCGACGTCGACGCAGACGGCGCCGACCGCGTGGCCGTCGGCAACGAGGACGACGTCGACGACGACCACGACGCGAGCGACGGCGGCGGCGGCGTCGGCGGAGGGCCGCTCCGAGGACGCGGACCGTGCCGCGAGGGCCGAGCTGGGCCAGGCGGAGGCCGCGGAGGACGCGGCCGCTCGCCGGCCTCAGCGCCGCCGCCGACGCCTCGCGGGCGCGGAAGCGCCCGTGCCAGAGCTTCTCGCGCTGCGGGCACAGAGTCCGGATCGCATGGCGATCTCCCAGGCTGGACGAGAGTGTCGGGAGCGGAAAAGAGGGGGGTGATGACTAGGGGGGGGGTGGATAGCATGGCGGGGGCCATGATATCTCCCCAGGTTTCATGGTGCCTCTTCTTCTTTTACTACGGCCCTGGTCCCCCCGCTGGGCCGCGCACATGCCGCCGGTCATGATTTGCGCCCCCCCCTCTTGGACACCCCCCTCTTTGCCGCTCCCGAGAGTGGTGGGTCTGGCGCAGATGGGTCGGCGGCGAGAGGTAAAGTCTTTCTCTGGTCGCCTGCCCTACTGCATGCAGCAGGGTGCAATGACTTCGGGACGTGGCGGACGAAAACGGGCCCGGGCAAGGGCTCGGGTCTGTTTCGTGGTCCTTTTTCGAATGTCCTAACAATGCGCGCCGGTGGGAGGATTGTCATCTTGTGTTGGGATGCCAGGATGTTCGTACGGCTTTCGATTCAGTACGCCATCGTGATGTGCTGGACAACTATGCGGATGCACGCGCAACTCCCACCAGATGTTGGCCACTGCGAGGGAAGTGTCTTCGAATACCGTCCAGATTGTGATCCCCGGGGTAGCTTCGACAATACCGCTGGGCATGACCAAGTCTTTGCGCACCGGAGGGCAAATCGATCTTTGTACGGATGTTCGAGGAATGCCTCATGCACATGTTCCCTATATGGGAAATGCCAGGCTACGGGTTTCGGTTGAAAACCTCAGATCTGGTTGTGCCGGCCGTTTTGTGGGTGGACAGCTGCGTTCTTTTGGCAGCGTCGATGGCCCAGTACGTTTTCATGATGAAAGGTTTGACGGCGCTCTTGCACGCTCGTTTTGGGCGGGCTTGTAAAAAAGTTCTTTTGGAATTCATCCCGTGAGCATCGATTTCGCTTTCGATGTTTTCCAGGTTGACACCGCTGCTGGGACGCATTCCTTCGCAGTCGAGCGTTCCATCGAAGCACTAGGGAGATTGCCAGACGGGTCAAGCCCAAACCTGGCGTTACCAAGACACCGTTTTGTCAAACGAGACAGATGTGCATATAAGAAAGAGCGCGTGCTGTGGTCGCTTGGAGGGGGGGGGGGTGGAACTGGACCCCCCCCCCCTTTGGATGGAGGGGGGGGGTTCGAACCTCCCCCCCTTCCCGTGACGAAGGGGGAGGGGGTTCAAACCCCCCCCCCTCCCCTCCCTCCCTCTCCTCTCTCCTCGGGCCAGCGCCTGCGTCGGCGGGCGGCTGGCGGCGCCGGCGGGGCCGACGATTTCCTTTTCTGGGCCTGCGCTGGCGCTTGCGGCGGCGGGCGGCGGCGGCGGGGAGCGTCGACGCGGACGACGGTGATGGTGGTGGTGGTGGTGGGTTGTCGTGGTGGCGGTGGTGTTGGTTGTGATGGTGGTGGTGTGGTGGTTGGTGGTGAAGGTGGTGGTGGTCGTGGCGGTGGGTGGTGGTGGTGATGTGGTGCTGGTGTGGTGGTGGTTTGTGGTGGTGGTGGTGGTGTTGGTGGTGGGTTGTGGTGGTGGTGGTTTGGTTATGGTGTAGTGGTGGTTTGTGGTGGTGGTGAGGGTTGTGGTGGTGGCGGTGGTTTGTGGAGGTGGTGGTTGTGGTGGTGGTGGTGGCGGCGGTGGTGGTGGTGTGGTGGTTTGTGGTGGTGGCGGTGGGTTGTGCTGCTGGTAGTGGTGGTGGTTGTGGCGGTGGTGGTGGTGGAGTGGTAAATTGGTGGTGGTGGTGGTGGTGGTGGTGGTGTGTTGATGCGGTGGTGGTGGTGGTGATGGTGAGTTGTGGTGATGGTGGTTGTGGTGGTGGTGGTGGCTGTCGTGGTGGTGGTGGTGGTTGTGTGGTGGGTTGGTGGTGGTGGTGGGTTGGGGAGGTGGTGGTGATGGTAGTGGGGGTGGTGGTGGTGTGGTGGTGGTGGAGACATCGTTCGAGAGGCGGGCGGGGATCTTCGCCACAAAGAGTCCACTTGTCGGGTTCAGCCGCCTGTTCTCCTGCTCCTGACCATCCTCCTGCTCATTTCTCTCGTGCTCCATCCGTCTCCCCCCCCCTTTGTCCTTTCCCCCCTCTCGTTCTCTTTCTTTGTGGAGATGCGCCAACTACACGTGGCAGGTAAGGAAGACATGAGCTCGAAGGGGTGCGATCGAAGACGAAGAGGGTGGGTATCGAAGGTTTGGGATATGCATATTGTGTGGCACGCGAGCAGATACGAGCGAACAGGCCTAAATTGTTTGTTGTTGTTGTTGTTGTTGGTGTTGGTGTTGTTGTTGTTGTTGTTGTTGTTGTTGTTGTGGTTGTGGTTGTGGTTGTGGTTGTTGTTGAACACTATTTCTTCTTAAGAATAATTATTGTTGGGGCCCCTGGTGCACGACCCCCCCGCCGCGCCTAGGCCGCAGCCTCATTTTCATCATTTTCGTGAGGAAGTCTCAGGCAAAACGGGGTATACCAGATCCGGTTGTTTTGTTGACGCCCGCTTTCCCTTGCAAAAAACACTATAAAATGAAATCTCTTGTTCTAACATAACCAAACTTCAAGAATCCTTTGCAAAAATGCCACGAAGTGCACACTCGCGCGCGCAAGATGAAATCCTTCCAAAACCTTAGTTTTCGTAGCGATTTTAACAGAAAACATGAAAAACCTAATGGTTTGTCAAAAAAAAGTTTCAAAAATTCATCTTGCGCGCTCTTGCGGATTTCTGAGGAAACGCAATATTTTTTCAACATTTCTGTCAAACGGGCTCTTGCGAGCAACTTTTTCACGTGCTTCGAACTTCTGCAACAACGGTTGCGCGCATGGCAGGGCCATCATCCCTGTCAAATAATACCATATGGGACACATTCGTTTTTTCTTCGCGCGCGCACGCCGAAATCTTCCAATACCATTGGGTTTCTTAAGACATTCAGCACCGCGTATCATAAAATCGCACGAATCGCACCGTAGGTCCTCGAAAAACACGTGGACGGATTTTCCAAATTTCTACCCGCAAAATGTTACCACAACAAGTCATTGTACCCATGCGCCAGTGTAGTAGCCAAGGTCGTCCGCAGGCCACGAAGTGAAGTGTCCGAACGTCATAGGGCGGGAAGCTGGGTGTGGGTGGTGGCGAAGAGTCGTTTGGAAATTTGGTAGAGCTTGAACCGGCCCCCCCACAAAGTGGGGGTATTGCCCGCCTCCTATGAAAACCCTGGCACTGGTGAGAACGGAGTGTCCCCAGTCTTAAATGATTGTTGTTGTTGTTGTTGTTGTGTTGCTGTTGCTTGTGTTGTTGTTGTTGTAGTTGTTGTTGTTGTTGTAGTTGTTGTTGTTGTTGTTGTTGCTGTTGTTGTTGGTGTTGGTGCTGTTGTTGTTGTTGTTGTGGTTGTGGTTGTGGTTGTGGTTGTGGTTGTGGTTGTTGTTGTTGGTGTTGGTGTTGTTGTTGTTGTTGTGGTTGTGGTTGTGGTTGTTGTTGTTGCTGTTGTTGTTGGTGTTGGTGTTGTTGTTGTTGTTGTGGTTGTGGTTGTGGTTGTTGGTGTTGGTGTTGTTGTTGTTGCTGTTGTTGTTGTTGGTGTTGGTGATGTTGTTGTTGTTGTTGGTGTTGGTGTTGTTGTTGTTGTTGTGGTTGTTGTTGTTGTCGTTGTTGTTGTTGTTGTTGTTGCTGTTGTTGTTGTTGTTGCTGTTGTTGTTGTTGTTGTTGTGGTTGTGGTTGTGGTTGTTGTTGCTGTTGTTGGTGCTGTTGTTGTTGTTGTTGTTGGTGTTGGTGTTGGTGTTGTTGTTGTTGCTGTTGTTGTTGTTGTGGTTGTGGTTGTGGTTGTTGTTGTTGTTGTTGTTGTTGTTGGTGTTGTTGTTGTTGTTGTTGTTGTTTATCGCCGCCGCGGCCGTCGCCGTCGCCGTCGTTGTCGTCGCCGTCGCCGTCGCCGCCGTCGCCGTCGCCGTCGCCGTCGCCGTCCCCCCGGCGACCCGCCGCGCGATGCGACCCGGCCCGCGACCCAGCCTCCGACCCCCGGAGGAGGAGGAGGAGGAGGAGGAGGAAGAGGAGGAGGAGGAGGAGGAGGAGGAGGAAGAGAGGAGGAGGAAGAGGAGGAGGAGGAGGAGGAGGAGGAGGAGGAGGAGGAGGAGGAGGAAGAGGAGGAGGAGGAGGAAGAAGGAGGAGGAGGAGGAGGAGGGAGGAGGAGGAAGAAGAGGAGGAGGAGGAGGAGGAGGAGGAGGAGGAGGAGGAGAGGAGGAGGAAGGAGGAGGAGGAGGAGGAGGAGGAGGAGGAGGAGGAGGAGGCCCCCCTCAGTTCTCTCCGCGGTTGCGGGGTGCTGCGCCGTGGGGGCCCCTCTCTCCGCCCCCCCAGGAGTGCGCCGGGCGCGCCGCCGCGCTGCGGGCGCGCGAGGCGGAGGCCGCGGAGGCCCGCACATAGCCCCTCTTCGCCCGCCATGGGCTCGCGCCGGCCCGCGCGCGCCGCGCACCGCCTTCGGGCCCTGGGAGACATTGTTTCGGCACTCTTTCGGCACTCTTGCAGGGGGCGCGGAATTCTTGCTGGGATGTGGTCTTTAAGTACGATGGGAGCAACATAATGAGAGTCGAGCAGTGGCGAAGCGTCAAGGCTTGCCTACAGGCCCACCAGAGAATGTTCTCTGAACGTTTTTGGGGTGTGCACGAAATGTTCCTAGAACGTTTCTGGCTGAGACTGTCCTGTTTGAGTACATCGGCTTGATGTTCTAATACCGTCGTTTTGTTATGAAACGCTTGATCGTTTTAAGGACATGTTGTGGAAGGCCTGTAGGCATGCCGGGACTGTCGGCCCCTTGCCCAAGAGAGACCTCTACGCAGACCCCCTCGAGCCCTGAACAGAGTGTTTGGTCGTTTTGGGCTTTTGGAGGCCCTCGCTGGGCCTCGGGACCGTCGGATAACGACTCATGATGAAACGCTGGTCTCGGGGAACGAGTCGAGACCTTTGGGGGTCGACGTCAACCAGAGGAGGAAAAGGTACCGATTCCGCTGCCCTTGCCTCCCTTCTGGGGCCTCCTGGGAGGCCCCCGTCGCCACCGCTGGATTCGCTTCGCAATTCTGGTGAGAACGCAACCCCGGAGAGGTATGGGGAGCAGCGGCATCCTTACATGTTGGTCTCCCCAGACTCCCGTTGGATCCAAACTTCTTCGGAGGTCTCTGGATCTGCGAGGGGTTGCCAGGATGTCCCCGAGCGGCGCAGAGCAGCGAGTTCGACTGCGCCGGCATCCGCGCGCACGCCGCCCGCAGGAGGTCCCGCGTGGGGGCCCTCGTTCCCCAATGTGGTGCGCCGCGCGGGCGGCCCGCGCAACCCGCGGCGTGAGGTCGCCACGCCGGCTCGCGTGAGACCCATTTCTGACCTCCGGTCACTTGGATTTACCTTTAATCCGGGCGTGGGCACGCCCGAAGTTAAGTAACACATGTTTGGAGAGTTTTTGTTTTAGTTGGAGCATGTTGTGACTCTTTCTCATGTTTCGTCCAGAATCCGCCTCCAGGGGTACATGCACGACCTAAACCTACCTGGATGTATCTTCGTGTGCCCTGTCTAGAAAACCAAAAAGTGGCATAAACATAGAAACTCGGAGGTCCGCGCGGATTTCTCGGATCGGCGCTGGGGCCCCCCGGCGGCGCCTCCGGCGCCGCCCCTTGACCCCATCATGGACGTCGTCGTAGACCCCATAAAAGTGTTCGATCATGGACCTCATCGTTGAACGCCGACCTATCATGGACCTCATCATGGGGTATCTTTAATTTCTGTTGGAGCATGTTGTGACTATTTCTCATGTTTCGTCCAAAATCCGCCTGCAGGGGTACATGCACGGCCTAAACCTACCTGGATGTATCTTCGTGTGCCTTGTCAGGCGTTCGATCATGGACCTCATCTGACGAACCAACAACACACACCCATACCCATAGGGGGGTCGCAGAGGGCTATGGGTGCGTGTTGTCGGATGGGGGTCCCCGCTCGAACGGGAGCGTTCCCCAGGGTCCGACAACCCGCACCCATACCCATAGCCAGTCCTCCTCTCAACGACCCCCCTTATGGGTATGGGTGTGTACGTTGTTCGTTCGTCATTCCTGTAATACCTCTTGGAGGCCTCTCGGGCCGTCTGGGAAACCACTTGGGCGCCTCTCGGCCGTCTTGAAACCATCAAGATGCTATCTTAGGCCGTCTTGGGTGCATATTGGGCCGTCTTGGAGGCATCATGGGGCCATCTTCGCCGTCTTGGAGGCCATACGGGGCCATCCTAACCGTCTTGGAGGCCATCGTTGACCGTCTTGGGGTGTGTGTTGCTCGTTCGTCAGCCTCGTTGAACGCCGACCTGAGGCCACGCCGCCGCCCCGGCCCCTCCGCCGCCCGGGCCCGCAGGTCGAGCGCCGGGTGGCGGAGCTGATGCAGCACATGCAGGAGCAGCGCCGGGAGAACAGCGAGCTCGCCTGCGAGGCGAGGCTCGGCACTGGGGCGCGTGAGAGAAGGGGGAGGGGGAGGAGGAGGGGGAGGAGGAGGAGGAGGAGGAGGAGGAGGAGGAGGAGGAGGAGGAGGAGGAGGAGGAGGAGAAGGAGGAGGAGGAGGAGGAGGAGGAGGAAGAGAAGGGAGGAGGAGAAGGGAGGAGGAGGAGGAGGAGGAGGAGGAGGAGGAGGAGGAGGAGGAGGAGGAAGGAGGAGGAAATGGAAAAGGACAAGGACGAGGATGAGGATGAGAACTCCAGCATATTGTGGAAGTGCAACCATTGGCACTACAGCAGAAAGTCAGTCATATTGACTTCGACTCGCGGCGATCGACCTCAAGCATCTCATTCACCACCTAGGTATGCTCCCTAACATGCAGCAGGTGCGACGAATGATGGCGCAGACGCAGCGCCACTGCCTAACGCATGGCCGTCCAGACCGAACAACTAGCAGCCGACTTAGCCCTAATTAGTGGCAAACAGCAGTTCACCCAACAAAGCTCAGTTTTTAAGGCTCTGAGGGTCAGCGCTACTAGCCTGCACGACAAAGAATTTTAACAACTATTTAAGCACACATGTGCCCCGAAAATTGTCCCCATACTTTTTGTTGTTTTGTTTATCATTTTTTTTGCGTACTCATCCTGTAGAGGGACGCCCGACGTAACCCTAGACGCCTGTACTGAGCAAAATCATATCGGTACTTCGTACAGGAGGGTTCACGACGCCACCTTCGGCGACGATCGGCGCCGTCGACGGGCGACGCCCTCCGAGGTGACCATCGCCGCGGCTGAGGAGGAGGAGGAGGAGGAGGACGACGACGACGGCACGACCACGTCCATTGACCACTGACCACGACCACGGCGCCACGATGGATGCGGCGGCCGCCACCGTCGTGACGCCGCCCTCGTCGTCGCCGCCGCCGTCGTCGTCATCGCCGTCCCCTTCGCCGTCGCCGTCGCCGTCGCCGTCGCCGCGTCATCGGCGCCGTCGTCGTCGTCCTCACGACGGCGGCGCCGCTGCCGCCGTCACGGCGGGGCGGCGGGCCTTCCGCGAGGTGAGCATCGCCCGCGAGGCCGCCGCCGAGGTCGGCCGGGCACCGTGGGCGGCCGCCAGGCCGCCGGGGGCGCCAGCGGGCTGCCGCGCGGCGGCAGCGCTGCAGGCGCAGCGGGAGCCCTCCGCCGCCGAGGGGGGGGGGGGGCGAAGAGGGCTGTCTGAGCGTCGAGCGGGCATACTCGGTGAAGAAAAAACGACATCAGCATTTCAATTTTTCGCGCTCGACCAGCAAAAGAACAAAAGTACAAGAAGACAATCAAAGCAAACAAAACTTTGGGCGCTCCGCGCGGGTTTCTTGCATCCGCGCCTGGGCCCCCCTGGCGGCGCCTCCGGCGCCGCACCTGGCGCGAGGCGGGTCCGGCGCGGATCAAGGAGATCCGCGCGGGGCGCCAGAAGTTTATGTGTGTGTGTCGTAGTTTGCTTGTTCTGCATGAGCTGAACGGCTGCTGCGTGTAAGTCCTCCTCCCCCCCCCTCCCCCCTGCTCGTGCTCCTCATTCCTCTCCCCGTCCTCCTCCCCTCAGCCCTCCTCCGAGGGGAGCCTTCCGCCGCCGAGGATATGAGACATGCTGTGAGTCCTGGATTTGTGTCTGTTGATATGTGTGTCCCTGGGCCCCTTGATGGAGGAGCAGAAAGCGGCATAGTCAAGGGAGGAAGAGCCAGCTCGGCCCCGATCATTGGCGTTCCGAAGCGGCCCTGGGCGTTTACTAAACAGCCCTGCCCTGTTCGATTCCTTCTTTGGGTTATTTGACGAGTCTCCATTACTTGTCTGGGTGCGCATTATGAGCTGGGACTGGATGGGCGTCCGCTTATGAACGTGTAGCGTGTCTACAGGGCAGGGTGTGCAGGCCCAGGCATCCTGGCGAGATGTTGGGGACAAGGTGCCCGACATGCTGCCTTTTCGAAGATCAGCACATGTTGGTTGATGAAAGCGCCAATGTGTTGATGCTGCAACGCAAATCCCTACTTTGCGCGCCTGTCTTGCGCGTTGCTCTGGGCGCGCCTTGACGCGCGTGCCGTTCTGCCATAATCCGCCTGTTTCTCCGTCAGAACCACCAGGGAAGATTGTGGATGGATGGGGGGATGCGAGGTGGCTGAGAACGACGCGAGCGACGTCAGGATGGAGGATGCAGGAGGGTCGCGCGAGGATACTGTGGGAGCCAATCGCAGCATAATCAAGTTTCTGTAGAAGCAGTGGCCGTCGCTTTCTTGCCTCCATGCATGCGCCATCCGCGCGGTGGTTGCGGTCATGAGATTGCGCGCGCCAGCGCCCCCAGCGGCCTAGGGACTATCCGGGCCCGACCGAGCGCGCGATGCGACGGGGTTCTTTTCTGTGGGAGTACGTTGTGGTGGGGCGGCGCTTCGGTTCGCATGGGAGCTCAAGACTACCCCAGCGGCTGCTCGAGCGGATTCGTTCGACGCGGCATCCGACGCAGATCGGCCAGAGAGCAGGCCACCCCCCTGCTGGGCCAGGCGGCGCCCCGCCCCCGGGAGGTCAGAGCGGAAGGCACAGGCGAGGGGGGACGGCCCTGCTGGATTTCGCATTGTCCCGCCCGCCTGGGCGAAGCGACGCGACTGCTCCGTGCACGAGGAGTTCAGCTGGCCTTGGAAGCGGCCGGGCTGTGCCTGTTATTTTCCGCACGATTTGGCGCTTGATCATGAAGGCGGTGCAAAATAAAGGCTCACCGAGGCGGATAATCGGATGCGCCGGGATCGGAGCAGGGATGGGAAGCGATAGTAACAAATTTTGCGACGGAGCCGTGACAAATAACGGCAACGAAAGGGAAACAATAACACGACACACGGAGCTCGTAACACCCATGCCCTGCCGTGCACAAGGCTCACTAGGCTGATGAGAAAGGAAGGAGGGGGAGGGCATGTTTTTCTTCTCTTCCGCTGCATCCCCTGTTCCTATTTTTGGAGAAACCAGAAGG
Organism: Prorocentrum cordatum; assembly: GCA_963575745.1. Taxonomy (NCBI): domain Eukaryota; class Dinophyceae; order Prorocentrales; family Prorocentraceae; genus Prorocentrum; species Prorocentrum cordatum. The sequence continues at coordinate 386,344 of CAUYUJ010003003.1, read as the reverse complement.
TACCGATACCGCTACTTCCCGGACCTCTCCCGGGGTGCGTCCCGACTAGGATTTCGAGGCGAATCCAGCCTTGGCGACAAGGGCCTCCCAGGAGGCCCAAAAAGGGAAAACGGGCGACGAGTAGGGGTATGGGTACCTTTTTTCCTCCGCTGACCTTCTCCTCTACCTCCGCCGTGCTGTTTCACGGCAGCCCGCTGGAGGCTAGTTCTGCTCGCGACCGAGGTCCAGCTCAGAGCCAAAGCAGCTCTCAGAGCCAAAGCAAACCACACACAACCGCTGTTCTCCAACGGTCTTGTCAGAAGGGGAAAAAACACATAGAAACAATTCATTGTCGACTCCCTCGGAAATCTGAAAAAAATGTTGGAAGTGACGGGGGAAGACGAAACTCCCAAACGTCCTGGGATGTGTGCATTTATTGGGCTGGTTCTCCAGCCAATGCCGCCGATCCGGGGGGGGGGTGAGACTTGGGGACGTCTTGGAGGTATCTGGAACTGTCTTGGGGGCATCTTGGGCGGTTCGAGCGATTTTTCGGCGATTCGGGACCCTCTTGCATTGTCTAGGGGGCCTCTGCTTCCTCTTGGGCTTTCTTGGGCGGTCGGGGCTCCGTCGGAAATGACGTCGGAAATATCCCAGTGTACCGAACAACTTCGGACATGACGTCGGAAATAACGTGCCCCCCACCCCCCCCCTGCAGAGCGAAGCTTGAGCGAGCTCAAGTCCACGCTCTCAGAAACTCACACGCCGGATCGGCGGATTTGTGTTTCCATGGGCCCCTTGAACAACCTTGGCCACGGGATGTCTACAAGCAGTCTTGGTCACGAGGCACTTCTGCGATGTCGCGTCCTCCGGTCAGCAGTGCACCCGCCGGGCTCCGCACGCCGCCCTCTCGGCCTGTCCAGAGCAGACCAACAACGCAGTTCCGATTGGTTATGGGACTTCCTACACTCGGCATCGCTCGGACGTGTGCATGTTTTGCTGGGCGAGAACCATCGAGGAGCATCCTGGACCATCGAGCAAAAAGAAACACGCACGAAGCCGAAAAATGCACAGGAAATGGACGTCCGAGCGACAGCAAGTTACAGGCTTCTTGGGTGGATTGGGGGTTTCTTAGAGCTTCCCGAGAGTTCCCTAGCATTTTTGGGCGTTCCTCGGCGGGATCGTGCAGCCATCTTGGGCGGAGGTCTTGCGCCCGGAGGCCCACTCGGTCCACGCCGAGCGCCCGAGGACAAACAAAAGGCAACACGAGAGCCCCATGAGGCCCCCCGACGCCCCGAGATGGCGCCAAGACGGCTTGTGAGAGCCAGAACGAAACTCAAGACACGCCCAGGCAGCCCAAGAAGACTCCAGTAGCCCCCAAGTGGAGCCTCCCGAGAGGCCCCCAGGATGCCCCAAGACAGTTCCAGATGGCCCCAACTGCCCCCAGGGTAACCTCAACAGATAACGAGAACACCTTCCCCTTCTTCGGCGTCCTTTTCCTCGAGCTCCTTACCGTCCTCCGTCGTCGTCGTCGTCGTCGTCCTTCTCCTCCTCCTCCGCCTCCTCCTCGTCCTCCTCCATCTCTTCCACCTCGTCCTCGTGCTAGACTTCCTACCCGTTGTCCCCCTGCTTGCATCGCTGCTCTCCCCATCATCTACCCTATCATCCTCGTCATCCGTCGCGTTGTCGTCGCCATTATCATTGCGAGCCCAATGGACAATATCGGCGCTTCCCCTTCTTGTCCCATCAGGTTCGCGTGAGGCGCGGCGGTGCCGCCCGTTTGCAGCCCGTCGAGTCCTAGATGTTGGAAGGGACCAAGCGTCCAAAAGCAGCCGACCTCCTCCCAAATTTCGAGAACCTCCGAAAGGCGTTGGTCACCCGATTGAGCACCGATAATGGAGGAGCAGGAGGAGCGGGCAGAAGATATTAGCGGCTGCTCCTCGTCGAGGATGGGACCCTCGAGGAAGCTCGAGCATTTCGTGACGACTTTTGTTCGGCGTGGATTTCGAGAGGTCTAGACCCCGTCCCGTGCACCGATGTTTCATTCTGAGTAGTGTTAGCTCCTGCTCCTATTCCTCCTCCTACGCGTTCTTTTCTTCATTGGCCAAGTCGCGCACGTAGTGTTTTGACCTTGTAAGGGCCCCTGGAGACCAAGAGTCACGGCGCGAGGTGGACTTGGGAAGCTCTGGGGATCCCAAAGACTCCGGGCCTCCTAGATGGGGTCCGAGTAAGCACAGATGAGGTCCGAGGATCGCGCCGCATCGCCGATGCATTGGCGATGCAGCTCGATGTGGAGCACGAGTTTCTCCACGCCGACGGGGCCGATGCATCGCCGACGTCGCCGAAGCGCGTCGACGACGTATCGGCGATGCGGCGCCATCTCACGACCCCGCCTACTCCGGCCCTCGGCGAGCCGCGACGGGCCCGAGGGCCCGTCGCGCGCCCGAGGCGTTGCGGCGGCCCCGGACGCCCGAGGAGCGTCGACGGCAAAGGGTGTGGCTATGGGTTGGGGTGGGAGGAGGAGGAGGAGGAGGAGGAGGAGGAGGAGGAGGAGGAGGAAGAGGAGGAGGAGGAGGAGGAGGAGGAGGAGGAGGAGGAGGAGGAGGAGGGGGGGGAGGAGGAGGACCCCATTTACCAGCAGACCTCCAAAGAGATCCCTCCTCCTCCTCCTCCCCCTCCACCTCCTCCTCCACCTCCTCCTCCTCAACGCAGCCGAGAGAGGGTCGCGGGTTGCCCGCCCGGGAGGAGGTGGACTTGCTGCAGCGTTGGAAGTCCGAGGCGCTCAGCGTGCTGGGCCGCATGCAGGGCGACATGTCCGCGGCGCAGGAGCAGTACAGGCTGGGCCGGCGGGTCGGTTGGCACCGCCGTCGTTCAGTGGACAAAGAGGTACCGATGCCACTGCCCTTCCCCCGTGTTTTCCTTTTGGGGGGTCTCCTTGGAGCCCCTCGTTGCCACCGCTGGATTCGACTCGAAATCCTGGTCAGAACGCACCCAGGGGCAGGTCCGGGGAGTATCGGTATCGGGGATATTTAGAGATGCATATGAATTGTTCTATTCAGAGAACAAGAATAGGAAACACATGGAAGGCGGGGCAAACCAGACCACCGGGGACGTCCCTACGATCGGCCTGGCGCTCCGCGTTCAGGGACAGACTCTTGCGCACCCCCTCCTGGAGTGAAACGCGTCGGTTTATATATATATATAGAGAGAGAGAGAGAGAGAGAGAGAGAGAGTTCGGTTCCCTGAGAGACTCCCCCCAGGGACCACCCCCTCCGCGCACCCTCTCTGGGTCTGCGAAGGTGCTGCACCCGACCAGCCCTTCGGCGGCCCTGCGCGAGGGGCAGTGCAGCCGCGTGCGCGGCGGCCCGGGCCCAGTCCTGTGCGGGACAGCGCGCAGTCCGCGAGGGGCAGGGCAGCAACGCCTGGACTGCGGAGGCCGCCGCGCGCGCGGCGACCCTGCGGAGTCAGCCGCGTCGGACGTGGAAGCCGAGCGCGTGATCTGGCCTGAATAGCCGCGCGCGCATGCCGCGCGCGGGAGGCGCGTGAGGCGGCGCGGGGCCCATCAGGCACCTAAGACTACCGAGCGCGAGAGTCGGACGCCCACCGCGCGCCCGCGCGCGCTGTCGTGTCGCGCGCGTGCTCACGTGCACTGTCCCAGTAAGGCGAGAACCATGTCTTCGTCGACCGGAGTAGCCTGCACCTTTGCACGCACACAGTTCAGACGCGTTTGCCCATGCATGCGCGTGCGTGCGTGTGTATCTATGTTTGTACCTGTATGCTTACAACATGCATCTGTGTATCTACCAATCGCACTGCTCGGTCTCCGTGCAACATGTTCCGGGGGCGTAGTTCAAAGAAAGGATCCGTCGGTAGCGAATTCATGGCAGTCGGGATCCCGGGGGGAGGGGGGTGATCATGCTTCTGACAGGTGTTGGACATGACAGCTTGGTTTCCCCAGTCGTGCTTCGGATCTGGGCCTCTCGCCCAGATGGGGTCGGAGATGAACGGGGTCAGAAGATAGCGCCCGCACCGCTATCTTAGCATACCTTCCAGATGGTTCCCACCATGTCGTGTATAGAGCAGGAATGACGTTTGATGTAGTGCAGTCGTCATTTGTGGCCGAAGCGCTGGCTTTAGAATCGGGTTTGCAACGGTACTGTGCTTTATTAGAGGCCATGTGGGACGGTGGGACGTGTAGGTGTGAACGCCTTGCACTATGCCGAAAGAAAGAAGATCGCGCCGCATAGACGATGAATGGCCGATGCGGCTCGATGCTGCCCGATTTTCGCCACGCCGATGGCGCCGAGGCATCAGCGACGTATCGTCGATGCATCGGCGATGCGGCGCGATCCTCCGACCCCATCTACTCGGTTTCTGTCTAGGAGGCGTCCGTCAGAGGAGGGCAAGTTCAGACAGCGATAGTTGAGCGACGAAGGAAGACGGTTTCGTCTTCACCGACATTGGCGCGCAAGTTGAGAGCTGTCTGGGGGTATGAGGTAGCTCAGCACTGGTTCCGGCCAGCCAAGAGGACGGGCATGTTCCAGGTTCTGGGTCGGTCTCCTGAGGCCGTTTTCTGGCCCCGCGACCGTCGAAAACGGATCCGGAGTGTCTAAATAACGCTGAAGGGTTTTCAGCCAAGGAGTCGAGAGCAAATTGAGGGGCCCAGCAGTGCAATGATTTTCGTAGAGTTTTGCAAACATTCTCCTGGCACGCTCGACGGCATCGCCACTGCTCGGGGCACGGCACGAATTCTCCCCCGGCCGCAGGGACTGCATGTGAATGTGTTGCGTCCACGATCTGCCAACTCGCAAAGATGGAACGCCCTCATTCGCATGGAGCAAGTCACAAATAGAAACCACGTGCCGCTAGACACGCCGGCAAACTTGCAAACGTGTTTTTGGCGAATTGGCGGCCCGCAAGGCTGGAACGTTGGACCGGCCAAACGGTTGCAACCCTGAGAGGCGATTGGCCAAACCAGTGCACACAGACGGTTGCGCCATTTGTTGAGTATTTCACAGAATGGCCACCCTGTGAACACACACACACACACACTATTGTATGTGATTTGGTAATGATGTGCCAAAGTTTTCCGGGCATGCGTGTTGCAAAAACGGTTACGCTGTATCGAAGCAAGCCACAAAGCATTGCATTGCAACCATTCTGGCCACAAACTATCACGGTGCAATCGTTTGCGGTCTCACTTTCTAGACAGATGTGCGGTTCCGACCCAGTCCAGCCCTTGGGAACGACCGAGCTTCAATTTTGCTTGTTCACTCCATTCTCCACGTTCTCCGCTAGTGATTCGATGAACTCCGAACTTGCGGTTCATGATGCCAGTATACCCTCAGCACTTCTCTTTCTTACAGGCCTCCCACCCTTTTGCTAGAACTTTCTTCATCTGCGCTGATGAAATGGTGGAGATTTGAGCGTGTTTCTTTATTGCTTGGGGCATGACGGGCGTCATGGCCCCGTTCCCCCCCCCCCCACTATGACGTAACGCTCCCCCCCCCCAGTGCGCCCCGGGCGTTGCCGCCGTGCACATCGGAATCCGCATAGGTATCCGCATAGGAGTCTGGTCCGCGTTTTGAATCTCATGGGGATCCGCATGGGGATGCGCATGCGCATCCGCAGCGGGATCCGCATAGGGATCCGCGCAAGGATCCGCATGGGGACTCGCATAGGGATTCGCATGGCAATGTGCATGGGCATCCGCATAGACATCCGCATCGTGATCCGCATAAGCATCCGCAAAGGGATCCGCGCAGGGATCCGCAGAGGGATCCGCCTAGGGATCGGCAGAGGGATTCGCATATGGACCTGCCCTGGGATCCGCATAGGGATCCGACATTGTGATTTTGTGCTCCCGGTGAAAGCTCTTCCTCCTCCTTCTCCTCCCTCTCCCCCTCTTCTTCCTCCTCTTCCTCCTCATCCTTCTCCTCTTCCCCCTTTCTCCTCCTCCCCCTCTTCCTCCGTATCGCCATTTTGGGGTCAAGCCATTTCGGCGCCAAGAGACGGCAGAGGCAGTCTGTTGGGCGGCCCAGTTGTGCGCCGACAGCCATGGACATGGCTGTCAGCGCGCAACCGGTTCGACAGCAATGGACTGGCTCGTCGGCATTCTGTTCTTGCTGTTGCCGCTCCTCGTGCCCCCCATCTGCGCTTGCTACAGTCGGGGCCCCGAAGAAGGAACCCTTCTCGTTGGGGAGGGGCTCGGTGTTCCGTGATTATTCTACAGTATATTTTCTGGTTCCCGGAGGTTTTCCATGGGAAATCGAAGTTCAATGCATGGGAGAAAGGGGCCCCGTTCCTTATTTAGGGTTCCTTAGGTCAACGCCCCGACTGTATTCTTGATGTTGACGCAGTTCCGCGTGCCCCCAGGCCGCGTGGTGTTCGCGGGCGTTGTGGTGCGCGCAGTGGCCATGGCGTGCGCGGGCGTCGTGGGGTCAAATTGCACAGCGCACAGGGCAAGAACAAACATCATCACAATCAACCTACATATGGAGTTCGATAAGGTCGGTCGCCTCCGCGATTATCTTGAATTTGGTCCCGTCGGGACCCCAGATGTGCGCGGCGGCCTTGTGGAGCGCACGTGTGTGGTGCACGCGGATGGTGTTGACATGATCGTGGCTCCTGGCCCCTGGTCGTGGCTCGTGCGCACACGCGCTTTGGTGCACGCAGAAGCGCCACTGTTGATTGCCCTCACCATTCCTTGCCATTCCTTCTCACGGGCGTTCACATGCGATACGGGCTCAAAATGCAGTGGTGTACGCAGGGCAAGAAAAACACGACTCATACCCAGTTCACAAATCGAATGTGATAATATCGGACGCCCCCACGATTTCTTTGCACGTCGTCACGTCGGGGCCCCATAGGATCCCAGAGGTGCACGCAGGCCTTGTGGGGCGCACAGGGACTGCGGTGCGCACGCGGATGGTGCTGATCTGGTCGTGGCTCGTGGCCCCTGCTCGTGGCTCGTGCGCGCAGGCGCTGTGGTGCACGCGGAAGCGCTACGATTTTTATTCCCCCCCTCGTCGTCGACGTCGTCGACGTCGTCGCCGTCGTCGTTGTCGTCGCCATCGTCGTCGTCGTCGTCGTCGTTCGCTGCTCGTCGCTCATCGTCGTCGTGAGCGCGGCTGCGGTGCCGAAGCCACACGGCGTTGGGGGGGGGGCGTCACGTCATACCCCTCCCGCCCCCCCCCCGACGACCAGAACGAGTGGAGACAACGGCAGTCGGACGACGTAGGACTTTTGCTCGTTCTCATCGACGTTGGCGCGAAAGCTGCCCGCGCCATGTCGCGCGCGAGCGACCTCGTTTCAACTACAGCGGGCCGTGTTGGCGACCCGCGTAAGCCCACGCGGACTGTCGCGCTGCCATCTCACCTCAGATCCGTTTCTTTGCGTCGCTCCGCTGGCTTTCGGGGGCCCGTTCGTTCACCGAGCGCGTTCCGCTGCTCGCAGGGTGCCTGCTCGCAGATGTCGGAAAAGCATACGTTTGCACCGACGGAATACGTAATGCATCGTCAATCCCCCAATGGCGGATGCGGGCTATTTGCGAGCAGGTGTTCTGCGAGCAGTGGAACGCGCTTGTTTCTTCGTGGATGTTGGGGCTCCGCGCGGATGTTTGGGGTCGGCGCTTCCGGCACGCCGTGCCTGGCGCGCTCGCCGACCCAACAAGGTCCGTGTGGGGCCCGGGTTTTCTGGGCCGCCCTGGGCTGCTGGTGTGGCGTTTCGATCCCAGCGTTGAGTCGGGCGCGTCCCTTTACAGGAGGAGTATCGAACAATAACCCTCAAAATGGTATGGGGACGATGTGCCGATTATACTTTTTTTGTGGAGGGGCGGTATGTTTGGAGTTTGTTGGGCTGCTCTTAATTTTTCTCCCCAAATCCGCCTGCAGGGGGACATGCCCGACCTAATCCCAGCGGTTTCGTCTCCTTGGCGTTGCCCTCCTCCAGGGCTCGGGACGAAAAGAGAGGCGGGGCTAAGAAGTGTGCCTCGGGATACGGTCCAGAGGTCTGGGGGGGGGCTCATGCCACAACCAGAGTCGTGACGCCAGATTTTGATATGTTTGCTGGAGTTGCGGAAGACCCTCTGAATTCTCCACGCCTCGCGTATCCCCGCAAGCTTCTCGCCCTGTGCCCCAGCCGAGTCCGTCCCGCTTCCTGGATCTGTCCTTGTGAGCCGCCAATCAAAAAGTATCCCCGCAAGCCCATGCAGAAACCTTGCCCATGAGAGTCGGTTGCAAAAGGGACGACCAGGCACATGAAGCAATGCGGGCAACCAGGATGGACAGGGAGATCTCTGGGATTAAGGGTGTGGCCTGGGGGGTTCTCTTGGGGCCCACGTGGGGACGTCGGAGGAGGAGGAGGAGGAAGAAGAAGACGACGTCGACGACGCCGACGCCGACGCCGACGCCGACGCCGACGCCGATGACGACGACGACGACGACGACGACGACGACGACGACGACTGTGACGACGACTGTGACGACGACTGTGACGACGACGACGACGCCGACCACCACCACCACCACCACCACAACCATCACCACCACCACCACGACGAGGACGAGGAGGAACAGGAAAAGGAAGTCGATGAGGGCAAGGACGATGACAAGGAGAAGGAGAAGGAGATGGAGGAGGAGGACATTGAGGACAAGGACGGCCCTCAAATTGCCTCCTCTTGGAGCCCTCTTGGGACGCTTTTGGTGGATCCTGGGATCCTCGTGGGGCTTTCTTGCGGGGGCTGTGGGATCCTCTTGGAGCCTTCTTCGGGTTCCCTTGGGGGCCCTGGAGGGCCTCTGGTGGCATTTTGGATGTCATCGATCAAAAGGGGGGCTCCTAACGATTGGCCCTCCTTCCCCCCTGGGGGGGGCATCGACATCGCCTCGTGGGGTGCTCTTAGGCCGATTTCGGCTGCTCTTGAGGCCGTCTTGGGTGCATCTTGGGTCCTCCTGGGCCTCTCTTGGGCCTCGTGGGGCCACCTGGAGGTCTCAAACCGCACATCGGGAGCGAAACGGCGAGAAGGCGCATAGCATAGATTTCCTTCTGCCCGGTGTTTGGGAGCGTTTGACATCTTCGGGGGGTCGTGATGGGGGTTCTGAGATTACTTGGAACCGTTGTGCGTCTCTCGCCGGGCCTCCTGACGCTATGTCGCCAGCTATCTCGAACCTTCGTCGGGTATCTTGAGCCACTTCGGAGGCCCTAGTGGGCCGTCGTGGGCGCCCTGACCCCCCTTTGGGCCCCCCCCGTCGAGGCCCAGGAAGGGGGAGGCACACCTCCCCGCAAGGAGGGGAGGGGTTTGGGGGAGAAGGAGCGAAAGAACGCGCTAGACCACCTTAGCCAGAAGGGCTGGTGTGGTTCAAGTGTTCTTAGGGAACCGAACAATGAAATGAATATAACAACTCGGAGGTCCGCGCGGATTTCTTGGATCCGCGCTGGACCCCCCTCCCTGGCGCGCGGAGCGCGCCAGGGGCGGCGCCGGAGGCGCCGCCAGGGGTCCCCAGCGCCGATTCGAGAAATCCGCGCGGACCCCCGAGTTTTTATGTTTATGTCATTGTTCGTGTCCCCAGAAGCCTATTGGTGTCTATGTTCGTGTCATTGTTCGTGTTTGTGTCACTGCTCGTGTTTAGTTGTTCTATGTTTATGTCATGCAGCATGCCGTGCCTAGAAGGATCCTGCAGGGCGGCTCCTCTCCGCCTTCCGGGCAGCCTGGAGGGAGGAGCGGGGCGGAGAGAGGGCGCGAGAGGGGGGCAGAAGGCCGCAGGGCGTGCGAGGCGTCACGGGGTGGGGTCTGGGGCTCGTCGTCCATCCTCCTCCGCCTCCTCTCTCCTCCCTCCTCTCTCCTCTATCATTCCTCCTCCCTCCTCTCTCCTCCCCTCCTCTCTCCTCCCTCCTCCCTCCTCCCTCCTCTCTCCTCCCTCGTCCCTCCTCCCTCCTCCTCCGCCTCCTCCCTCCTCTCTCCTCCCCCTCTCCCTGGGCTCATTTCGACTCCTCCGATTCGATGCGATTCGATGTCGACTGCTTCCGGTTCCCATGCGATTCGACCTGGGATTGATTCCGACTCGGGTTCCGATCTCTGATGGGAGGCCTGCTTTGGCGTCCGTGGGTGTTCTTTCCGATGTGGGCTCCGTGGACGCCGATCCGACGTTTCCCGGCTCGGCTGCCGATGTCTTTCCGCTGCGATCCCTTCCGATCGCCGACCCGATGTGGCGATGCGATGTCGGGCTCTCCTGCCCTGCTCCTTATCTGTGAAACTTTTGGACCCGGCACGGCCGCGCAAGCGGGGCCGACCACGACAGGTGTGGTCGAGGAACGTGCTGAGACACGCTCATAATGCATGTGTACAAAGTAACATACGTTTGTCAGATATTGCTGCCGTTCCAGCAGACACCTGGAGAGGTGCAGCGCGGCAGTACAGCCGAACGCGCTGATGTGTCCTCTTTTGCTCATGTGCGTGCGCACACGGCTGCTATTTACTTACTGCTCTGCTCCTCATCCTCTCCGTCTTGCCTGCATGGTAGGGTACAACACGTCGGGGGCTCAGCTTCTCCCCCGCGGGCGGGTCGGGGTGCCACTGACAGCCTGCTTCTAGGGATACCCGCGGGCGTGTCGGGGGCATGACAAAGAAAGAGTCGGTGTGTGTGTGTGTGTGTGTGCGTGTTGTAGCCGCATGGCTGCCCGCCGAGTTGCCCATCGGGGGCCCCCCTTAGCGGGGGAGTGTGTATTGAGGATCTGCTCCCTTTCCTTCGTCCCGACTTCCGGCGGCCTTGGCATCGCTCAGACCTGCGCAGCGGGGGCGGGTTTGGAGGGCGAGCGCTCGCGCGGCATGGCCCGCCGTTGCGCGGCCGGGGCGGCCAGCCTGTGCTGCACCCCTGGCAGCGGGCGCGGGGCGGCGTCACAGCCACACCCAGGGATTGGAGCAGCGGCTGCGGTGCGCCAGCAGGCACATGCAGAGGAACCCGAGACCGAAACATGCACGGGCCATGGACGTCCGAGAGAGAGCAAGCGGCCCTCCCCGGCAGGCAGCAGCTGCGGCGCAACCAGGACCGCCGGGGCACGCGCCGCGCTCCTGGCCGCGCCGCCGTCGTCGCCGCCGCCGTGGTCGCCGTCGCGGTCGTGCTCCTCCCCGTCCGCCTCCTTCGGCGGCGAGCCCAGGAGGGAAAGAAACGAGCTGCGGGCTTCCTTCGAAGGCTCGGACGGCCTTGGCAGGGCCCTCCGAGACGTTCGCTGAGCCTTCCCCTCGGGGGTTGACAGAACCCCCAACAGTGACACGTCGATTAGTGAATTGTCCGTTTTCGGTTCTCGAGAGGGCGCCGTGGCCGTTATTTTCCAGGCTTGCGCCCGCCAGGTTTGGGCCTCAGGTCGTTGTCACTAAACCACGTTTTGCTAAAGGGGGGTCTGTCCATCCCCGGTCCCCGGGGGAAACAATGTCCAGAAGGCCCGAGAGTTTCTCAGAAGACCCGCCGCCTTCTGAGAGGGTATGTCCCCTCCCACCTCCCCCCTGGGCGCGCCGCCGACTCCTGCTCCCCCCTCGTCGCCTCCGCGCTCCCCAATCGGGCCGGATCAAAGGGAGGGATAGGGAAAGGGGGGGGTACGAAATCTGCTGCATGCAGCTGGTTTCGGCCCCACCGAGGGGCCCATTCCTCGATACATAGCCGCCTCTGGCGCCGGGAGGCGCCAGGAAAATCAGCTACGTGAGCTGATTCTCAAACCCCCCCTTTGCTATCCCCCCCTCGTCGCCTCCGCGCTCCCCAAGGGAGGGACCCTCGCCGCGCCTCCGCCCCGCCGCCCCCCGCCGCGCACCCCAGCATGCCTCCCTACCCCGTCGGCCGCCTGCTCCCCCTTGGCGGCAAGCCCGGGGAGGGAAGTGAGAGGGGTACTGCCTCCTCCTCCTCCTCGGCCTCCTCCTCCTCCTCGACCTCCTCCTCCTCTTCCTCCTCCTCGACCTCCTCCTCCTCCTCGACCTCCTCCTCCTCGACGTCTCCTCCTCCTCCTCATCCTCCTCCTCTTCTGCCTCTTCCTCTTCTGCCTCCTCCTCCTCTGCCTCCTCCTCCTCCGCCTCCTCCTCCTCTTTTGCCTCCTCATCTTCCTCCTCCTCCTCCTTCTCCTGCTCCTCCTCCTCCTCCTCCTCCTCCTCCTCCTCCTCCTCCTCCTCCCCCTCCTCCTCCTCCTCCTCCTCCTCCTCCCTGCGACCCACACCGCTCCCGCACCCCAGTTTGGCGGCGAGCTTAGAGGGGGAAGTGAGACGGGGCAGGTGGGGCGAAAGCGCCCTCGCTGTCAATGCGGCGCGCCGCGCGGGCGGTCCGCGTAAGCCACCGCGCAAGGCTTAAGTCGGGCCCGTCCCTCTACATGGGGAATATTCAACAATAGTCAAAAATAGTCTGGGACTATTGTTGACTTTTTTGGGGGCATTTGGGGTGCATTTTGGGGGTCTTTTTTTTTTAAAAAAAAAAAAAAAAAAAAAAAAAAAAAAATGCCCAACATCCCCCTGTAGAGGGACAGGCCCGGCTTAACGCCAGGCCGCTGCGCCATCTCGCGTGAGGCCCGTTTTTGTTGTCGCCCCAGGGCCTCTTCACCCAGGTCCTCCGCGGCGGAGCTGCCTCGGGCTGCCCTGTGGGCACCACCCCCTCGGCGCGGGCCCTCCCTCCCGCCTCCCTCTGCTCCCTGGCCTGCGGCGCGGGATCCTTCCGCCGTCTGGCACAGGGGCGCGGTCCTCACCCAAGTCTTAAGTCGGGCCTGTCCCTCTTCAGGGGGATTTTCGACGAAAAATAAAAAAAAATACCAAAGATAGTCTGGGGACTGTGTATTGAATATGTTTTGACCTTTGTGGTGCATTCTTGGGGTATTTGTTTCATGTTTCTTCGCAAATCCCCCTGTCGGGGGACACGCCCGAGGGGGGGCGGTCCTCACCCGAGTCCCCAGAAGCACCACGAACAGCTCAAATCCCCTTTGCAGAGTTATGAATGTTCCAACCTACTTTAGCCCTGACCACCATAAAGAATTTCGAGCGCCCCCCAAAACTCGCGGGTTTTAACGCGTCGGGCCCTGGGAGACACTGTGCCGACACTCTTTCGACACCCTTACTTTTCCGGGTGCTCGCAATGATTTCTGGGATGTGGTCCTTAAGTACGATGGGAACAACATAGTTGTAGAGGGAGGAAAACTGTATAACCACACACGTTCGGGGATCCGCGCGGATTTCTGGGATCGGCGCTGGGCCCCCGGGGCGGCGCTTGCGGCGCCGCTCCTGGCGCGCTCCGCGCACCAGGGAGGGGGCGCCAGCGCGGATCCCCAAATTCCACGCGGCCCGTCGAAAGTTATCTGTATATCTGTATATATATATATATATATATATATATATAATACACCTATATATACATATATATATATATATATATATATATATATATATATTATATATAGCTATGGTTATTATGTCCGATCTTCTGGCCTGCGGGCCGCAGCCCCCGACTCAGACCGAGGGGAAAACAAACCTGCGAAGGGCGCTCCCGGGCGCCTCCGCTCTACCAGGGCGGCGGGCGCGTGCCAGGCCACGGCGCATACCGGAGCCCATGTTCAGGCCTAGAGGTCTAGAGGTTGACGCCAAAACCAATATCGGCGGTGTGTTTCCACTGAGGGAAGATGATCCAGATCTTGTAAATGGTGGTCATGCTCGGGCTCCCTAGGTCTTCGAAAGGTTACCACCACCAACACCACAGTATATGATCCTCTGCCCCCTGGTGGAGGCACCCTCATGTGTTGGTGCTGGTGCCAATTTGCAAGCCTCCAGCAGGGCCCTATTCGCCCACCCACCGCCGCAGGCGTGTGGCAGACAGGAAGAACAAGAAGTGGGCAAGTTTTACGTCGGGCGTGTCCCTCTACAGGAGGAATATCCAAACATTGGAAAATAGTCAGCGGACGGTTGTTTTAAAGAATGTGTCGCTATTTTTGAATATGTTAGAGTATCTTTTATATTCTCGTCCAAGATTAGTTTGTAGGAGGGCATGCCCGACCTAAACGAAGGGCTTGCTTCTGAAAGCCGGGGAGGCACAAACGGCATACACAGAAATTCTCGGCCCTCCTTTTTCAGGGGGTGAAGAGCGGTAGAAGGTAAACTTTTCCGCCGTCGCTGACGCCTGGCCCTCGGGCGGCTGAAAGGTTGTACCCCTACATGGCACCGTAGGGGTACAAACATTTGGCCGCCTGGGCAGCACGCGTCCACGACGGCGGAACAAGTTTTTGCTATGTGATCGTTTTCTTCTTCGTTGTGTTGCCGATCGGCGCGGGCCCTCTCCCCTCCCCCCTCCCCCCCCCATGGAGTAGCTCTTGGCTAATTTGAGCGCCTGTTTCGCGCGGGCGGAGTCTCCCCCAGAGGCAGCAATCTTGCAAGCAGTCGCACGAAGCAGAGGTCCAGAGCCAGACCACCCCCCCCCTCCCCCCCCACCTTCCCGCCCAATGTCGCAACGCCGAGTGAAAAAGACGCTCACGTACCGTTCTTCGCCCGCCAACTCGTGCTCCCGCGCAGGAGCTGCAGGGGCAGCTGGAGCTCCTGGGGCGCAGCGCGCGCGCCACGCTGGCCTGCCCTGCCTCGGCCCGGGCCCAGGCCCTTTCTCGGGGTGCCGCCGCCGCCGCGGGGGGGCAGCGCCGGGGGGCTCCCAGGCACGGCAGAGTGACTCCCCTCGAGCAGTGGCGAAGCGTCTTGGCTGTCCTGCTGGCCTAAGAACGTCTTTCTGGTCTGCACGAAATGTTTTTAGAACATTTCTGGCTGGCATTGCTTTGTTTCAACACATTGGGTTGATGTTCATGCTTATATGAGAGCAGTTCTGAGTTCTAAGAACATGTCGTGGTAGGCCTATGCGAACGCTGGAACGGTCGGCCCCTGCTCAAACTACCCCGTGCGGTTTGTTTTGAATCGGGGGAATACAAAGACACAAATGATCGTCGAACCCCAGGAAGATATCGAACCTCTGGGGAGTGGGGGGGGGGACGTGAACCTAGAAAATATATAACATATTATTGGGAATCCAGGGGGTCGTATCTGTTCATTTGTGTGTCCCTGGGGCTCTTTATTGAGGAACAGAAAACGGCATACATCAAGGGATGGAAAGCCACTCCGACCCCGATAAGTGGCGTTTCCGGAATGGCCCTGGGCGTTTGTTGAGCAGCCCTGCCATGTTCGATTCCTTCCCTGGGTTCGTTTTTTCTGAACGGCTTCCACTGTCGGGATGTTCATTCTGAGGGAGGACTCTTCTGCTTCCTTCAGTACATACGTACACTTTTGACAGTCTGCTCAGATCTCTTTGGGTATGCGCTCGACCCCTCTGGCGGCGCCGACCCTGGCGCGCTCCGCGCGCCAGGGAGGGGAGGCCAGCGCAGATCCAAGGAGCCCGCTCGGACCTCCGACAGTTTACACTTGCCTATATTCAGGAAGGGAAAAAACACACAGACACAATGAATCGTCGATCCCCAGGAAAATATGGGAAAATATGGGAAGTGGTGGGGAAGACAAAGACCTAGAAAATATAGGAAAATATGGGGAATATTTTTATTTGTGTGTATTTTTTGTGTGTCCCAGTTTCCCTTCATATATGACCATCCCTCGAGTGATCCGGAGGTTCGGGGGGAGGAAGAACCCACGTCTCCTTAGATCCGTCTCAGCATCGATCTCACCATCGATCTCACCAGTGATCTCACTTTCGATCGGGCTGTCGGTCTCGTTGTCGATCTCGCTGCCGATTCCGCGTTCGCTCTCACTGGTTGCCGACCCTGCTATCAAGCTCACCATCGATGTCGCTATCGGTCTCGCTATCGATGCCACTATCGATGTCACTATCGATCTCACTACGGGCCACTGCCAGGACGCCAACGGGACGCCAACGGAACACCATCGGGACACCACGGCACACCAAAGGACACCAGAAGACACACCATCGGGAAACCACGGCGGGACATCCCTGGCCACCGCCGCCCAACCCCGGGGAGGGGACGGCCTCATGGCCCGGCGGCGCCCTATAGCCAGAGGAGGGTGCATTCTCGCGCCCGCCCGCGCAGCCTCGTCTCGCCCGCACGCACGGCACGAGCACAGACACCGAAGCCGAGTTCCCGGTGGTGTCTTCGTTTCACTGCGATCCCGCCCCCTCACCTCTGATGCACTGAGCTGTTCCTCTGATGTCCCGCTCTTGTCATTCTCCTCTTTGCGTATGGTCCCTGTGTATTTGCCGCCTCCTCTTTCCTTCCTCTTCCCCTCGGAGTCGTCTCTCTGTTGTCGTCGCTTCCCCCTCTCGGGCCTCTCTTCCTCATCCTCTCCCTCGTTCTCTCGGCGTCCTCCGCCCTTGTTACTCCAGCAGCGGAACGGTCCAGCAGACAGGCGGCCACATTTCGTTGCGATTCGTTCCCTTCGGGAGAACAGCACCGTGTGGTGAGTCCAGTTTGCGACCGCTAGCGAGACCAACCCCTGCGGGCTCCAGTCGACGCTGGAGTAACCGCTAAAGGTCTTTAGTTTTGGTTTCCCCCTTTTCTCTCGGCGGTAAATCAGATTGGTCCTGAAATCTCCTCATGAAGCGCTCGTAGTCGTAGTACTCGTCGTAGGTGTAGTCGAATCGTAGTTGTAGCTGGTGTCGTCGTTGTTGCGTGGCGGGTGCCGCGGAAAAGAATAATTAGTTACCCCGTATTGGTGGGTTCCCAGTCCGTCAATAAGGCCGCCGAACAGCTAATTAGTTACCCCCTCATGGAGGGTCCTAAAGACCTTCCATGGTTATCGAACACCCCCGCTGGCGTTCACGTGGTTGCAGACGTCCTTTACTTGCTGAACCTCGGCCAGTTTTTCTGACATCTGGCATGCAGGTGTAGGGTTCACATTCGGTTGCCTACCGGGGCCTCCCAGCATCGGGTCGGGGCATCGCGCAGCATCGCGGATACATCGGCGATGCGGCTCGATGTACGGCCCGGTTGTCTCCACGCCGACGGCGCCAACGCATCGCCGACGTCGCCGATGCATCGGCGATGAATTGGCGGTTCGGCACGATCTTCCGACGCCATCTCCTCGGACTGTATGTAAGAGGCTACCACGGAGACAGTAGGGATCTGCAGTGACCGCACGATTGAAAGACTTGGCCCTTCTACGAGGCCGCCCCGCGCTCCTGTGGGAGTCGAGATTCGTTCTCCAGGGGGTTCTGGTTGTCCAGGGGCACCCTAGTGGCCACTGCTGGGTCCGCCTCGAAGTTTTGGCCAGAACGCGCCCCAGGAGAGGTCCAGGGTTACGATGCTCCAACCCACTCTAGCCTGGATCACCAGAAAGAATTTCGAGCGCCAGGAAAAGTGCCGAAACTCAAGGGTTTTCACGTGTCGGGCCCTGGGAGACAGTCGCCCGACACTGTTTCGACACTGTTTCAACACTCTTTCGACACCTTTTCGGGCGCTCGAAATGATTTCTGGGATGTGGTCCTTACGTAGGATGGGAACAACATAAGTCCAGGGATAGAGCGCTGGCCCTTGATCGGGGGCAACGTTCAGGGGGGACTGGCGAAATGGGGCAACCTGCATCGAGCTCCGATGCCGACGGGGGCCCGATAGCCCGCCTCGCCGGGAACCTGTGGACCTGCCACCGGGGGCCGATGGACGATCCATCGGCGATGTGTCACCCGCTCCAGGTTTCTGATGCGCCCCCCGAGCTGGTCACCCCCGATCGCCCCCGCTCAGCCGACACCGCCGTCGGCGCGGCGTCGGCGCCGTCGACGTCGCCGACGGCGGCGGCGGCGACGTCGGCCGCGGCGACGACGGTGGCGACGACGGTCTCGGAGGCTCCTCGTTCCGGCGTGCTTCGGGAGGCTGCCCCCTCTAGAGGGGGCAGCCTCGGGACCAGCTCGGCGGCGCGTACGGGGCGCTATCAGCGGTTCCCGTTTCTCGATGGGCGTTTGCAATCTTCGTCTCCATGATGGCGGCGACGACGGCGTCGACGGCGCCGCTGCACGCCGGTCGGTCGTTGAAAGTAGGTGTTCGTGGACTCTCAGATCTGTATCTGTTTCTAGCGCCTTGCTACTGCTAGACTCGATCTGCTTTTGCTGTGTCCTGTTATTCTCTAGGAGGGCCTGAACCCAATGTACTTTATCCGCCTTCCTACTTCATGTTTCTACCAACTGCTTCAGACCGACGAGCACGGAGACCGATCCAGAGCGGAGACGGCGACGAGCGAAATATGACATGATGAGGAACGAATTGGAATCTGAATCGTAAGATTTATAACCGCAGATCTTCAGAATAACCTTGGCCTGTTCAAAGGTTCCACCTCGATCCGACCAGTACGATTCGATACCGAGTTCGGTCTGTCTGACCCGATTCGATTCCAGCCGGGATCGGCGCGGTGGGTGCTCAGGGGATGGGGGGTTCATCAGTGGATGTCAAGGTGGGTCATATTTGGCTGAACCTAGCGGGTTACGAATACCCCAAGTGGTTCAGGTGGTGTTCACGATCCTGGTTAAGTGGGTCCCGCCCTCCTAGCACAGTTAGCCAGAGATAACCCTCCCTGGCATCCACTGATAACCACCTATCCCCTTGGCGACCCCCGCGCCGATTCTGGTGAACAGAAGACACAACATGTGTCCGAATTGCATGTTTGACCTTTGAGGACCCTCGCCTGGCCTCGGGACCGTCAAGGCACGGCTCTGGTTGAAAAGTCGCCCCCTGTGCAAGATGTCCAGTCCTCTGGGGGTGCACGTTCTGAATAAATCACGACGTTCTGAACTCCGGCGCCGCTGTGCATCAGGGTGCAGCCGATGCTGCCCTGATCTCGGCTCCCGTGCCGCTGCAGCCCGATCCGGCCCGCGTCGCGATCCAACCCGACTGCCCGATTCGGTCTTGGTGGCTCCTGCCCAGGTTCGACATCCGCTCCACGCCTGTCCCCGGCCCCTCCCACGGGGTCCCCCCTTACCAGTTTTTCCAGCTGCGTCCAGCCGTGGCCACGAAGACCATCCAAGAGGCCCACGATCGGCTTTCATAGGCAGCGATTGCCGCGAGAAATTCCCGGATGGCGGACTGCCAGGAGTCAAGAAGGTCCCAGTTCCTCCGATCCCTCCTGCTTTCCCAGGCCGACGCTTGCTCGATCCCGCCAGGGGCAGCACTGGGGGGGACAGGCTCAGGGTGGGTTGCCTCGCCCCTCAATCGCGCAGTGCTCGCTGACCAGGCTCAGGGTGGGATGCCTCGTCCTTCAACCGCGCAGCACTGGGGGGGACAGGCCCAGGGTGGGGTGCATCGCCACTCGATCGCGCAGCGATCGCCGGCAGGGGCCGCCGTCGCGGACGACGCTGACGACGCGACGGCAGCGGAGGCTCCTCTCAGCCTGGGGGCGTCGCCCCCGTGCCCTGCCTGGCTTTCGCCGGCCTGGCGCTCTCCAGCCGCGGCCCCCAGGGGATCCGGCCACTCGCCGGGGGAGGTAGTTTTCCGCGTCGGACGGCTCTTCCTTCGGGCGAAGAGAATTATGCACACAGACACACTGAATCGTCGATCCCCCAGAACATAAAGGAAAACATGGGAAGTGGGGGGGAAGACAGAAACCCCAAGCATATGGGAAAATATGGGGCATCTGTTTATTTGTGTGTGTGTTTATTTGTGTGTCCCAGGGCCCCTGCACCTCTGACCGCGGCCGTCCGCCCTTCGATCTTTTCGGAACCTGTGGATGGGGCTTTGGTGGTCGAGCCGTTGGGCAAACACATTCTTAATCTCGGGCGAAGAGAATTATGCACATGCACCGATCCTGGCAAGGCCCATCCTGGACCCAAATGCCCTCCTGGCCAAAGCAGGAGGGCGTGGGCACCGATCCTGGGCTCAGGACGGGCCTGTCCAGGATCGGTGCATGTGCATAGTTGTTTTTCCTCGATTCTTGGCACTCCCGGCGTGTCCGTGAACGGGGGCCCCGGGGGCCGACACTGATGAACAGCGCCCAGACTGGAACAACCACATCGTTTTCGTGGCGGGGCCCCGGCCTTCCCGACCCGATGTTTCTGACCGCCCCCACGCGGACTCCCAGAGGTCTGGACCCCTTCCGGAAGACGCTTCGCCACTGCTTGTTGATGACGTTCCAGGGCCCGGTATAACGAGCGCCCGGGTCCGAAGTCGAGGGGGCACGCCCATAGTGAACAAATCATAGCCTCGGAGATACCGAAGATTCCCCAGAGCGGGCTTTTCATCCTGAGTAGTTGTTTATCGGCCCCGAGGCCCGGCAAGGGCGTCCGGAGGCCAAACATAGCGAAAACAAATTGTCGTTATGTCTGCGGAGGTCTGCTGGGATGGGCGCGGGGATCGCAAAAGGGGACAGGGGGGGTTACCAGTGGATGCCTAGGTGGTTTACGGGGGACAAGTCGGTTAACACATATGTGAGCGAACCTGTAGAGTATAACCCCGTGCCCCGGATAGTCAAGCTTCCCACCCGCCTCATGATTACCTCCGGCCAGGACAGTTTTGGTCGGCGGTCACCATCATTATCATCATCACACGGCTCGTGGCCCCAGAGGGGCTCCTTCTCCCCCCTGCTCCTGCTCCTGTTGCTGCCCCTCCTCCCCCTCCTCCTCACCTTCCCCCTCCTCCCCCTCCCCCTCCCATTTCCCCTCCCCTCCGTATATTCCGAAAGACTCCGTTCTTCCACTTCCTCCTCTGCCTTCTCTTCCCCCTCCTCCTTTTACTTTAGACCGACCTTAGCTGCAAGCTGTTGCGTTCTTTCCTCCTCCTCATCCTCCTCTTCATTTCTGTTGCGACCTGCCGTGGAAAGTTTATTATCCCTCTAGAGCTTCGAACTTTATTATCCCTACCCTTACTGATCATCTGGGGCACAGGGTTAAGTGGGCCGCAAGTGCCCACAAGCTAAGAGGGGTTAGAAAACTCTGCTGATTAAGTAGACGGAGCCCACGTAGCTCAGATCGCTCGCCCCCCCGAGCCACTTGGGGCCTCTGCAAACCACTGATACGCAAGGGTTGGCCAGATAATCCTCTCTGTCATCCACTGATCAGCCCCCCGTCCCCTCAGCAAGCCCCGCGCCAATCCCACCGGAGCCAGTTTCTCGCCCCAGATCCGTTAGCAATGGCTCTGGGACCCGATCACGGGCCCAAGGGAAATCGTCCAGAACGAGAAACACAGATTGCTTGATCAGGGCTGAAACACCGCTCCCTGACCCTGTAGGGCAATCCACAGGTGCCGCCGCAGTCGATGTTTTTGTTCGGCGAGAAAGTATCACGCATGACACTCACTCGGCCAGATAGAGCTGCTGGAGCTACGGCCGTAGCTCGGCCTCTTTTGCCGTTTGCCCGAGACGGAGCTGCTCGCACCGAGGCACGACCGTTCTTCACGGAGCCGTCTGGGGACCCCTAGAGTTGCCCAAGAAGCCTCAGCGCCCCTGAAGCCTCCCGAGAAAGAAAAAAGAATCGGGGGGGGACAGAACCCCCAACAGTGACACGTCGATTGGTGAATTGTCCGTGTTCGGTGCTCGAGAGGGCGCCGCGGTCGTCATTTTCCAGGCGTGCGCCCGCCAGGTTTGGGCCTCCGGTCGTTTTCACTAAACCACGTTTTACTAAAGGGGGGTCTGTCCATCCCCGAAAGAATCAGGAGGGAAAAAAACACACAGACACAATTCATCGTCGACTCCCAGGAAAATATGGGAAAATATGGGAATTGGGCGGGAAGACAGAAACCCAGAAAATATGGGAAAATATGGGGAATCTTTTTATTTGTGTGTCTTTATTTGTGTGTCCCAGGGCCCCTTCAAGAAGGTGAAACACCGCTCCCCTTGGACCTCCGCGGGGGTGCGGTCTGCCAGGGGCTCCCCGGCAGCTCCAGCTGTGGCCGAGAGCTGCGCGCCGCCCCCCGTGGCGGCCACCGGCCTCTCCGGAGAGAGCGGGCCCGGCCTCCGCGCGAGCCTCTCTGTGGGCGGGGCGGCGTCCGCACACCCCGCGCGGAGCCCCTCGGCCAGGCTGTCCCTCGCGGCTGTTGGCCTACCGTCGGGGCGTTTTTGTGGTTGTTTTTTGGGGTTTTTTAGCTCTTCGAGTAGGCGAACCCACGTGGTCATGCATGCATTCACGACGACGACGGCGAGACGACGGCGACGGAGCCCGCCCCACGAGCTCGGCACCGCGGTGGCCAGACCTGGGCATAGCCAGACCTGGGCCCACCGCACCACTACGAGCCCCACGGCGCCGCTCAGCAGTCCACCGCTCAGCAGTCCCCGCGGCCCTCCCGCACAGTCGGGGCGTTGACCTAAGGAACGACAAATAAGGAACGAGGCCCCTGTTTCCCAGAAGTTGACCTCCGATGTTTCAATGGAAAACCTCGGGAAAGCCCAAAGAGCATTGTAAAACAACTAAGGAACCCTTTTCGTTGGGGATGGGGCTCCGTGTCCCTTGATTGTTGCGCAGCTTGCCCTGGATTTGCCCTGGATCGAGGTTCAACTTATGTAAAACAGGGGCCTCGTTTCTTATTTTGGGCTCATTAGGTGAAGGCCCCGACTGTATTCTGTGTCGGTTCCGTCTGTGTTGGTGCCGTTTGCGTGCATGGCTTATGGGCTCGTCTGCCGTGAACAAAGCAAACGCCCCGCGCAGATATCCCCGTGGGCCTCCCGGTCCGATGCTCCACCGGCCCCGGCGGCGAGAGCACCGCCCACCATCAACCACCCCAGACCAAGCCCCGAGGGCCCCGACTCGCTCTCCGCTTCCAGGGTGGGGGAGGCGCCGGGGGAACACTGGACAAAAGCAGGTGTGGAACCCGCACCCCCCCCCCACCCGAAATTCGACCCTTCGGGGTAGTAGGTCGTCACGACAGGCCCTCGCCGCCCCGCCGCCAGCGGGCGTGGCTTCCTCGCCGAGGCCGTTTTGGACGCTCCGACCGCTCGCGAAACGCCCCGTCCAGGTGCAGGGGAGGGGGTAAGGGGGAGGGGCAACACCCCTCCCCGAAGGGGAAGAAGGGGGTGGAAGAAGAAACACCCTGAACCACCTACGCTCGAAAGTGAAGTCGGGCCGGTCCCTCTACAGGGGGAACATTCAAAAATGGTCAAAACATAGTGTGGGGACTATTTTGTTGACCATTGTTGAGCATTGTTTGGGCATGTTTGGGGGCATGTTTAAAATATTTGTCGTTCAAAATCGGCCTGTAGGGGGACAGGCCCGACTCAACCCTAAAGGGCTGGCTGGTGGGATTCGAGCCCTCGGGCTAGATTGGGGTGGTCTGGTAGGTCGTCACTCCTGAGACGTCTCCACGACTCAGAGGCAACGCTGGGGGAGGGGGGGACGACGGGCACGAGGCCTGAGGCCTTCGGGCGTCTTTGTCGGATCCCGGCGGTCTGACCACCTCGGGGTGCTCTTTAGCAGCTGCGCTTTGCCGAGAGCGCTCCGGGCCGCCCAGGTCCAAATTCGAGCCCTCGGGTCAGATTGGGGTAGGAGGAGAAAGAGGAGGAGGAGGAGGAGGAGAAAGAGGAGGAGGAGGAGGAGGAGGAGGAGGAGGAGGAGGAGGAGGAGGAGGAGAGGAGGAGGGGGAGGTGGAAGAGGAGGAGGAGGGGAGGGGGAAGAGGAGGGGAGAGGGGAAGGAGGAGGAGGAGGAGGAGGGAGGAGGAGGAGGAGGAGGAGGGGAGGGGGAGGAGGTGAGGAGGAGGAGGGTCGGGTCGGTCGTCGCGGGAGGCCCTCGCCGCCCCGCCGCCGGCGGGCGGCGCCGCCTCGCCCGGCGCCGCGCCGGCGGCACCGCCGCGGCAGGGCGCGGGCGAGCCGGGAGGCCCTGCCGCGGGGCAGGTGGAGAGTCCGGGCCCAGACCCCTCCTCCTCCTCCTCCTCCTCCTCCTCCTCCCTCCTCCTCCTCCTCCCCAGCTCCTCCTCCTCCTCCTCCTCCTCCGCCTCCTCCTTTTCCTCCTCCTCCTCCACCTCCTCCTCCTCGGGTCGCCCCCAGACCCCCTTGAGTACTGAAACAATCAGGACGGGAGGTTTTCTGAATTGTTGTCGCTTCGCGAATCCCCACCAGCCCATCCAGAAACGATGCCCAGAGGAATTGCCTCGATCAGAGAAGTGGGCAGCACACAGAGGAAGCCATTATGAGACATCTTGGGATATCTTGAGCCATCTTGGAGGTCATTTTGGGCTCTCCCAGACGCTCTTGGAGTCATCTTAATCCGTGCCCCCCCCCAAGAGGCCTCCATGTGGCTAAAACCTGTGTAGAATCAATGATTAGGCATTCTCGCCGAGGCCTCTTGGAGCATCTTGGGTGCATCTGGGGGGGCTCTTGGGGCCTCTTGGGGGTCTCTTGGGGGCCTCCGGGGGGCCTCTTGGGGGCCTCTTGGGGCCATTTTGGGGCCATCTTGGGACCTCTTGGGGCTTCCTGGGCGCTTCTTGGGGCCATCTTGGAGGAGATCGATCAAACAAGAGGGGGGGTTCAATTAGCGCCCCCCCTCGGAAGCCCCTAAAATCGCCTCTTGGACCCCTCTTGGAACGCTCTTGGAGTGCTCTTGGGCGCTCTTGGGGCCGTCTTGGGGCTCTTTTGGGGCTCTCTTGGGGCCCTCTTGGGCCATCTTGGAACCATCTCCAGGCCTCGGATGGCCATCGGAAGCGAAAAGGCGAGAAAGCAAAAATCATTGATTTTCCTTAGGTTTTGGGACGATTTTGGCCTCTTCGGGGCCTCCTTGGGGAGCTGTTTGGCCACTTGGAGTTATCTTGGGGCCGTCTTTGGGCTTCTTGGAACCATCTTAGGAGCCATCTCGAGCGATCTTGCGCTATCTTGAGCCATCTTGGAGCTCATCTTGGGTTCTCTGAGGCGCTCTTGGAGCCGTCTTGGGCCATCTGGGACGCTCTAACTACCCGCGGCCCCCCCCGTCCAGGTCCAGGGGAGGGGGTAGGGGGAGGGGTAAACCCCTCCCCAAGGGGGAAGAGGGAGGGGTGGAAGAGGATCTGCTCTAGACCACCTACGCCCAGAGGGCTGGTGGGATTTTCGGCCTCCGGGGGCCCTCGCTGGGCTTCGGGGGTGTCAGAAAACGACTCAGGGGGCAGAGCCGGTCAAGGGGAGAGGGTCGGGACCTCTGGGGGTCGACGTAACGAACAAAAACATTACGTCGGGGGGGGGGGGGGAAGCAGTGGCGAGGCGTCTTGGCTTGCCCGTAGCCTTCCAGTCGGGCGCGTCCCTCTACAGGAGGAATCTACTGATATGATCTTAACTAAGTTATGGTAGTTATGTTGAAGATGTGGAAGTTAGATGGAAGCTGTGGAAGATAGCGTTTCACATGTTTGTTATGTTTCGCTTATTTTTTGGAAATTAGTTTTCCCTATATTACACCACTGTATCCCCTAACTTCCCCCACTTCCCCCTATCTTCAACCACTCTAACTCATGTAATTCTACAAATTGCAAAAGAAAACGCGCTGCGATTCCAGATTTTGTTTGGTCAGCCACGTTGTTCTATGTTGTTGCGTTATGTCTGCCCCCATCGCGTTGTTTGTTGTTTTTTTTGCCCAGCGTTTTGCGATGCCAGCGCTTGCGCTCCAGCTCACTTCAATCAAGTGCGTTGCGCTGCAGTTTGCTTCAAACGTACCAAGCTCATTGCGCTCCAGTTTGAGTTCAATCATGCGCTTCGCGCCCCCTTCGTCTCCTCCTCCTTCTCCTCCTTCTCCTTCTCCTTCTCCTTCGCCTTCTCCTCCTTCCAACGTGCCCAGCTCCTCCTCCTCCGCCGTCTCCTCCTTCTCATCCTCCTCCTTCTCCTCATCCTGCTTCTCTTCCTCCTCCTGGAGCCTGGAGCGTGGAGGTCTGTGAACCCTCCAAGATGACGAGGAGGAGGAGGAGGAGGAGGAGGAGCTCCCCCTCCCCCTCCCCCTGCTCCTCCTCCCCCTCCTCCCCCTCCTCCTCCTCCTCCTCCTCCTCCTTCTTTTCCTCCTCCTCCTCCTCCTCCTCCTCCTCCTCCTCCTCCTACGCCCCCCCTCATTTCCCAATGCGCCCAGCAGTTGTTTGCCCCAGATCCGTGTCGATGGCTCCAGGGCCCGAATCGCGGGCCCAAGGGGCCGAACTCGAGGGAAGTCGCCCGGAGCCAACAACAACAACAACAACAACAACAACAACAATAACAATAACAACAACAACAACAATAACAATAACAACAACAGCAGCATGTTGCTTGATCAGGGGTCAAATGTCGATCCCTGGGACTCTCCTGGGGTGCGTTCTGCGGGTGATTTCGATGCACGTCCAGCCGTGGCCACGAGGGCGCCCCAGGACTGTCAGACACCGCCAGAGAGCGAAGCCCGACCCCTCGAAGCTCGAGCTTCCCCCCCTACTTCCCGGACTCGCTCTCCTCATGCTCCTCTCGGGGGCGGCAAAGAGGGGAGTGATGACTAGGGGGGGGGGGATATCATGGCGTGGGATTTCCCAGATTTCATGGCGCCCCTTCTTATTCCATTACGTCCCTGCCCCCCCCTCCTGTGCCGCGCCCATGCCGCCGGCCATGATTTACACCCCCCCCTCTTGGACGCCCCTCTCTTGGCCGCTCCCGATCCTCCTCCCCCCCGCAGGACCGCATAGATTGCCGTGCCCCTGCAGTGGCTCACGAAAGCCCGGTCCGTCATTTTCCAGTTTGTTAGGTCCTCGGTCGCCACATGTCTTCCGTTGGAGGCACTCCATCGGTCGTGGGCGACACATGTATCCGCGTGTGCGGCCTCACGGGCCAGGACCCCGGGCCGCGACCCTGCGGATACGGGGCGCGCTTTTTCGCGGAAGCCCCGCGCGGAACGCATTCGTGCGACCGCGGATCCGCGGGGTCGCGCCCCAGCATCCAGACCGCGAGGGCGCGGATGCGGACATGTTTGCCGCTCGTCGGGCCATTGGTGCTGCTCTGCTCTCTTGTTTGCCGGCGGTATGGATGAGAGACCCTGAGATCCGACGACGCGACAAAGTTGCAGCATCCTGCACCATTACGACCAGAGCCCCAGACCTCATCTTCCTGCGCCAATGATCGAGCCGCATCGATCTGTGAGGGTCCTGGGCCTGAAATCGGGTGACGTTGCCAGCCTCGACAACATTGGGACGCCAGGATCTCAGGGGAGGAGGGAGGAGGGAGGGAAAACGAGGACCACGGGTCCCAGGCCTCCCCGACGGGGTCGGAGCACGTAGCAGATGGGGTCGCAGGATCGCGCCGCACCGCCGAGGCATCGGCGATGCAGCTCCATGCGGAGCCCGCTTTCGTCTCCACGCAGACGTCGCCGAGGCATCGCCGAGGCGTCGCGGAGGCCTCGCCGAGGCCTCGCCGGTGCGGTGCAGCCCTCCGAGCCCCGCCCACCTCGGGGACCCGCCCGGGAGGCGCCTCTGCGGGCGCTGCGCTCTGCCGCTCCCCTCGGCGGCTCTGCCCCCCTCCCTCCCCGCAGCCACGCGCAGAGGGGGGCGGGGGGAGGGGGAGGAGGAGGGGGAGGGGGAGGGGGAGGAGGGGGAGGAGGAGGAGGAGGGGGAGGAGGAGGAGGAGGAGGAGAGGGGAGGAGGAGGGAGGAGGAGGAGGAGGAGGAGGAGGAGGAGAGAGGAGGAGGAGGAGGGTGAGGGGGGAGGGCCTCTCGGAAGCACCCCTGCTTCTCGGAAGGCGTGGGCCTCTTCGATGGGTGTGAGGCCAGCGCCTTCTGAGACGCCGCCTCCTGCTAAGGGGCCCTCCCCCCTCCCTCCACCCCCTGGTGCGCGCCGCCAATCCCCCCCCCCCCTTGAGGCGGTGCCCCGCTGCGCGGGCCCGACGTGCCGGAGCGGCCCGCCGCCGCCGCGCCCGGCCCTGCGCCGCAGGGCGCCGCCGCCGCCGCGTGCCTGCCCGCAGGCGCCCCTTCTCCGCGCGCGGCCCCCGACCAGGCCGGCGCCGCGAGGTCGAGGCGACGCGCAGGGGGCTCCTCCTCCTCCTCCTCCTCCTCCTCCTCCTCCTCCTCCTCCTCCCCCCCCTCCTCCTCCTCTTCCTCCTCCTCCTCCTCCTCTTCCTCCTCCTAGAGGATCGGGCCGAACGAAAGGGGGGGGATAGGGAAAGGGGGGGGGTACGACATCTGCTGCATGCAGCCGGCCTCGGCCCCGCCGCTGGGGGCCCATTCCTCGGTGCCGGGAGGCGCCGGGAGGCGCCGGGAGAATCAGCTAATTACGCGAGCTGATTCTCAAACCCCCCCCTTTGCTATCCCCCCTCTCGCCCGACCTGGGAGGAGGACGTGTTAATGCAAACGCAGTCCCAAGAAGTGGCATCGGGATGACGTTTGCGGCCAGTGTTGAGCACGTTTTGGCTCTGCTTCAGCTGTCGCCCAAGATCCCGCCCGCAGGAGGACATGCCCGACCTGGGCATAGGCGCTCGTCGGAGCGTCACGCACGAGGGTGATTCTGTGCTGCCAGAGCTGCCGACCAGCATCCGCGAGCGCCGATCCCTCCTCCCTCCTCCCTCCTCCCTCCTCCCTCCTCCCTCCTCCCTCCTCCTCCCTCCTGCCTCCTCCCTCCTCCCTCCTCCCTCCGTCCCCACAGCACCTCCTCACTCCTCCTCCTTTCCCTGTCTTTGTTTCTCCTCCCTCCTCCTTTTTCTGCTTCCTCCTTCCTCCGCTTCCTCGTCCTCAGCTGCAGCAGCATCATCATTGCAGTTTTAGTATCACCATCAGCAGCATCATCACCGTGCCCTCATCAGTCCCCTGCCCCATCGGTCAAGGGGGTTCTCTGAGACCCAGCTTTCGCGCCTTACTCTTTCGACCTCCACCCCTTTCCTGCCTCCCCCTCCTCCCTCGCCTCCTCCCGTCTGGGATGAAGAGGTGGCGGTCGAGGCCGAGTTTGACGAAAAGGTTAATGTTGACCCTTTCGAATTTGGTTTAGAGATCGGTGAATCATGCCCCTTGAACGCACCCCAGGCAAGAGACCCACCTGTCTCCGTCTTTGTCTCTTTGTGCTATGCGAGCCTAGGTAATCGTCCTCAAGCGTGGCGCATGATCAGCATGCATTATCATCATCAGCATCATCGTCATCACCAGCAAAGACGTCATCAGCAGCATCATCATCGCACTCATCGTCATAATGTTCATCATCGGTACCGTCATCATCAGCATCATCATCAGCAGCATCATCATGCTCCGCATCATCAGGATCGTCATCATCCTCGTCGTCATCATCAGCATCATCATCGTCATCTGCATCATCATCATCATCATCATCATCATCATCATCATCATCATCATCATCATGAGTATTGTCATCATCGTCGTCACCATCAGCATCTTCATCGTCAACACAATGTTTAGCAGCATCGACATCAGCATCACCATCATCATCACCAATATCACCATCATCATCAGCATCATCATCATGATCACCATTACCTACATCAGCATCACACGCATTGCAATCACCATCACTAACATCATCATCATCATCATCAGCATCATCATCATCTTCTACACCTTCAGCATCATCGCCATCGTCATCATCATCATCATCATCATCATCATCATCATCATCAACGTCACCATCGACAGCATCATCATCATCAGCATCGTCATCATCATCGTTGACATCATGATAAAAACCACCACCATCAAGCATCATCACCATCGTCGTCATCTTCGTCATCGTCGTCGTCATCATCAGCAGCATCCGGATCGGCATCAGCAGCATCATCCGTATCGTCATGTTCATCATCATAATTATCATAATCATCATCATCATCAACATGTTTAGCATCGCCAGCATCACCAGTATCATAATCCGCACCAGCATCATGTCTTGCATCGTCAGCATCACCATCATCAGCATCCTCATCAGCATCGGCATCATCATCATCATCATCATCATCATCATCATCATCATCATCATCATCATCATCATCATCTTGTACTTCGTCATAGGCGCATCATCATCGACATTCTCAGCACGCTCATCGTCAGCCTCAGCATCAGCATTCTCATCGTCATCGTGATCATTACTATCACCAGCATCACCATCTTCTTCACCATTACCACCACTATCAGCATCATCATCAACATCAAAATCATGATGAACAACATCAGCATCGTTTTCATTAGCATCAGCACCCCGTTGCCATCATCACTATCTCCATCGGCACCATCATGAACAGCAGTCTCGGCATCACCATCATGCCCATCGTCACCATCATCCTCATCTTCGCGGCTTCTACTCATCAGCATTTGCTTTATCACCATCAGCAGCAGCATTATCAGTACCATCAGCTCCACCATAATCGTGCGCAATGCCAATATTTACCGACATCAGCCGAATCATCACCAGCATCATATTAGCACCATTGTCGCCACCATTCTCGCCATCATCATCAGCATCACCAGCACCATCCCAATCCTCATCAACATTAACATCATCATATCCATCTCCATCATCATCATCATCATCATCATCATCATCATCATCATCATCATCATCATCATCATCATCATCATCATCATCATCGTCATCATCCTCATAATCAACCCCATCATGATTGCTTATGTTATACATCGGACCCCATAACAGTTCTATTCAGCTCCTCCGCGGCCTTCTTGGTGCAGACTGCGCTCTCCTTTTTCGGATGTGGGCACGCCCATAATCCCGTTCGGGGCCCACCAGGTCTGCGATGTTTTTCCTGGGGGGCTTCTTCGCTGTCCCACTGGCCGCGGCGTTCGCCGAGTAGGCGAGTCTGGCCGCGCCGGTGGGCTTGACCCAGAGGCTGGGCCCTCGACGCGCCCAGCGGCGGCTGCGGCGAGGGAGCCCGCCACGGGGAGCTACTTCCCTGAGGATCCTGGTTGGTACCTCGCGGGAGACGAGCGACGGAAGCATTCGGGAATCCCCTCTTTGAACCCACGTCAGCCCGACGGGAGGGCGGGGAGGGGCGCCCCGCGCCGGGGGTCGCCCGTTACTCCGCCGCCAGGGGAACCCCCGACCCAGGGCCCCGCTGGGGGAAAGGGCAGGGAGGTGCGCGGTGGAGGGACCCTCCCAGCCAAGCCCAAGGGGGCCCCCCCCCCGCGGGCGCAGGACATTCTCGAGCGGGCCCTGGTCCGCCTCCGCGAGAACGTCGGGCCCGGAGAGTGGAGGGGTGGCCGAGCCTTGCCGAGGCGGAACCCCAGACCGGGACCTCCCCCCCGGCCCGGCCCGGCGAC
Organism: Prorocentrum cordatum; assembly: GCA_963575745.1. Taxonomy (NCBI): domain Eukaryota; class Dinophyceae; order Prorocentrales; family Prorocentraceae; genus Prorocentrum; species Prorocentrum cordatum. The sequence continues at coordinate 355,282 of CAUYUJ010003003.1, read as the reverse complement.
GTGGGGGGGAAGGATAGTTAACGAGCCCTCGATCAGCCCCCGCGCGACCCGGGAGGCGGCAAGGGGAACGGGCAGGCGGGCGTTGGGGTTCGACCCGAAGCGCCCGTCCACCCGCAGTCGGGACCGAAAGGCGCCTCCCGCGCGCGGGAGGGGCGGGGGGGGCGGGGAGCGTTCCCTCGGGGGTCCGTTCCTGGAGGCCTCGATGTGTCCTATGGCGTCGCAGAAGGCGCCCCCTCAGTGCGCCCCGCGCCGATCTGGACATTCGCGCCCCGCGTGTTTTTTTTTGGTGTGTATGTACGTACGTACGTACGTACGTACGTACGTACGTACGTACGTACGTATGTATGTATGTATGTATGTATGTATGTATGTATGTATGTATGTATGTATGTATGTATGTATGTATGTATGTATGTATGTATGTATGTATGTATGTATGTATGTATGTATGTATGTATGTATGTATGTAGGTAGGTAGGTAGGTAGGTAGGTAGGTAGGTATGTATGTATGTATGTATGCATGTATGTATGTATGTATGTATGTATGTATGTATGTATGTATGTATGTGTGTATGTCTGTGTGTATGTATGTATGTATGCATGTATGTATGCATGCATGCATGTATGTATGTATGTATGTATGTTTGTATGTATATATATATATAAATACATATATATATATATAATATGTATATGTATATGTATATGTGTATAAGGCCGCTGGCAGTCGCTCGGGCCGACCTGGGCACCCCTGGAGGGCCCTCTCGGCGAGGCGCAGCCGCTGGAGAGCATCCCGAGGCGGTAAAAATCTGCTTCCTGGGCCGACGACACTGCCCGACGACCCAAACCTCGAAGAGTCCTTATCTTACAGCCTCGAGCCTCGAAGAGTTCTTCCAGCCTCGAGCCCTGCCTCGTGGGCCGACGAAACTGCCCGACAACCTCAAACCTCGAAGAGTTCCTACAGCCTCGAGCCTGGCCCCTGAGCAACTTCGACGCCGCGAGATCGACTGCCTGGTTGCAGTTCCCCGCAGCCCAGGGCGATCTCCGCTGGCCCCGGGGCCCGAGAGCGGCCCCCTGCGGCCGACACCGGGAAAAAGCCCAATCCGTCGATGGTGTGAGATCGATCATGGGATCGATGGCGAGCTCGATCGTGGGAAGCTGAAATCAGCCCAGAACCTGGAGCCCGGAACCCGGGAATCCAGCCGGCTACCGAAATTGGCCCGGGATTGTCGCCGGATCTTTCACTGCCGGCCAGGACCCCCCCAGTGCAAGCGCTGATTCGGGAAAAATGTATTGTCGCAGATTTGGGCACCCCTTGTCCCTTTTAGCAACCCTCTTTTTCCTCATCCCAGGCGCAGGAACGGCATAGGGTTAGATCGGGCCTGTCCCTCCACAGGAGGAATATTCAAACATAGGGAGTTTTTTTCCCTCACATGAAATAGCGTTTGCTATATGTTTGGGGCCGGTTCACTTCGTCGCCCATCCGCTTGTAGGAGGGCATGCCCGGCCAAAACGAAGGCTGCCCCCTTCCCGATGCCAGGCGCAGGAGCGGAGTACCACTGAATCGCATCTGAGGTCACATGACCCAGATATGCCCTCTTCTGTCCACGTGATCATATGAAGAGGGTTTGAATATGAAGACAATTCGAATATGAAGACAGTTTGAATATGAAGAGAGTTTGAAGGAGGCCCCGCCGCGTGCCGCGCCAGGCGCCCTGGCGGGCCCCGACGTGCCGGAGCTCCCGGGCGCGGGCGCCGAGGCGCCCCGCTCGTCGGCGGCCCCCGTGGAGCGCCGGGGGGTGCAGCTGGGACGATCGAGGGCAGGGCAGGGGAGGGGCCTCTTGGGAGCCTCTTGGGGGCCTCTTGGAGGTTCCTCGCAGGGCCTCGCGCGGGGGCCTCGCGAGTCTCCTCTTGGGGGCTTCTCGGGGGCCTCTCGAGGCGCGGGGGGGTGCAGCCGGGACGATCGAGGGCAGGGCCGGGGGGGGGTTTCTTGGGGGCCTTTTGGTGGCCTCTTGGGGTCTCCTGGGCCCGATGCGGGGCCCGAGTTGCTTCGCGCCGACGTCCCCGATGCATCGCCGACGTCGACGATGCGTCGCCGGTGCGCCGCCGACAAATCGCCGATGCATCGCCGATGTATCGGTGATGCGGCGCGATTGTCGGACTCCATGTATCCCGATCCCATCTAGGAGGCGTCGTTTGGGCTTCTGTGGGCCTCGTGGGGCTTTTTGGGGGCCTCTTGGGGTCTCCTGGGCGCTTGGGGAACTCGTCGAGGCTTCTTGGGCCGGAAGGCTCGGGTTTTCGGTTCGTTTTTCTTCTCTTCGTTTTGGGATCCTGTTGGGTTCCTCTTCGGGCCGTCCTACATCGTTCTCAGGCCGTCTTGGGATTTTCTCTGGGGCCTTCTAGGTCGGGGGGGGGTCTTGGGGGCCTCTTGGGCCGCCCTGGAGCGTCGGAAAGCCGAACGCCGTTCTTTGGGCTGTTTTGGAGCGTCGATAATACCAAACAAATTCAGAACCCAAGAGAAATCAATGATTGTTGCCTCTTGGGGCCCTCTTGGGAAGCCTCTTGGGGCGTCTTGGAGCCTCTCGGGCCATCTTGAGGCCATGTTTGCCGTCTTGGAGCGATCGTTCGGCGACTCGGGGCCCTCTTCGACAGTCTTGGGGTCTCCTGGGCCGTCATGGATGCCTTGGAGAGCCTCGGCGAAAGCCATGGGCGCTCAGGGACCCCCAGCGAAAAGGGGCGATTCAGCCAGGGAAGCGTGACAGAGGGGGTGGGGGGGTCTTTTGGAAGACTACCGACATGTCATGCCAGGCAGCCCTTGGCATTCGTCCACGCCACAACGTGCCGCAGGCACGTCGGCGGATATCATATCCACCGCGTCTTTCTTGGACTTCTCTGAGAAGGGGCGCCAGGAGGCCGCGGGTCGCAGTGTATAGAAATATAAATCTAGCTTCTAGGAGCCAGCTCGTTATCCAGATCCACGGCGCCTTCGGTTTCCGGGGACGGCAGTCAGCAACACAAAGACGCCGTGGACATGGATACAGATCTTGCCCGCAACGGAGACGGAGGAGGGGGTGCATCTGGGCCCCCCAGAGGGGGTCCGAACGGATGGGTCGGAAGAACGCGCCAGATCGCCGATGTATTGGCGGGGCCGCTGGAGAAGGCGCGGGCGCGGTCGCCAGGGCGCCTCGTTCGTCCGCGGCCCTTTGGAGCGCCAGGGGGTACAGCTGGGACGAGGGCGGGAGGTTTCGGTTGTTTTCGAGGGTCGAGGTTGGGCTTCGGGAGGGCTCGTCGGATCTTGGCGCGGTTTTCCGACCTCGGGATGCTTTCGAGCAGCTTGCGCTTGGCCGAGGGCGTCCCAGGGGTGCTCGGATTGGTCCGTACGGCCATGGGAGGCCTGAGGTGTGGCCCGAAAACCACCAGCGCTGGACCTAACCGCTGTTTTGCTGGATTTCGGCTGTGTTTTGTTTTTCATGCTGGCAAGGATGTACAGGAAAATACGTAGAGCAAAACGAACAACAAAACGAAAGCAACACGAACAACAACGTTTAGGTCCAGCCCTGAAAACCACTGGGGATGGGGATCTTGGGACCGGCGCGGGGATTGCCAATGGGGATGGGTGGCTTATTGGTTTTCAGTGGATGCCAGGCCGAACCTGGCCATGGTTAGATCGGGCATGTCCCCATGAAAACTCCGGAAACATGATATGGGTGCGATTCTTTTATTTTTCTGTATGTTCGGGTATTTGTTGGGTAGTCTTGATTTGTCGTTTAAAATCCGCCTGTAGGAGGACATGCCCGACTTAAGGCCAGGGTGAAATGGCCCCACGTGGCTTAGGGGGAGTAACGATGCGGGCTAAGTCGGCTTCGCCCATCTAACGCAAGTATCTTCAGGAGGATAAAGCAGTATAAACATTGCCCCAGCAAAGCACCCTGATGCAGTCAACCCGCACAGTAGGAATGAGCGTTTTTTGAAAGTGGCCCTCGCATCCTTTGTCTTCGGCCCAGCCTGGGCCGCTTCCGCTGGCCGCTCCCCGCTCGCAGAGTGTCTACATTGCCTTCCAAGGCCCTGGCATCCTTATCGTGGGTTCTTATTTCACGGTTAACTGTAGCAGCAAAGGTGAAGAGGCGTGTCGAGGAGTAGGAGGTCCGCTAGTGAAAACGTGCATTCCTAAGTATTCCGACGAAGTCCTCGGTATTCCTAGGAACGTTGACAGGCGGGAGAGGGGTGATAGCACGGCCACGCGCACCTTTGTGCATTTTCTCTATGCAGGGTCGCGGCTGTCCATACCATACATACAGTCGGCAGTGAGGCGAGAGCATGATTCTTGAACACTTTGCGAGGAAGTCATAGGCGAAATGGCTGTCGCACCAGGCCTGGTATTTCAGGGGTACCCGTTATCATGGAGCCCCGCCTCTATCACTTGAGAAGGTTTTGTGTGACAGGAAGGCTCGGTGACCGAACACGTTGCCGAATTTGTAACCGAAAACGTATACAGCGTGACCGAAGTTCGGACCGAAATCAGACATCGCTCTGTTTTCGCAGCAAGATTTTCGGGCACACGCTGGCGCGGTCGGGAAATTTTTGGCCCCCGTTTCGGCCCCCCCCCCTGGCAGCTGTTCGGGCACAGTTTCGGTTCACTGCAACCCCCTGATTCGGTATCGTTTAACCGATCCCCATCCCCATCCCCATCCCCTTCAAGACCCCTACCGGATTGCCACCCCAGTTGGGGATACACCCCTCGAAGCCCGAAGGGAACGACCTCTATCCCCATCCAGGGGGGTAAATCGGCCAGTGGGGCCCAGGCCACGCCGCTGGGGATGGGGATCGGTGCAACGGTTCTCACTGATGGAGACGAGGCTGCGTGATCCTCCTTCAAGCAGTGGCGAAGCGTCCTGGCTCGCCTACAGCCCCACCAAAGACTGTTCTAAGAATCTTTCTGTGGTTTCCGCGAAATGTTCTTAGAACATTTCTGGTGGAGTCTGTCTTGGTTTAGCATATCGGGTGCATGTTCTAAGAACGCTGCTTTTGTTCTTAGAACATTTTGGGGGCTCTGAGAACATCTCGTGGTAGGGCTACAGGAATGCCGGGACGGTCGGTCCCTGCTCAGCTCCTTGTGCTTCGTGCAGGGGCTCCCCGCCCTGGAGCGCTGCTCGTCTCGGCGCCGCCCCTCACGCGGGGCCTCGTGCCCTCGAGGAAAGGACTCGCGCTTCTCGAGCCACGCTCTCGTGGCCATGGTCCGGTGGGCCGGAGAATCACCGAGCGCGTGCAACGTCGGGCGAAGAGAGCTGTGCACATGCATCGATTCAGGCCATGCCCATCTTGGGCCCAGGATCGGTGCATAGGCGTTCCTGGCCAAGGCGGGAGGGCATATGCACCGATCCTGTGCTCAGGATGGGCCTGGTCAGAGCTGGTGTATGTGCATAGTTCTCTTTCCTTTACAAGTGCTCGCAAAGTCCCCACTCGCAAACGTACGAAAACGCATATGTTTGCCTCGATGCACTGGAGCGTAGGTCCTCCGCGGCGGATCCAGCCTCATGTGCGAGTCGTGGCTTTGCGAGTGGTGGAGCGCGCTTGCGGTGGGGGCCTAGAGTTATGGAAACGAAGGAGGAACAAAACGGCACAACCATACATTCGCGCTGTTCCGCCAGGATTTTCTGGATCATCGTTGGACCCCCCTGGCGGCGCCTCCGGCGCCGCCCGTGGCGCTCTGTGCGCGCCAGGGAGGGGGGATCCCGCGCCGACCCAAGAAAGCCGCAAGAACTTCCGAAAGTTTATGTTCATGCAGTTTTTGTTTCTCTAGTTTCAGAGGGGGAAGCGGTATCGAGGCTGGGCTGCTCTGACCCCGTTTTCGCCTCTTTTAGGAATCCTGGGAGGCCTTTTTCGCGACGGCCAGATTCGCCTCGAGAGTTTTGTCAGGACACACCTTGGGCGAGGTCCGGGTGGTAGCGGAGTCGGTACCTCTTGGTTCCTTCAGTATCAACGACACCCTTCATTACAATTGAAGTGGGCACGGAAAGAATTGGGACGAACACCAGCTCTTGTCCATTTGGAGCAGGGCTCGCTGTCGATGGCGCCGCGGACGTCGTCCACTCGATTGACAAGTCGCCTGCTCAGCAGCAGCCGCTGTCGATGTTGGACATCGTTTGCGGTTAGGCAGCGTGGTACCTTCCTGTCGCACCAGGTGGAACGCCGCTGGTGGCCCAGAATCGACCGACACTGAAACATCCAGGCTGTCGGTAAGCCGCGATCGTCCGAGGCGGAACGGCCCGCGCGGTGTCAGGAAGAGAGGCCGACGTCGTCATGACAGGAGCCTGCCGCATCAATGACACACCTCGGCATATTCGATCGGCATCGGTGCTGGAAGAATGGGACGAAGATTGACAGCAGCCCCTGCCAATTTGGAACAGGACTCACCGTCGGCATCGCCGCGGACGCTGTCCGCTTGATTCCAAAGGTCGCCTGCTCAACAGCGATCGCTTTCGGTTTTGGACATCGCTGCTGGGCATCTTGCCCACCTCTTTCGTTCCCATTTTGGGAGCGAAGGAGAAGCACGCTGGCAAGTTCCAATGGGCGGCGTGTCGCTATAATTGTTGTTGGCCCCCCTCCGGAGCAGCGGCGCCTCCGCCAGCACCGACAGTCTAGGACCTGTGATTTTCGCGGGGATCTGGGATTTCCCCCGATGTCCGACGACAAGACGTGTCCAACTGGGGCGTCCTGCCTCGCTTTCGGCCTCCGGTGCCCCGGAGTCGGCCCCGGGGCCATGAGCGGCTGGTCCTGGACGGGCAGCTATCTCTACCCTGGGGAGCAGTCTGGACATGCGGTGCCGCCGCCGCCGTCGCCGAGGATTCGGGTTCTCCATGCGCGTCCTGATCGGTGGAGGGCCCCTCGGGACGGCGGCGGCCTCCGCTCGTGCCCGTCGTCCCTCTCGGGGCCTCCCGGGGCTCTCCTCTCGGCGCCACGGCGGGGGGCGCCTCGAGCCGTCGGGTCAGGGCCGCGTGGGCCCTGGGGAGGGCCCAGGGGGTCGATGTCCGCCTCCTCCTCCTCCCACTCCTCCTCCTCCTCCTCCTCCTCCTCCTCCTCCTCCTCCTCCTCCCCTCCTCCTCCTCCTCCTCCCCCTCCTCCTCCTCACCCTCCTCCTCACCCTTCTCCTCCTCCCTCCTCCTCCTCCTCCTCCTCCTCCTCCTCCTCCTCCTCCTCCTATGGGCCTGGGGAGGGCCCCAGGTCCAGGGGCAGAGGCGTGGGGAGGGCCCCCTGGAGAGGGCGCGGGGAGGGCCCCCTGGAGAGGGCGTGGGCCCTGGGGGAGGCCCCAGGAGGAGGAGGAGGAGGAGGAGGAGGAGGAGGAGGAGGAGGAAGAGGAGGAGGAAGAGGAAGAGGAGGAGGAGGAGGAGGAGGAGGAGGAGGAGGAAGAGGAGGAGGAGGAGGAAGAGGAAGAGGAGGAGGAGGAGGAGGAGGAGGAGGAGGAGGAGGAGGAATAGCAGGGTCGATGTGAGGGGATGCCAGCCGGGCGGGAGAGCTGCCCGCCCCTCTCCGGGAGCTGGGGCATGTGCACGGCCAGTGGCGCGCGGCTGCTCCGTCCCAGGACTTTGCCAGGGTCGGGGACGACGTCGGGGTGGTGTGGTGTATACCTGTTCTTCCCCTTCCCCGGGGAAGCGGAAGAAATATCCATATATCTATATATATATATATTAAGTGCCGTTTATTATACGTCCTCCGCGTGCGGATCATGTATTAAACATGCAGGGATTCAGTATTAAACACATCGATGAGTTCATGCATAAATTCATTCATACATCAATCATGTATCAAAATCTTGTATATATATATATATACACACCAGGGTCCCGTATGCAACAGGATTCGCTTTATTGGGCGAGTTGCAGTGCAGGGCCAGAACAAGTGCCCGTGTATGGAGTTCGGTTCCTTATTTCTCCGACCTTTGGATCGTGGATCGAGGATCCAGGATCCTCGTCGTCGGGAACCGAGTGTCCAGGATCATCGTCGCCGTCGAGGATCGGGTGTCTGGCATCGTCGGCGACGAGGGGCACTGGTCGAGCTGCTGAGGCTCGGGCTGATTGTGGATGCCCATTTGATCCCCCTTTGGGCCCATTGGAGGCCGTCGGTGATGGGCGCCGTCGTCGTCGTCGACGAAGGTCCAGGCTGCTGAGGTTCGAGCTATTTGTGGATACCTGTGTCGCCCCTGCGGGCCTCCAGACTCAGCCACGCGCGGAGGGGGGTGCGGGGAGCGGGGGAAGGCTTCTTCGAAGCACCCCTGCTTCTTAGAAGACGTGGGCCTTCTAAGAAGCAACGTTCTTGTAAGAAGCCTTCCCCCCTCCCCCTACCCGCCTCTGCGCGCCGCCAACAGATGCCCTCGGTCGTCACAGTTCAGCGCCACCGAACCGGGCACCCAGTAAAGGGTACTTTCGGCGACGCGCAGGAAGCAGGCAGGAACGTTGGAGGAGCGTGCCACTTCCGCGCGGGGTGGCGCAGCTGTGGCAGCAGAGCGCCACCTTGCTGCCGCGAGCAGAATTAAGACGGGGCTAAGACGAGGATAGATCCGTTCCAGAGCGTTCCGCGTTCCGGAATGCTCGAGCGTTCTGAAACACTCTGGTAAGGCCGCGTCGCCCGGGACATCTTCCAGAGCCTCCGGATCTCAGTTATTCTCGATTTATCCTCATTTGATGGTATCCTCGTCCTGGCTTCGTCTTAAGAGTCCCCATCTCGCGAGTAATCAGAGCTTGTTTTTTATTCCTGGACGAGAAGGGGCGTCACCAGGGGGGGGGGAAGTGGGCCGGTGACGTCACGTTTCGCGCCAGCGGCGTCTGGGAATGCCTATAAGAATGACCGAGGACGGGTAGGAGTAGCATGTAGGTGGCGATCTGCACCACAACGCCTGTGTGAACCACAGTGCCTGCGTGCACAACAGCGCCTGTGTACACCACAGCGCCTATGTACGCCACAGCAGCCGCGCGCAGCAGAGCGCCAGTGTGCACCACAGTTCCTGCGTGCACCACAGTAAGTACACCACAGCGTCTGTGTACACCACAGCGCCCGCGCCGTGTGCAACACAACACCAGTGCACACAGTGCCTGCGTGCACCACAGCGTCTGAGTATACCAAGGTGCCCGTGCGCACCACAGCATGCGTGCGCATTCGAACACCAATGTTGTATATAGAATTTTAGAGGCACTTTGCATGAGAAACTGGAGCACCTGTGAATTACACAGAAAGCAATTGTATAGAATTTGGAAAGGAATCCGTTCGAAGCAAGAGCGCTGGAATCTACGAGTCCTCCCGAGTCCTCCCTCATCATCCTAACTCTTCCCATCTGCGTCCAGAAGGCACCCGCAGAATTGGCCGTTCGAAAAAACCAGCGGACTGATTCAATTGACCATTTTTCCGGGATGCACGCTGAGACGCGCACTTGCGCTGTAGCGCCGACCCGCACGACGGGGGGGAGGGTGAGGGAGGCGGAGGAGGAGGAGGAGGAGGGAAGAACATTGCATGTTATTATCAGCATTCCCCTCGCGTGGCGCTTAGCTGTCCGCAGCAGATTCTCACCTACATGCTCCAGGCACGCAGGCGCTGTGGTGTACACCAGCGCTGTGTTGCACGCGGATGCTGTGGTGTATTCGAGCACGCTGTGGTGTGCACAGGCGCCGCGGTGCACGCAAGAATTGTGGTGCACAGGCGTTGTGTTGCAGACGGTTGTTGCGGTGTACAAATTCGCTGTGGTGTACACAGGCGCTGTGGTGCACGCAGGCACTGTGATGCACACAGGCGCTGCGCTTCATACGGCTGTTGCGGTGTACGCAGGCGGTGTGGTGTACACGCGGTGTGGTGCACGCGAGCACAGTGGTGTAGACAGGCGCTTGTGGTGCCGATCGCCACCTCCATGCTGCTCTGACCAGTCCCCAGTCATCCCTAGGCATTCCTGGTCGCTGCGGGCGCGGAGCGTGACGTCACCTGGGGGGGGCGCGGGGCTGGTGACGGTCGCTGTCGCGTCACATAGAGAGAGCTTCTTACATGTGGGGGGTCGGAGAAACGACAACGCCACCACCAGAGGGGGCCACCTCCAGCGAGGAGGTCCACGATGCCTCGAGCGAGAGGGGGATGGTTACCAGTCTGAAACATATCCCTATTGCTACGATTGGTACCACCTCATCCCGATGCCGACCTTAAGTGTCTCTTTCAGTTTTTGCGGGTGCATCCCTGAGATTGTCATCGCCTTTGGGTTGGTCAACCTCAGGAGCAGGGATATGCTGGAGGCTGGCTAGATTGACGGGATGCCTCGAACGAGGGGGGGGAACCGCACCACCGGGGGGATCGCCCCCCCCAAACCCCCGACGTAATGATTTTTGTTTCTACGTCGACCCCCAAAGGTTCCGACTCTTTCCCCATGACCAGCTTTGCATCCTGAGTCGTTTTCTGACACTCCCGATGCCCGGTGAGGGCCCCCGGAGGCCGAAAATTGAGAAAAGCCTTCCGTCATGATTTGTTCATTACTCGAGGGGGTCTGGGGGCGACCCGACGAGTAGGAGGTGGAGGGGGAGGAGGAGGAAAAGGAGGAGGAGGAGGAGGAGGCGGAGGAGGAGGAGATGGGGGGGTGCGGCGCGAGGCGGGAGGCCCCTGAAAGCCGTGTACTTCCTCACCAATGGTGAGGAAGTACACAACTTTCAGGTGCAACCGGCATTCGCATTACGACGGTGGTTCTTGAATCTTGCGGTCCGCTCCCATCTTCTCCTTAAGCAAGAAAAGACGTCGTCGCTTGCGCCGTCGGCGCCATGCTCGTCGCCGGTGCCGGCGTCGGCGTCGTGTCTGTCGGGGGTCGACCGATCACTTTCAGGCCATCGTTGGGGCTGGGAGGAGGTGACGGGGAAGGAGGGAGAGCGGGGGAGCGGGGGAGGGGTCCGGGGGGGTCCTCGCGAGGGGGGAGCTGGCGGACGAGGAGGATCCACCCACCTCGGATGAGGAGGAGGACGAGGACGACCAGACCCAGACTTCTGGAGGAGGACGAGGCAGGCAGGCCTAGAAAGAAGGTCGCACCGTCCCAGAGCTCTCCCCGCTCTCAGAGCGGTCTGGCGCAGATTCGCGGGTCCCCCCTGTCCTCGCGGGCGCCTGTTGGGAAAGGAGTCCGCGCCGGCCTCTCCGACAGATTGTGCTCCGAAGCCGCGTTTAGGCTCCGAGGTCCCGAGAGCGCCCTCGTTGGGGAGCGGGGATGGGTACCAGTGATGCGCCGCCGCTGGGAGCCCGACAGCGAGTTACAGTCGTCACCGATAGGAAGGATGAGCGACTCCCCGAGGTCTGCACGCACGAACTGGGCACGGCAAGAATGGGTACAATGCCCAACAGCGGATGCTGTTCGTTTTGAACAAGGCTCGCTGTCCACGCCGCCGCGGCCTGTGTCCATTCGAGACAGAAGGCCGCCTGCCCAACATTTGGGGCAACATTTGGGACAACATCTGTTATTGGGCATTGTACCATTTTTTTGTCCGTACCCATTTCGGGCGTCCAAACCAGGGTGCCTTGCGTCCTTGCCTCGTCGGTCATCTGCCCTGCTCGAAACGCTTCGGCATGGGCGTCCAAGGCCTTTGCATCTTTATCGCTCATCCTACTATCAAGCAGTGGCGAAGCGTCCTAGCGTGCCCAGAGGCCTACCAAGGAAGGTTCTGATAACCTTCTGTGGTTTCCATGCAATGTTTTGCGAACGATTCTGGCTGGGACTGATTCGTTTTCACAGATTGGGCTTGCAGTGGGAGCGCGCATCAAGAATCCATCTGCTTTTCGTCAGGGTATCCTGGGTTTCTTCGCTCCTCGCGCTGCGCGGTGACTTCCCGCAGCCGTTGAAGGAGTTGTTGTGTTCAGGGTGCTCCGGGCTTCACCTCAGGTGCACCTCGCGCACGGGTTCTCAGGGTTGGGTTTCTTGCGAGGGTTTCTTGCGGCCGCGCCCGCACTGTATGTTCTAAGAACATTGTCTTTGTTCTTAGAACATTTTTGGGTTCTAAGAGCATGTCGTGGTAGGCCTACAGAACTGCCGTGCCGGGACGGTCGCTCACTGCTCAATATACTATCAGCTTTGACTGTATTCTTTCTGTTTTTGTCAGAAGGCTTGGAGTGTCTTCGGGAGAGATGAGCTGATGGCTTCCCCACGGTGGCGTGCCAGCTGAGGGGCAGCTCTCGGGGAGGATGGGCTCTGGTGGGCAGCATCGACCTGGAATCGGCGATGCATTGCCGACGGATGCGGCAGGCTCCCAATAGCCAAGCCGTGCGGCCCTGGGCGGGGTGGACTATCCGGCCCCTGTCTGCGACGAATGTGCGATTCGAGGTTGATCCATCCCCACGGTCAGAGGAGGAAAGGGTACCCAGACCTCTGCCCTTCGCCCGTTTTTCCCCTGTTTGGCCTCCTCGGAGGCCCTCGTTGCCACCGCTGGATTCGCCCCGAAATCCGGGTCAGAACGCACCCCGGGAGAGGTGCGGGGAGTAGCGGTATCGGTACCTTTGTGTCTCCCCACACGGGGCCTGCCCCCTGATAGCTGTCCGGTCAGAACTCGGGCCTCTGGCGGCCATTCGGGCGCATTTGGGCGCCCCCGGAGTGCCCTCGGCGGGGCGCAGCTGTCGGGGCTGGAGAACCGCCGTGATGGGCCGACAGCGCCCGAAGAAGCCTAGCCATCCGAACGCTGTCCCCGATCACTGGTACTGTGTTTGCTCCCCCCGCCTCCCGGACGCAACTCCTGGGAGGTCAAATTCTGATTCCGCCCTGGTCCGAAATCCGGCTTGATCCCGCTGAATCCCGCTTAATCCGGCTCAATCCCGCTGAACCCGAGGCCCACTCCGGCGCAACAGCTCCCACATAGGGCTTGATCCTCCTTGATCTTCCCGACGAAAGCCTCCCAGTAGTTGCCTCCTAACCGCCTCTGGCTCTTCCCCCCCCCCGCGCTGCGGGCAGTACTTATATCCATATCCAGAGCGTCTTGGACTCTTCGGGAAGAGGTGCCGCAACGCCGACGAGCACTGGATAGGGATAAAATCAAGCCTCTTGGGGCCAGATTTTTATCCATATCCAGTGCGTCTACGGTTTCTGGGGAAGAGAGCCCAAGACTCCAAGACGCACTGGATGTGGATATAATTATTGCCCGCACGCGCGCCTCCTCCGCGCCACCGCGCCGCACGCCTCCTCCGCGGGCCCGCGCCGTCATGGGACCCCCGCCCGGCGTCGTGGGCCTCGCCGCCCGGATGCTGACCGACCCTCGCCTGGCGGAGAAGGCACCGCCACGGAGGAGAGTAAAACGACGCGAAGATCGGGACAAAATCGGATCGGGATAACCCGAAATCTCTGAGAATCGGCGGGTTTGGAGGATGTATTGGGCGCCGCGGCCGCTCCAGAGCGTTCCGGAACGCTCTGAGAGCGCTCCGGAACGCTCTGGAGCGATTTATCCCGATCCTAGCCCTGTTTTTGAGAGGGAAGGAACTCAGGAGGGGGAAAAACACACAGACACATTTCATCGTCGCCTCCCCAGGAAAATCGGGGACAAAGATAGGGGAAGGAGGCCTCTGAGGAGGCAGGACACCTGGGCCCTAGGCAATCTCCGCCCGACGTCTAGGCACGTGTGGGGGAGGGGGCAGACTGCGCCGACATCGGCGCCTGAGCTGCCCGCGAACGGTCGCGCGGAGAAGCGTCTTCTTCTCTACTGGGCGTTTCGTGGCTGTTGGCGTGCGCAAGCCAGCGCGCAAGGTCACCGCGTCGACTCTTCGGTTTTCATGGCGCTTGTTCCGTCTCGGGATGCGTTCCTGGAGGCTGTCCTGTCTTCCTTGAGCATCGCCGCGACGAAGAGGGTTCCTACAGGGAAACGGGTCCTCTGCATCTTTGTTCGGCGCTGTCGTGCGCCTGGAGCCCTCCGCTGCCGCGGGGCTGTCCAACAACGGCTCGGGATGGAGGTCTGGTCCTGGGGAAATCAGAAAAGCCAGAAGTCACGACCATGATACGTTTCAAGATTTCCAAGGTTCCCAGGATCCCCCACATTTTCTGATGTTCTCCACCTACTGCGCCACGAGATGCTCTGGAAGTGCTGGAACCCTGAGCCGATCTTTTCATGACATCCTTCTCTCGGGAGGGAGAAAACACGGACATCATCACTCGTCGATCCCCACGCGCCTCGTGCTGAAGGGTTGCTCCAGAAGCTTTTTGTCGGGCGTGTCCCCTTACCCCAAAAAATATTCAAAATTCGTTGAACAATATTTGAAAAATAGTCTCCAGACTATTTTTGGAGCATTTTTTGATTAGTTGTTGGGTATTTCTGCATTTTTCGTCGAAAATCCCCCTGTAGGGGGACAAGCCCGACTTCAGCCTCGTGCCAGGGGTGCTCCGGAAGCCCCCCGGGGCCTCCCCGAGGCACAGGATCCTCCATGCTCAAGCAGTGGCGAAGCGTCCTGGCGTGCCTGTAGCCCTACCAAACAATGTTCTAAGAACTTTTTGCGCTTTCCACGAAATGTTCTTACAACATTTCTGGCTTTGGCTGTCCTGTTTTAACACATCGGGAATACGTTTTAAGAACACTGTTTTTGTTCTGAAAACATTGTTGGGTTCTAAGAACATTTCGTGGTAGGACTATAGGAATCCCGGAACGGTCGGTCCTTGCTCAATCCATGCACGGGTGGAGGGGAGGGAGGTTTTAAGCAGGCTGGATCACCAGCAGCAAGAGTTTCGCGCACCAGTAAGGTACCGAAGTTTGACAATTTTCACGTGTCGGACTCTGGGAGGCGATATTCGTTCGACACCGTTTCGAGTCTCTTCAAGGTGCTCGAAATTATTTATGGGGATGTGGTCCTTGAGTAGGGTGGGAGCAACATAATCCTAGATGGGGTCCGAGCAGATGGAGTCGGGGGATTGCGCCGCATCGCCGATGCATCGGCGATGCGGCTCGATGTGCAGCCCGATGTGCTTCACGTCGACGTCGTCGATGCATCCTCGACGTCGACGATGCATCGCCGATGCATCTCCGATGCATCGCCGATGTATTGCCGATGGATTGGCTATGCGGGCGATCCTCCGACACCATCTACTCCGACCCCATCTAAGAGGCCTCCATCACGGGTGGAGGAGGAGGAGGAGGAGGAGGAGGAGGAGGAGGAGGAGGAGGAGGAGAGGAG
>CAUYUJ010003003.1:300576-340038 GCA_963575745.1 Prorocentrum cordatum | reverse complement strand
GGCGTCCTGGCTTGCCTATAGGCCCACCAGAGAATGTTCTGATAACCTTTTGTGGTTTGCACGACCTGTTCTTAGAACATTTCTGTCTGAGCCTGTCTTGTTCTGATAAGTCGGGCTTGTGTTCTAAGAACATGTGTTTGTGCTAAGAACATTGTTGGGTTCCAAGAACATGTCGTGGCAGGCCTATAGGAATGCCGGGAATGCGGGTCCCAGCTCGCGACTAGGGGGGATGGACATCATGGTGGGGGGCCATGGTATCTCCCCAGATTTCCTGGCGCCTCTTCCTGATCTCCTCGCTTCGCTCACACCGCGGGCCCGCATTATGCCATCGCTGGCGCTCGCCAGCGCGTGCGTGGCCTGTGCGGCGCATTCTGCCACCGGCCCGTGGCGGGGTCCGGTCGGCCAGAGCAGAAGAGCTCCTGCCTTTGGGGTTGTTGAGTCTTTGCGGAGAGCTTTCGGAGAGCTCCTGGGGAGCAGTCTTGAAGCCTCTCTGGAGCCTCTTGGGGGCCTCGTGGGGCCGCTTTGGGGGGCCCCTTGGGGGCTCCCCGTGGGCCTCCCGAGGGCCTCTCGGGGGCTCGTGGGGGCCCCTGAGGGTCTCTTGGTGCCTCCTGAGGGCCTCTGAAGGCCGAGGGCTTGAAATGCCGTCTCTTGTTCTCCTTTGGAGCCTCTCTTAGGGCGTCCTTTGGACCCTCTAAGGCCGTCTTGGGGGCCATTTGGGCAGTATTAAGCCCTACTGGGCCGTCTTGGAGCCCGCTTGGGGGCCTCTTAGGCCGTGTTCGGGCGATCCTGGAGGCCTGTTAGGCCGTCTTTGAGCGTCGGGAAGCCGCAAAGGCGAGAATGCCAAACCCCTTCAAAAACCAAAGGGGAATCAATGAAGTTTGCTTTTGGGGGCCCTCTGGGGAGTGCTCTTGGAGGTCTCTTGGGCCGTCTGGGGGCCATCTTGGGCGTCTTGGAGCGATCTTGTGGTGTCCTGGACGCCTCTTGGACCATTTCGGGGGCCTCTTGGGGGCCTCTTTACCCTCGGGGCTTTCTGGGAGGCCCCGAGGGCGGCGCCCAGGAGCAAAACCATCTCTGATCGGACCTTGCCGAGATACTTGTCGGCCGGGGACCCCCAGGGGCGGCCCCGCGCGCGCGAACTGGAAAAGGTTGAACCAGCCTCCGGAGATCTTAGCACGCCTCTGTCCCGTTGGACCGGCGAATTTCAATGCGCCCCTGGTTCCCCCCTGGGCCGCGAACGTGCCGGCAGCCATGATTTGCGCCCCTCCCTCTTGCGCGCCCCCCCTCTTGGACGTCCCGGGGAGATCCGACGCTCCAACAAGAATCGCAGGCGATGTGTTCCTCCAACCCCCATTTTTCTCTACGAACAATAATGAAGCCGCTCAGAAAAGGAGGGAGACTCTGGGATCCTTGGATACACCCCAGCGGGTGCCCTTCGGACGCATCCCATATCGAGGATGGACCCCCCCACTCGTATATCCCAGAGTTGGGCCCCAAATTTTGGTCAATTCGGAAACCTTCCAAAGCCTTATGATGTTCCAACCTACTTTAGCTTTGACCACCAGAAAGAATTTCGAGCGCACCCCAAAACTCTAGGGTTTTCACGTGTCGGGCCCTGAGAGACACTGTTTCGACACTCGTTCGATATTCTTTCGACACTTTTCTAGGTACTCCAGATTTCGTAATAAAAGGGAGGGGGTCCGGACCCTCCAAGACAAGCCATTTCAGACCCCCCGTCGTGGGAGAACCCTCCAAAACATCGTCCCCAGACCACCCGAGGCCCTCCAAGATGGCCTGGATGAGACCCCCCCCCGAAATGAGACCCCCCTCCCTTTTATCACGAAATCTGGAGTAATTACTCGAGATTATTCCTGGGACGTGGTCCTCAAGTACGATGGGAGCAACATAACCAAAGCGCGGGGTCAGGGGTCGACCGATCCCCTGATGTGGAGATCCGACGCTCCGACCAAAACAGTTGAGCGGGGGGCTTTGGTGTGTCTTCGGCCTTCGGGGGCCCTCACCACGCTCAAGTCGGGCCTGTCCCTCTGCAGGGGGAATATCCCAAAATAGCAAAACATAGTCTGGCGACTATTTTTTGAATTTGTTTTGGCCATTTGGGATCATGTTTGGCGTATTTTCTATTTTTCGTCGGGGCCCACGCATCGATAAAGTGGAGCAGCCAGATGTTTGGGTCGGGTGGACTGGCTCGGAGGTTCGAGGATCGGCGCTGACTTCCTTGAGGTCTTCAATTGTCCTCTGGGATCGGCGCGGGGGGTGCTACAGTCGAGATTAATGAGTAGGTCGGCCCAAGCCAAGGATACTCTTGTGTCCTGTGTATGGCGCCTCCTGTCTGCTGCATTCCTGGGGCACGGGTGCCCTGATTTAGAGCCGATGTTGCCCTAGGAAGAGTATTGTGTCCTCTCGCGTCTCATCTTTAACCAGGCTCGACTGCAAGGGGATTGGGCACTTATCACTGGGTGCTAAGGTGGATTCAATCCGGACTGACCTAGCTCATATGTGGATTGCACATTCCCCAAGTGGCTCAGGGGGTATCACGATCCAGGCTAAGTGGGCTTTCCGCCCACTTAGCGGACATGTCTAACCCCCTCTTGCAATTTAGGCATTCGTAACCAATGGTATTTGCTAGGCTAGCAGATATGAGTCACCGTGGCGTCCACTGATAACCAACCCCCTTATCCCCTCAGCAAACCCCGCGCCGATCCCAGTGGCGTCTCGACTCTCTCGAGCCCGGCGTGGTCGCTCAGCTTCAGGCCCTGGGGCTCTCGCAGATCGATCCGGCCGAGATGGGTCCTATCTGGTCTGACCTACAGTCAACCCGCATAGCAAGGATGGGCAACCTTCCCGAGGGCACCCTTGCGTCCTTGCCTCCCCGGTCCATCCCTCGCCGCTTTCGCTGACCGCACCCAGCTCGAAAAGCCTCGGCGTGGCCTTCCAAGGCCCCTGCATCCTTATCGCGCATCCTTACTATACTGGTTGACTGCAGCCCAGCCTCGGCCCTACGGTAGAGGGAAACAATTACTGAACACTCCCCCTCCCCCCCAAACTCCATGTTGGCACGCGCGGGGGAGACTGCGGTCGAAGTGCATCTCGTCAGACCCACCGCCAACCTGGAACATGTGACAGATGAACGTGCCATGAGTGTTCGCTAATTTGTTCCGAGGCCTGTATCCCCTGAGCACCCCCGGGCGCCCGTTGACTGCTTCGCGTGTGGGAAGTCGTTGTTTTCTTTCCTGGAGGGCCGTTTCAGCAGCCACGGTGTTAGCAGCCCTCGCCCAGCTCCCGAGACGCCCTGGATATGGATATAGAGATTGCCCGCACTTGGTCAGAACGCACCCTTGGCCGGTGGAAGTTTTCTCGAAGGCTGCTAGACCTCCTACCCTGACACGTCGATCAGCGAATTGGCCGTTCTCGGTTCGCGCGAGGACGCCGCGGCCGTCATGTTTGCGGGTCCAGGTCCGTCGGTTTCGGTCCTAGGCCGCTTCCACCACTAAAGGGAGGTTTACTTATGCCCCAGCTCATGGGGAGTTGCTTTAGCATCGGGTTTCCAAGTTTCCCCACCTTTCCGGTAGTCCAGTCCAGCCACGTGCGCTGCGTAGAGTGAAATAGTCGCCGCGTGTCTTTCCTGCCCACTGACTTTCGTCCGAGTCTACGTTATGAGTTGGGATGTAAGTTTACTAAAGTCAGGAGGGGAAAAAACACACAGACACAATTCATCGTCGATTCCCAGGAAATATGGGAAAATATGGGAAGTGGGGGGGAAGACAAAAACCGAGAAAATATAGGAAACAATTGCGATTTTTTTATTTGTGTGTATTTATTTGTGTGTCCCAGTTTCCCTTCATAAAGGGAGGTCCACCGCCGATGTTCGGGCGGGTCCGCCGGTTCTCGTCGGCTCTCCAGCCCCGGGACTCCTTCCAAGAGCTGCGCCCCGCCGGGGGCGTCCTCTTGGGGTGCCGGTCGGGTATAGCCAGGACCCCGGGTAAGGGGACCGGGTTAGTGGTAGTCGGGAGCGGAAAAGAGGGGGGTGATGACTAGGGGGGGGTGGATTTAATGGCGCGGGCCATGATGTTTCCTCAGATTTCATGGCGCCTCTTCTTATTCTATTACGTCCCAGGCCCCCCCGCTGGGCCGCGCACGTGCCGCCTGTCATGATTTGCACCCCCCCCTCTTGGACACCCCCCTCTTGGCCGCTCCCGAGGTAGGGCCCTGGGGCCCCTCAATTGGCCAGATTCGCTAAGCCAGGTCTGCCGTAACTGGTGTTTTTCGAGTGACGGCAGTTCCGGTTAGTGGAAATGGGACGGGGGGGCGCCCCCGGTACAAATCTTTAAACCAGGTTCCTCTGAACCCAGTTCTGCCAACGCCCGACTCCAGCCCCGGGACTCCTTCCAAGAGCTGCGCCTCGCCGGGGGCGTCCTTGGGGTGCTGGGATCGTCCCGAACGGAAGTGCAAGCAGAGCGCGTGAGACCCGCTGAGGCGGTTGTGGCAGCGCGCGAAGCTCAGTGCCGCAGGGGGGGACAGGAGGAGGTGTGGGGTGCGAAAGTGGAGTAGGAGGAAGAGGAGGAGGAGGAGGAGGAGGAGCAGGAGGAGGAGAGAAGGAGGAGAAGGAGGAGAAGGAGATGAAGGAGGAGGAGAAGTGACCATGTGGTCTGGGGCCTTCACGCAGACATCCGGTGGTCATTCGGGATGATTCCGGCACCTTCGGAACGCAAGTTTTCATTCTTGATTTGGAGACATTGTGCCGGCTCCCGGACAGTGAAATTTGTTTTGGTCTCCGGTCCTTCCGGCATGGTTGCGGGTCCGACGTTGAGGGATGCTTCGCGGGTTTTCGGAGCGCTCATTGAGGATTAGGGGATGCGCAGCGTCAGAGTCATGGGGGATGTTTCTTGGGGTCCTTGCATTTTCCGAGGCTGACAGTTTTCAATATAAATGGGCGCAACCAACGTTCATAAGCAGTGGGCACCTTTCAAAACACCAGGGGGACGATCATCGAATGGCCATCGGCCCATGCCGCCACCGTGTCTGGGTTGTGGGTACGAGGGCAGTCGGATGGCTGATGAGGTCTTGTGTTGGGCCCCTCGGGGGCGTCATGGAGGCAGCTTTGGGGCCTCCGCGGGGCCTTTCGGGTCCCTCCGGGTGCTCCCTGGTGTCCTCTTGGGGCCGCAGGGGGGCTTCTCTTAAGTCGGGAGTGTCCCCCTACAGGGGGATACCCCGAAAATGCCCCAAAAAGGTCAACAAATATTAAACAAGTAGTCCCCGGACTATTTTTGCTTGTTGGACTATGTTTGGGGTATTTTTTATTCTTCGTCGAAAATCCCCCTGTAGGGGGGCAGGCCCGACTTAAGGCTTCTCGGAGCAACCTGGGGCCGTCTTGGAGCTCTCTTGGGCCGTCTTGAAGGAAGCTTAATGTTTCAAAGGGGGTGGAACGATAGTTGTTTCTTGGGGCGCTCTTGCGGGGTCTTCTGGAGGCCTCTGAGGGCGTCTTGGATGCATCTTGAGCCGTCTCGAGGCCGTCTTGGGCGTCTTGGAACGATCTCTCAGCCGTTCGGCCGTAGTCCAGGTTGACCTCTGACGCCGCATGCGCCTTCGTTTGCGGCTGCGACGAAAAAAGTGTCCCCACCACCTTAGGCCGATGCATCTACGCTTCGTTATCGAATCGCTTCGCTCATTCCGCCGGCCCGTGATATGGCATCGCTGGTTTTTGTCTGTGTGTTCGTTGCCCATGTTGCGCTCTTGGGGGCGGGTGTCGTTCGGACGCGTTGCGTGGGGAGTTTTGATGGTGAAGCAGTTCCCTGGGGGTCGTCTCTCGATGGGGCGAAATAGAGTCGTCGTCAAGATGCTTCTTTGGGGGGCCTCTTGGGGTCTGTTGAGAGGCCGTTCGGGGGCGCCTGGGAGACATGTTTGAAGCCTTCTGGGGCTTCTTTTGGGCCTCCTGGGAGTCTCCTGGGGCCTCTTGGCGACATCTTGGGGCCTCTTGGAGGCCTCTTGGGGCCTCTTTGGGACCTCCTGGGCGCCTTCTGGGACGGAGGGCTCCATTTTTGAGTTCTCGGTATCCCTCCTGAGTCCCTCTTGGGCCCGTCTTGGGGCCTCTTGGTCCGTCTTGGGCGGCACTTGGGCCGTCTTGAGGGCTCTCTTGGGTCGTTTCGGCGCCGTCTTGGGAGCTTCGTGGGCCGTCTTGGAGCGGTCTTGGGGGCCTCTTGGGCCGTCTTGGAGCGTCCGGAAGCCGAAAAAGCCAGAACACAAAAAACATAGAAAAAACAATGAAAATCAACGATTTTGGCCTCTTGGGGCTCTCTTCGGAGGCCTCTTGGAAGGCTCTTGGGGCGTCTTGGAGGCCTCTTGGGCTGTCTTGGGGGCCTTTTGGGCCGTCTTGGGGTCATCTTCGGCGTCTTCGAGCGCTCTTTGGGCGTCTCGGGGGCCTCTTGGGCAGTCTTGGGGGCCTCTTGGGGCACTCTGAGCGCGCTCTGGGGAGCCTGAGAGGCCGCACCCAGAAGGAAAACCATCTCTGAGTAGACTTGGTCGGGCGGCGACCGGGCGTTGGTCGGGGTACTTTTCGCCGGGGGACCCCCAGGGGCCGCCCCGCGCGCGCGAACTAGAAATACTGTTAATACTGTTAACCAGTTACCGGAGATCTTAGCACGCCCTGGCCCGTTGGGCCGGCGAATTTTACGCCGCCCAACCTGTCTCGCCGCGGTCGCGATCAAAAAAGTATCCCCACCAACCCCATCCTGATGCTGCACTTCGCCCAGCAGCTCTTCCAGGTGTGCGCCGTCTTTTGAGCGGCAGCGAGGCTCGTCTCATGTTTGCCTCCCTCGCGTTGTCTTTTCTCTTCCGCGTTCGTCCTCTTCCTCTGTTCGCCCCCCTCTTCTTGCGAGCTAATGTAGGCCGATGCGTCTGCGCTTGGTTCATTTAGGCCGCCCGACCGACCCGTCTCGCCGCGGTCGCGGCCAGCCCAGCCCATTCAGAAGCCCCGTTCCGGCCAGCCCATTCAGAAGCCCCGCCCATGAGAGCTGACGGACAAAGGGACGAAGAGACACACCTAGAGAAACAGAGCGAGCAACCAGGGTGAACCGAGAGACCTCTGGGAGCAAGGGGGTGGCCTTGGAAGGTTTCTTCGGGCCATCCTTTGGGGCCGCGTGGCGGCGAGGGGAGGAGGACGAGGAGGAGGAGGATGAGGAGGAGGAGGAAGAATAGGAGGAGGAGGAGGAGGAGGACGACGACGACGACGACGAGGATGACGAGGACGCGGATGAGGACGAGGACATGGAGGACGAGGAGTAGGATGAGCACGACGCGGACGAGGACTCGTGGAACCATCTAGAGGTAGTATTGCGGCTGCTGATCCTGCTGCTGTTGTTGGTGCTCCGTGGGAGTTGTAAGGGGCCCTCTTGGGACCCTCTTTGTAACCCAGGAAGGCTTTTCGGGAAGATCTTGGAAACCATCGATTCGATGGTTGGGGGTCCCCAATTCAGCTCCCCCTTCATGGGCCCGCAAACCGTTTCTTGGATTTTTTGGGGGGGGGCGCTCTTGGAGCGGTCTTGGGGCCGTTTGGAGCATTTTGGGGGCCACCTTGAGCCAGCTTGGGATATCTGGGCCATCTTGGAGGTCATCTTGGGCTCTCTGAGACCGTTCGGCGGCCTCTCGGGTGCCTCTTGGGGCCCTCTTGTGACCCCTTTGGAACCCTCTTAGGGCTATCTTGGGGCTCTCTTGGAAGCCCTCGAACGCCTTTTGGGGCCGTCTTGAAGACCATCGATCCAAAAAGAGAAGGGGTCCTAGATTTGCCTCCCCCCACTGGGGGCCACGTTCTTTGGAGGGGTGTCAAAATTGGCCCTCCCAGGGGCCGAAAAAAAACCCTCTGACACATCGCGGGGCGCCCAGTCCAGGTCCAGGGGAGGGGGTAGAGGAGGGGTCAAGACACCCCCCCGCCCGCAAGCCGTGTCGCTCACTCCCACCCGCCCTCCCAACACATACGTAGCACCCGAGTGCGGCCCGACCCTCAGCATATTCAGCAGTCGTCTTTGGATGGGCAGCTACTGGGGGCCAATCCGCCGCCACCGCAGCCGCCGCCGCTGCCCGCCGCCACAGCCGCCGCCGCCCGCCGCCGCCGCCCCCGCGCCGCCGCCGCCGCCGCCTCCGCGCCGCCGCCGCCGCCGCCGCCGCCCCCCGCTGCCAAATCGCCGCAGCCGCTGCCGCCGCAACCGCTGCCGCCACCGCCGCGCCGCCACCGCCGCCGCCGCCACCGCCGCCGCCGCCGCCGCCGCCGCGCAGCCGCCAGCCGCCGCCCGCCGGCGCTGCCGCCACCGCCGCCGCCGCAGCCGCCGCCGCCGCCGCAGCCGCCGCGGCCGCCGCCGCCGCCAAGGGTACTTTGTTTTGTTGTTTACAGGGGTTGTAGAGGGGAGGCCGCACTGGGTGGGTTGCGCATGCTCCGAATTTGGAGGCAAAATATGTTTTGTATTGTTTTTGTTACGGGGGATGGTGGGGGGGTGCCCGCATGGTTTTGGGTTGGCTACCAGTCGCCTAGGGGAGCGGAGGGGTGTTCACTATCGGACAGGCACATAACTACACTTTGGGCAAGTGGATTAGTTCTTGCGCGGATTCCACAACTCCACGGTTAGTTTTGCGACATCATCTTACGTATTGGTCCGGGCGCCATTCGAGGGGGCCGATCGCGCCTGTCGGATTTGCCGGGGCCTCGACTTCGCTTGCCAGTGTCGGTGGAATCAACACTTGCTCCTCACGAGTGGATTCGAAGATGAGCGCAATGTGAGTCTTTCAGTTGCGGGGGGGCGCGGGCGTTTGCCACCGCGCAGGGGCCAGGGGCAATTGTGAAACGCTCAGGGAAATGGAGGGCGGCTGGTAGAGGAAGAGCGGGGGAGGGGGAAGGGAAAACAGCGGGCGGGAATGGGGAACATACTGACCAGGCGAGATGCTCAGAGAGGGGGAACGATGTGGGCGGAGGCCGCAGTTGGAATTCCGTCGGAAATTTTGGGACGTTCAGACTCTTCCGCCCGGAGGCTGGCAGGGGGTTCAGCGGCCCTCGCCTTCCTGACTGTGCGGGCGGGGTTTCGCCAGGTGCCGGTCTGTGCGTGCTCGCCCCGCGCGATACATCCAGCACGTTCAGAACTACACGTGCCAGGCACTCGGTGTAGTTCTGTACGTGCTGGTCTCGCCGGGGACATCCTCACAAAACTGTGCACTTATAGAACTACACCTAGCCAGCGGGGCGGGGTGCATGTCGGGTGCCGCCACTCGCGCTCCCAACGTGTACCGCGCCCCGGCCGCTAAGTTCCATTTTGTGCGCGCCCCCTTTTCGCGAAGCATCGGCTGCCCGCGCTGCCCATCGCCGAGGCCCCGTCCCCTGGGCCGCTTTCCACCGACATCCCAAATCCCCTGGCTCAGCGAAACCAGCCGTGTGCCTGGGGACCTCGACCTCGCGCGGCCTGCTTCCCTCCCCCGCCTGTGCCCCAGCAGCAAATTCGCGATCCGATCCCCCGCGGTTTCGAGTTTTTCTTCGTGCCGGATTCCCCGTCCGAGGGTGAAGCGCTTGTTCGTGTTATGATTGCTTTTGCGGCTGACGCCAAGCCTCGCCGTGAAACGTGGTCATCGCTTCCACGCTTGGCCGCAACGTCGTCGGCACGACCATCGCCTTTTCCATCGTAGGTCGCGAGGCGGCGTCCGTCCACCCAGACCGACCGACGCGCCAAATCGAATTCTGATTACCACCCCTGGTCCCCGCAACAAGGTGCAATTCTGGTGTGTGTAGTTGTAGATGTGCTCGGTTACTAACAGGGAGCAGTGATAAGCCCCTCTCCGAAAAAGAAAAAAAGGGTTTTTGGAAGAGCGATACTATAGTTAAACCACCTGTCGCCCAGAGGGCTGGTGGGATTCTTGGTTTGGGGCCTTGGGGGGATTATGGGGGGGGAACCTTTTCACCTATACAGACCCCAAGAAGTAGCGCGTGTGAGACCCAGCGAAGCGGTTGTGGCAGTGCGCGATTGCTCGGGGCCGCATGGGGGAACAGGAAGGGGAGGGGGATGTGGACGTGAGGAGGAGGGGAACCAGGAAGAGAAAGAAAACGAGGAAGAGGGGGTCTTTCGGCGGGGCTTCTTAGGGCGTCTTAAGGACCTCCACAGGGGCTCCGAGCGGCATTTCGGGACCCTCTTGGGGTTCCCCTCCCAGGGGTTTCCAGAGAGCTTCTCGGAACAACCTGGGGGCGTCTTGAAGCCGACAGCTAGGACGTATCGTTCGGGTTCCCCCTTGGGGCCCGCTCTTGGGGCCGTTCTGGGGTTCTTTGTGGTCATCTTGGTTTCTTGTTTGTCCGTTTTGGGGCCGTCTTGAAACTCTGTCGGGGGCTTCTTAGGTCACCTCAGACGATCATTTTCCGAAAAGAATGAAACGATGTTTGCTTCTCGTGGCGTTCTTGGGGGCCTCGTGAAGGCATCCGAGTGCGTATGGGGCCATCTTTGGCAACTTGGAACGATATTTTGGCAATTGGGGCCCTCTTGGACCGTCTTGGGGGCCTCCTGGGAGGCCCCGGGGGCGGTCTTGGAGCTCCGAAGAGAGCCCAGGGAGGGCAGGACCCTCCTGATGAGTTCGGCCAGGGGCTGCCGGAGGCCGAGTGTGGATCACATTCTTGGTTTGGGGGCCCGGTGGGGGGGAAGTGCGGGGGGGAAGCGTCTCACGGCCAGACGCGTCACGGGGTCAGCGGATTTCATGGGCCCTTCTCGGCTGCGCGCACGAGTTTTCCTTCGCCGTGGTGGCTTGTGGTGCGGGCCCACGGGGATCCCGCCAGCAGTGGCTGGCGCGCTTGGCTTGCTCGGAGTGACCTCCCATGCGGCCCCCCACCGCCGCGCACCAAAGATCTCCTGGCGCCCCCCTCTGTTCCTGGCCCCCTCCCCGCCTGGTCGGCGCACACGCCACGGGCCATGATGCACAATCCCCCTTTTTCCTGGCCCTCTTTTGGTAGGTGGATCTCTCAAGCTCTCCGCCGCCTCTGGCAGTGGGCGTTGCGAGCAGGAACGCAGCGAAGCCACAGGAAAGCGCGGCATGGACAGCGCAGCTCCGCACACGTGACAAGTATCAGCGAGCAGGAGCACAGCACAATCCCCCCCTCTTCCTGGCCCTCTCTCTTCTGCGCGCCCGAGGCGGACAGAGAGCCGGCAGTGGACCCCTCGCCGAAGGACTTCGCGCACAAGGGGTTCGGGTAGGTTCAGCCCCGCGTGGGCGCGTCGGCTCGGGCCCCCCCCCCCCCCCAACGGTGTGCTGGCCACACGGTGTGATGAGTTTGTGGAGGTTTGAGGTGACCGCACGGTTTGGAGACTTGTGCCGTTCCCGTTTCCTGAGGACGTCTCGGGCGATCTTGGCCTCCAAGGTCCCAGAGCCGTATGGTGACGGGCCGTGCGACGAGCGACGAGGTTTTTCGGGACTCTGAGGTCACCGCACGGTCTGTCACCGCACCGACTTGGGATCCCCAAGTCGGCGGTGCAAGCGCGTGCGTTGTGTTGACACGTTGAGTTTTACCCGTTGCTTGATATTCGGCCAGTTGACGATGTCAGATGTCAAAAATATGTCAGCCAGAGTGCACCTCAAACTGCGTGCTTCTAGCCATTGATGCGGCACTCTCTAGTTATGAGGAGCCATCTATGTGATGCAATTTCTGTGGAGCGATAACGATAGTACGTTGTGCAAGTTTTGATGGGTAATCGATGCTGTGCAATATATGTTGTGTAACTTGTGTGTTGCAATCTCTACGGTGCAATTTGTGTGATCATTTCTGTGTGGAACAACAATGCTTTGCAATTTGTGTATCTACGGTTATCTACGGTGCAATGTGTGTGCGAGTGGTGCCATCTATGTTGTGGAATACATGAGGTGCAAACCTATGGTGCGCAAGGTATGTCGGGAAGTGTAGCTTATACCATAATACATGTCTATGTATACGTTGTTCTGTATTTGCGCTGCGGTCGACGTTGTGCAATCTATGTGTTACAATCTCTGTGGTGCAACCTATGTGGTGCAAGTGTGTGATGCTGATCAGCACGCGCGGTGCAATCTATGTGTTGCAAGTGGTTTTAACAAACGAGTTGACACATCCCATGCTACATCAAGCATCCCACCCACCCACCCACAACTTGGTTTACAAAACCCTTGCGGTGGCGATTGCGATGCATGCTTGGCGTTGGTCGGTGCATCTTTGCGGCCACGCCGACCCAAGCATGCGCGCGCAGCGGCCAGCTAGTTTGGCGCGACCGACGCGGCCGCGGTGGCGCTGACCGCTGGGCACATCCCAGCGGACACTTCATACTGAGTCGGCGACTAGGGTGAATACGGTATCATGGCATCGTCGAGAACGGTAGACACGATGATGGTCGTAGCGATGTTGGCGACGATGATGACAACGACGAAGGGGCGGCCAATGACGGCGCCGACGCTGATCACGCCGGCGACGATGACGGCGTCCACGCGTCGGCGAGTGAGGTTTTGGACGGGGTCTGATATGCGCGCGCGGCCGACGCGCGAGTGTTGCCCGCATGGTATTTTTTGACACGGATCGTGCCCCCCCCAGCACGCGTACAAGGGCATTCGATTGATTTCGGCACGCGGCGCGAAAGCCCACTTGGCAGAATGGGGTAGGTTTGATGAACAGTTGATGGCTCCATGAAGGGTATCGCACGAGTGCGAACGCAGGCTTGTTTGAAAATTGTTGCCCCGAATTTTGGAATCCCTACGACGCCCAGGGTTTTTGAAGGATGTCGGCACGCGCGCGCGCGACAACGCGCGCGTGTGTTTCTCGTTGTCTCTTGAGGAAAAGACTTCTTGTAACAAACAAGCGCAAGCGCGGTGGGACGATTGCGACACGCGCGCGCGCGAAGTCCGCTAGGTAGTAGCACTTTATGAAAAAATTGGGAGCGTTCGTTTGTTTGTTTATCTCTGAATTCGCCCGGGCGCAGCAAACCTTCCATGACAATTGTTGTTACGAAACCATGTGTGTTCTTTGTTGGAAAGAATCAAACACAAAAAGGTCATTGGGACATTTGATTTACCGTACAGGCGCACGGCATCGTCAGGACGTGTGAGCTTCCAAGAGCAGCTTCTGCGTCCTTGCCGCTTCTGCTGTTTTTTGGCCTCCCGCGGCCCGCTGGGCGCCGCTCCGCGGGCTCCACGGGGGCGTCCGAGGCCCGTGCGTCTTTTACCGCGCGCCCTGATGGTCCAGCTCGCCTGTCGCCAGCGAGGAAGAATAGGCACAGGCACGCGCGAGCGCCGATTTTCGCTGAGATGCCGGATCATATTCGGGGGAGAAAAAGGTAAGGATACGTGTTGTCCCCCTTCGTTTTCGGCCTTTCCTGGTCCTCCTGGGGAATCCTCGTTGTCACCGCTGGATTCGCCTCGAAATTCTGGTCAGAACGCACCCCAAGAGAGGTCTGGGGACAACACGTATCCGTATCTTTCCGCCCTCCAACATATTGGACATACGCGCCGGTCGTTGAAAGTAGGTCTTTCTGGACTCCCAGATCCCAATCTACGTTGGGCGCCTTCCTACTCAGGGATCGACGAGTTTCCTTCGTCCCTCTTCCTCAGGGGGCGGGCGGAAGCCCAATCTACTTCCAACGCCTTCCCACTTCATGTTCCTATCCACTTCTTCCGACCAGCGTGTAGGGGGAAGACGGAAAGCAAACCAACATGGAAAGATCGGGGGTCGTGGGGTTTGTGCTCGTGCATGTGTGTGAAGTCGGGCATGTGCCTCTACAGGAGGGATGTTCCAACAAACGATGATGTCACGAATGGCCTGGGGACGATGTCTGGAACAGCTGTTTGACCATTGTGGGGTGTATGGTTTGGAGCATGTCTCATGTGTCGCCCGACATCCGCCAGTCGGGGGACATGCCCGACCTAAGATTCAGTCGGGCGTGTCCCCTACAGGGGGATGTTCGACGAAAAATATACACTATCCAACACGTATTCCAACACTGTCAGACAAATCATGAAAAATAGTCCCCAGACTATTTTTGGCTATTCTTGAATATCCCCCCCTGTAGAGGGACAGGCCCGACTTTAAGCCTAAGATCAGTGCCTCCTGGGGCTCCTTCTGTGCAGCCTCCTCCGAAGAGAGCGGCCTCCGCGCGCCGGCGGCGCCCAAAGGGGGGGGGAAGAGGGACGGAACGCGAGGGCGGCGGCCTCCCTGAGCCAAGAGGGGAAAAACGAAGGATTGCAAAAAAACGAAGGATTGATTGCAATCCTTCGTCGGAGGGTTTTTTTGCAATCCTTTTTGCAATCCTTCGTTTTTTTGCAATGCTTCGTTCAAGAGGGACGGAACGCGAGGGCGGCGGCCTCCCTGAGCCAAGAGGGGAAAAAAACACACAGACGCAATGGTTCGTCGATCGCTCAGAGTCGGGCCGGGCGAAAGGGGGGGATTGGGAAAGGGGGGGTTACGAAATTTGCTGCATGCAGCTGGTTTCGGCCTCACCGAGGGGCCCATTCCTCGATACATGGGCGCCTCCGGCGCCGGGAGGCGCCGGGAAAATCAGCTACGTGAGCTGATTCTCAAACCCCCCCTTTGCTATCCCCCCCTTTCGCCCGACCCGACTCCCTGAGCCAAGAGGGGAAAAAAAAAACACACACAGACGCAATGGTTCGTCGATCGCTCAGAAAACATGGGAAAAATATGGGAAGTGGGGGGGAAAAAAGGCAGGAACCTGGAACATATGGGAAACTAGTGGGGGAGTCTGGTCATCTGTGTCTGCTTATTTGTGTGTCCCAGTTTCCTTCAGTTATGATGTTCCAACCGGCTGTAGCCTGGGTCACCAGAAAGAACTTCGAGCACCAGGAAAGTACAGAATCTGGAGGGTGTTCACGCGTCGGGCCCTGGGAGACATCCGGTCGACACTGTTTCGGCACTGTTTCGACACTTTTCCAGGTGCTGGAAATTATTGCTGGGATGTGGTCCTCGAGTACGATGGGGACAACATGAGGTTTGGGGGGCATCCTGGCAGGCCGGGGGCCTGGGCCCCTCCGGCGCCGCCTCCGGCGCCGCCTTTGGCGCGCTCCGCGCGCCAGTGAGGGGGGTCCAGTTTGGACCCAAGACATCCGCGCGGAGCGTCGCAAATTTTTGTTTCTGGCGTCTTTTGTTCTTCCAAGAAGGCTTCCTAGAAGCAGGGCGGGCTTCCGAGAAGCCCCCCTGCTTTCCAGGGGTGCACCTGAGCGGTGTTCTGGCAATTTCGTGGGCCGTTTTCGTTTCGACTTCGTTCTGCGGGAAAGGCGGAGCCTAGACAAGACGATGGAAAAAAAAACGAAGACACCACGAAAACGAAAACACCGTTCAGGTTCAGCCCTGCTGCTCGCTTGGGAGCCCCGCCCTCTCTTCTGCTTCGGGGCCTCCCCCCCCCTTGCGCCACCCCTCCCCCTGTGGGCGCCGCCCGGCGAGGTGCCCGACACCCGCGCCCGCGTCGGAGGGGCGCGTGCCGCGCCCACGTCCGCCGATGCCCCTCGGGCGTGGACAGACACCCCGCCCTTCAGGAGGGGAAGAAACGCACAGACACTATTGATCGTCGATCCCCAGGAGAATATGGGAAAATATGGGAAGTGGTGGGGGAAGACAAAACTCAGAAAATATGGGAAAATATGGGGGATATTTTTATTTGTGTTTATTTATTTGTGTGTTTGTGGGCCCCTTCAACCCTGGCACGTCGATTAGTGGATTGTCCGTTGTCTGTTCTCGAGAGGGCGCCGCGGCCGTCATGTTGCAGGCTTGCGCCCGCCAGGTTTGGGCCCCAGGTCGTTCTCGCTAAGCCACGTTTTACGAAAGGGGGTTCTGTCCATCCCCGAGTCCCGACGGTCTCGCGGAGGGTTCGGCAGGGACACCTCCCCGCACCCCTTTGGAGGCGTTGTCTTTGCTGGGATTTTTTGAGCTCAACAATCCACCTCGAGCAGGCCCTCCACCACGAGCTCCATGAGCAACGTGCCGACCACCAGGACGAGCACGCAGGCAATGAAGACCGCACCGAGGGAGATCACGACGACGCCGCACCATGGGCAAGGCCCACGCCAACGCCGTACCGAGGGAGATCACGACGATGCCGACGCCGTCGACAGAATGACACACGAACCAAACTGACCACATCCAACGACCAGAACCAGACCACCGCGTGCAAGCCCTCGAGCGGGAGCCACGTACAGTACCCGGAAGCCCATAGCCAGACTGTCCTTGTGGGGATCGGCGCGCGGGTTGCTCAGGGCGTGCGCTGGGGGTGGGGTCCCGTCGTGTCGACCGCCAGCGGCCCCGCCGCCGGCGTTCGACGCTGGACGCCGCCGGCGACCCCGAATCGGTCGATGTGGCGCGAACTGACGTTTCGAAGGCGGCCAGTCGGTCCAGGCTGAACGATCCCCGCGGTATATCCTGCGTGGTATCCACATCTCGTGGATCCATGATCGGTCCTGGGACTCGATAGTGATCCTGAGAGGCCGGAAGCGAGGAGAAGCGCTTCAATTGACCATCCAAACGCCAACAACACGAACACCAACAGCAATAATCATCCCAGTGCGACCCTACCTAGGAGTTGGAGCATGTAGGAGAGCAACATCTACATCTACACCGACAGCTACATTTACATCTACACCTGCATCTACATCTACATCAACATCAACATCAACAGCGAGACTCACATCTATATCTACATCTACACCTACATCTACATATACATCTACATCTACATCTACACCTACATCCACACCTACACCTACACCTACATCTACATCTACATCTACACTTTCGAATCGGTGTTGCGTTCATGTTGCATTGCCTTTGCTTCTGCTCTTGCCTCTGCTTTTGTCTTTGCCTTTGCTTTCGTTGTTGCTTTTGCTTTGCGTTTGTTGTTGATTATGCTTGATTGCGTTGTTGCTTTGCCTGCGCTATGCTATGATATGCTATGATATGCTGTGCTGTGCTATGCTATGCTATGCTATGCGATGGTGTGCTGCGTTATGCTATGCAATGCTGCGCTGTGCTATGCGAAGCAATGCTATGCTATGATATGCTGTGCTATGCTATCTTATGCTGAGCTATGCTATGCTATGCGTGGCTATGCTATGCTATGCTATGCTGTGTTAATGCTATGCTGCGCTATGCAGCGCTAAGCTGAGCTAAGGTAAGCACAGCTATGTTGTGTTAAGCTAAACTAAGCTAGGCTAAGCTATGCTAAGCCAAGGTAAGGTAAGGTAAGCTAAGCTAAGATGAGGTATGCTAAGTCAAGCTGGGCTAGGCTAGGCTAAGCTAGGCTAAGCGAAGCTAAGCTGAGCTAAGATGAGATAAGCGAAGCTAAGCTAAGCTAAGCTTAGCCAAGCTAAGCTGGGCGAACCCAGGGAGCGCAACTGGGGGAACCGCGGGGCGGATCCTGGGGAAACCGCCCGGGCCGAGGTCCACTGCCCGGCCCTTTTAAGACAGAGAGTAAGAACCCTCTAGGCAGAGCCTAGGTAGGGAACAACACACACCAGAACCACAATAACGACAACAACAACAGCAATGACAACAACAACAACAACCAAACTCACAACAATAACGACACCAACAACAGCACGAACAACACTAACCACACTGGTCCTAACTAATTTGACA
The DNA here is from genome assembly GCA_963575745.1 of Prorocentrum cordatum. Lineage (NCBI taxonomy): Eukaryota > Dinophyceae > Prorocentrales > Prorocentraceae > Prorocentrum > Prorocentrum cordatum. Next base: position 322,415 of record CAUYUJ010003003.1, on the reverse strand, counting down.
TCATAGTTCCTTGTAAGACTGCTCGCTGTTATGTGCGTGTCAATAAAGATGTGCTTCCCAAGCCCTGGATACCCGCCCTCTTCGTCTTTGATCGTACTTCCTTGGTGGGGACATCTTTCTTCTTTGCCACGCGTAATTGACGCAAGTTTCTTGGTTACATCTATATATATACATAAAGTAAATGCACAGAAGGACTGCACAATGGAAAGCGAGCAGGAGGGGGGAAGTAGGGGAAGGGAGGTAGGAGGAACATGGAAAATAGGGAACGAGGGAGAAGACAGAGGACGACGCCCCAAAACAGAGAAACCCTTTCACGGGAGGGGGCCACTGAGGGCTGCAAAGGGGCCAGGAAGGGCAGTGAGAGGGCCACGAAGAGTTACGTGGGGGCCACGAAGGTCAGTGAGAGAGCCACAAATGGCAACCGCGTGTCCACGAACGGCATCGAGAGGCTCAAATAGCGGAACCACGGAGGGCGTCGAGGAGGCCACGAAGGCAGCGGCGGGGTCTTCAAGTCCGACTGGGGTATCGCGAGGGGCAGCGAGGGGCAGCGGAACGGGTTGAAAGCAGCGAGGGGCGACTGCGGGCCTGATCGGGCGGGTCAGGCGTGCGGATCTTTACGGGCGGATCCGGCGGGCGGGTCGCGAACGCATGAGTCTCGCTTCATTCGCCAGGAAGTCTGGGGCGAGAGCGCGACTCCCAATGCCATGATAAGGAAGCCCAAGGCGAGAGCGCAAGTCCAGAATGGCGAGAGCGCGAGTAGTCCCATGCGGGAGCGGGGGGGCCCGACTCATTGTGAGGGAGTGTTAGGCGGGAGTTGTTGTTGAAGCAGTTTGGGGGCCAGGGACCTAGTCTTAAGTCGGGCCTGTTCCCCTACAGGTGGATTTCCGACGAAGAACAAAAAACCAAACATAATTATATAATATACCAAAATTAGTATGGGGATTATTTTTTGCGTAGTCTGGGATTTGTTTGATGTATGGTTGGTCAATTTTTTCGTAGAAAAACCCCGTGTAGGGGACACGCCCGGCTTAAGCCTGGTCTGAGCCTGGCGACTTGCATTGATAAAAAGCAAGGTGCGAGCCCTGGGAGAGGGTCTCCAGTTGAAAACATGCGAGGTGCAGTGGGTGGGCGGACCAAGAATAACTCTTCTTCAGTGGTGACATTTCAGCGACAGCCATGTTTCTTCGGAGATCGTGGGTCCAGCGCTTCGGAGGCGCCTTTTGGGGACTTTCCGACGTGAAAGCCTTCCGAAGGAGGGTGGTGTTGTTGATAACGATGAGGTAGGCGATGATGATGGTTTTGATGATGCTCATTGTCGGTCGTGGTTGTGATGAGGATGGTGATGCTGGCGGTGATGGTGATGGCAATGGTGATGATGGTGACGATGGTGATGAGGATTGTAATGCTGGTGGTGGTGGCTTTTATTGATGTGGTTGATGATTATGAGCATAGTCCTGGTGATCATGACGATCATGCTGACCATGATGTTGATGGCGTTGATGATGGTCGTTGTGATGGTATTGGTGAAGGCTGTTGTGTTGCTGTCGTTAACAATGTTGGTCATGTTGCTGATGATCACGGTTATGACCAGGATGACAAAACGAATGTTGGCGAAATTGATGTTGATGTTGATGCACATGATGGTGATGGCTATGCTGGTGGTGCTGCTAGTGATGATTGTGATGCTGATGTTACCGATGATGATGATGATGATGATGATGGGGATGAGGATGAGGATGAGGATGCTGATGATGATGCTGATGCTGATGATGGTGATGGTGATGATGATGATGATGATGCTCATGATGATGATGATGATGATGTTGAGGAGGAGGAGGCGGAGGATTCTGATGATTAGGATAGCGATGATGATGGTGATGATGACGGCGGTGATGATGCTGATGGCATGTGTGATGATGATGATGGATTACGTTGATTATGTTGAATACGATGATGTTGATATCGGTGATGGTGATGATGTTGATGATGATGCTGACACGGATGATGATTCGGATTGTGATGATGATAAGGTCGATGATGGTGAGGAGGAGGATGATAATGCTGATGATGATGATGATGATGCTGATGATGATGATGATGATGATGATGATGATGCTGATGCTGATGATGATGATGATGATGATGATGCTGATGCTGATGCTGATGCTGATGCTGATGATGATGATGATGCTGATGATGTGATGATGCTGATGATGCTGATGATGATGATGATGATGATGATGATGATGATGATGATGATGATGATGCTGCTGCTGCTGCTGCTGCTGCTGCTGCTGATGATGATGACGGAAGCCCGCCGTGGAAGGAAGCCCGCCGGATGACGGTGGTCCTGGCCTACTTCCCGCGGAGGGCCTCGGACGCGGACCTCCGCTCGGCGCTCGACGCCGCGCTCGGCAGGGCGCAGACCGTCCGGCGCTGCCGCGTCGTCCGCGACCAGGAGGTCGGAGGGGGTCCTCCTCCCCCTCCTCTTCCTCCTCCTCCTCCTCCTCCTCCTCCCTCCTCCTCCTCCTCCTCCTCCTCCTCCCCTCCTCCTCCTCCCCCTCCCCCTCCCCCTCCTCCTCCTCCTCCTCCTCCTCCTGCTTCTTCTCCTGCTCCTCCTCCTCTTCTTCCTCCTCTTCCTCCTCCTCCTCCTCCTCCTCCTCCTACTCCTCTTCCTCCTGAGTCGGTGGGGCAGACGGCGCAGCGTTAGCAGTCGGCGGTTCAAAGATAGGGTCCTGAGGGATGGGGTCCTAAGCATAGGAAGGGACCCAAGGGTGCATTTACGCTACAGTGGGGGCGCGCATCGAGAAACCATGTGCTTTTCGTCCGGGTATCCTGGGTTTCTTCGCTCCTCGCGCTGCGCGGTGACTTCCCGCAGCCGTTGAAGGAGTTGCTGCGTTCAGGGTGCTCCCGGTTTCCCCTCGGGTGCACCTCGCGCACGGGTTCTCAGGGTTGGGTTTCTTGCGAGGGTCTCTTGCGGCCGCGTCCGCACGGTACTTGAGGCACCTCGTCCTCAGGACCCCAGCCCTCAGGACCCTATCTTTGAACCACCGAGTCAGGGGCAATGATGGGGGGATGGGCATAGGGAGGATTGTAGGCCTCCAACATGCGGTCGGAATAGGTTGGGTCGGAGGATCGCGCCGCATCGCCGGTGCATCGGGGATGCAACTTGACGTGGAGCCGGATTTTCTCCGCACCAGCGTCGCCGACGCATCCCCGACGGCGCCAGTGCATCGCCGATGCGTCGGCGATGCATCGGCGATGCGGCGTGATCCTCCGACCCCGTCTACTCCGATCCCATCTGGGAGGCCTCCAATCAACCCCAAATCGCTCATTGATAGCCCGACTTGCCCAGGAACGTGCAGATTTGCGATTGGGGGCCCATCCCCGATCTATCGGCGATGTATCGCAGATTCCAGGTCGATACTTCCTCCACATATGTCACCCCCCCCTTCATCGTTTGCCCTCACGTTCGGGGGGATTGGCTCAGAGGTTCTGGGATCAGTCGGCGGTAGGCGAGGGGGGGAAGTGAGAAGGAGAAGGCCCCCTCAGAAGGTTCGGGAGCCCCCCAGCCTTGTGAGAAGGTTTCTGAGCCTCCCCCGAAGGCAGGAGCAGCTTCTCGGAAGGCGCGAGGGCTTCCGAGGAGTCCCACCGCCTCTTGAGAAGGCCTTCTTCTTCTCACTTCCCCCCCCCCCCCGCTCGCTGCCGAATACTGGGGGGTGGCCCACATGGGGGTGAAGACAAGAGCCCTAAATGGGGCCCTCCGGGGCCCCCTTTTGGAGCCACTGGGTGTCTAGAAGGGGCCCCACAGGGCCCCATGCAGGGCCCTTGTCTTCGTCCTCCCCTCCATGCGGGTCGCCTCCCCGTTATCGCCCGCCCGAGCGCCGCAGTCCCGCCCTCGCCCGCCGCCGGAGCATGCCTCGGGGCTCGCTCCCTGGAGGGTTCTGCAAGCCGTCCTGGGAGACAGCCCCCCCCCGGGGCGCCACGGCCGGGCGCGCCCCGCGCAGTGCCGGGCAGCGCGCACGCGGGCCGTGGTCCGAGGAGGCGTGTCGTGCAGCCGGGGGCTTCCCCCTTTGCCCCAGAAGCCCCCTCTGGCGCTTGCTGCGGGGCGTGTCCTCCACCACCCCCACCGTGAGTTGGAGGGGGGCAGGAGGAGGAGGAGGAGGAGGAGGAGGAGGAGGAGGAGGAGGAGGAGGGCGAGGAAGAGGAGCCGTAGCCATTTTGGCTCAAGGGGCCTGCTCCTGGACTTTCCAACCTCGCTCAAGCGCGGCCAGCAGTGACGGCCATTTCGGCCACGGACCCAGTGCCGCGCAGCAGCCCATGGCGAACTGGAGCTCGCAGCGTGGCAGCAGACAGCAGCAGCGTGATGGCCGCCGCGGAGGTTGGACCTCGGACTGGAGGAGCTGGTCCAAATACAAGAATGGTGGCTGGAAGAAGCAGGAGCAGAATAAGCAGTATGTTGTGTGTGACACGTGTGGCAAATGGAAATGGATCAGTCGTGCGTACAAGGACCCGTTGTGCAAATGCGGGGCCAAGCTACTCTCCAATATGCCGAAGAATGAGGAGCCCACTGACGATGTCCCGCAGCTCATGCGAATCGTCCAGGGGTTGCAGGGGTTTCTCGGGGGACCGCAATTGGAGGTTTTCAAGAAGCAGTACATTGCCGCTGCTGACGGAGGCGAGGATGAGGATGAGGAGACGGGTACCGACCGCGGGACCCAGTTATCGCAGCAAGTCAGCCTCGCCAAGCGGTCAATGCAGAGGGCCACAGCATACAAGGATGAATGTCAGAAACGAGTCGAACAGCTACGTGAAGAGTTGGAGCAAGCAGAAGAGTCCCTCGCAGTTGCTGCGGCTCCAGAAGCAGCAGCCAGGGAGACGGCCGCCGCAAAGTCCAGGAAGTGGGCGGCCATGGTGCGCCCAGAGGAAGGGGCAGCGGAGCCTGTGCCCACGCCCCCAGTCGCAGGAGCAGCGGCCATGGGCGAAGCCGAGCAACCCGAGCCGCCAACCCCGCCATCGCGGGGCACCTCGGCATCCAGTTGCCAGGCGGGGCCACAGGGGGCGCCCCCGCGCCAGCCGCCGCCGCCGAGGCCCCAGGCGCCCCAGCCCCAGGCGGCTTGGCGCCACCAAGGCCCGCGGCGGCAGGCGCGGCGCCCGCCCCAGGCGCAGTGGCGAGGGCTGCCCGCCAGGCAGCCATGGGAGCGGGCGCCAGCGGGGGCCCCAGCGGCGGGCGGACCCAGGGCGGTCGCGGCAGGCGCGCCGCCACGTCGCAGCCCCCAGAGCGGCGCAGCACCAGCCCACGGCGAGAGAACACCATGCAGATCGACGGCGGCGAAGCTGAAGTTCCTCCTCCTGCTTGTGATGGGCGCGCTTTGCGTGAGCAGTAGTGAGGCAGCCATCGCCGACCACCCGTGCATAGACTACGCGGCCAATTTTGGCGACCCGCCCTTCTCTCAGGCTAAGGGAAATGCAAGTGGGAAGGGAGGGTCTCTAGCAATCTACGCCGCCAATATCATTACATAGAACAATACCGCTAAGAAGTATATCTTGGACTCTCGTTTCACGGCAGACGTGTGTGTTCTGAGAGAGACGCACCTCACACTAGACCGACATGGAGATGTTCGGAGAAAGTTTCAGAAGAGTGGCTGGAAGACATATGTCTGCCCTGCCGCACCCACCGCGCAGGGAAGCCAAGGTGGGATCCTTCTTGGGGTTCGATCTCACCTCTCTTCTCACGCTCGGGTCATGGGAGACAAGAGCCACATCAAGCCTCTTGCAATAGGGACCCGATGGACCAGTTGTATTATCAAACCCGATGGGGTGAATTTCTTGGTTGTTGCCGTATATCTGATTTCAGGGGTTGGGATGGACCAAGCAAATCGTGATATCGCCATGGAATCCACCACCCACATCCGCACGCAGAAGCTCCCCTACCTCATCGCGGGGGACTGGAATGTTGTTCCTGAAGATTTGGAGAAACCCACGAAGTGGCTTTCCTGGGTACGCGGGGTCGTGGTTACCCCAGAAAAGACGACGTGGACGTGCTCGAATGGGCATCGCATGCTGGACTATGTTGTGGTCGACCAGCGCCTTGCCCTCGACGCCTCCCTCACGGCAGTCCTGGAGGGCCCGTGGAGACCGCGCTCAGGCGTGGCAGGAGTTCTGGCACGCGCAGTCGCTCAGAAGAGATTTTGGCATGCAGTCAGGCCCCCCCTCTCCCCAAAGAGTACTCTGGATCCAAACGCTCGTGGGAATACTATTACGAGAGGGCGGAGGAGGAGGAGGAGAGCATGAACCTCACACCCACCTACCCCGCCTGTGCCCAGCATGTCAGCAAGCAGATTACCCGAGATTACGCCATCTTGAGTCGTGCCCTGGAGCTGCAGGAAACCCACAACAAGGTGGGATCCCAGTCCGCCCCGCAGCGAGGCCAGTGCGCGCAACTGCTCAGGCGTCCTCTGCTGCCGCCAGCGCCCCAGACGGGGCTGGCCACCAGCGACGCAAACCGGTGGCAGGTGATCGTCGCACGCGTGCAGGATCGTGATGATGTCCTGCGACGCCCTGGGCCCCATGCACAAGTTTTTGTGCTGCAGGCGCTTTTGAACAGAATTATTCCCGATCTCAGATGGCCAGAGTATGTCGACCCCGAGATTAAACATGTCATTCTCGAGTATTTCACAGGCCAGTCCTCGGACCTAGAGGTTTTCGACGCCAATTTCCAGATTGGGAAAGGCAGACTCTTGGGGATTATCTTGAACAGATACCTCAACATTTCCAGAAGAAAGAAAATCAGGCGCCTCGGAAGGCTTTCCAGGAGTGGATCGAGGAGGACCTTAAGAAAGGAGGTAAGATCTCTCATGCCATCACCAAGGGTTCCCCCCCCCCTCCTGAAGAACAAGATGTGGTACCTCTAAATGGGGCCCTCACCGATGACCCCATCCTTATCGCGCAGCATAAGCTCACCTATTGGGAGAAATATTGGAGCCCAAAGGGACCCCGCCAGTGCCCTGAAGATTTTCCCCGGCTTCAAGAGCTCCGAAGAGTTGCCCAGCAGCGTGCTGCCCAGGAGCCTGATTGGACAGAAGCCGAAGTGTTTGAAGTTGTTCGGAGGTACAGCCCTAGCTCAGCAGGAGGTGCTGACTTGCGGCGCCCGCGCGAGCTCGACGCCCTGCCGCCCGAGGGCAAGACTGCCTTCACCGACCTGATCAATCAGGTTCGGACGACCTTTAAGTATCCCGCGCAGGTGCTACTCAACATGGTTCGTCCCCTCCCTAAGAGTATCGAAGCCGATCGGCCCATCACCCATACCAACAGTTACTATCGGATTCTAGTCAAGTTGTACCGCCCAGGCCTCACCGCGTGGGATTCAAAAAGAGCAGGTTTTTGGGATGAAGCCATCCGAGGATCATCGTGCCTCCGAGCAGCCTTGCTGAGTGAAGTGACAGCGGAGCTGGTCACCAGTTTGCAGATACCGCTAGCAGAGGCATTGATTGACACCGAAAAGTTGTTCGACACCATTTGTACGGAGTATGTCTGCGGGGTGGCCATCAGTCTTGAGTATCCCACCATCCCGCTCATGCACGCCATGATTGTTCATGAAGCAGCCAGATTCCTGTCCTCTGCCTCGCTAGGATGCTCGTCGCCCACGTGTCTGACCGACAGCGCCCTGCAAGGTTGCACCCAGTCAACATCTCTCGCCCGAGCCTTTCTGTTTAACATCTTGGAAGATTTACACTACCAGTTTCCACGAGTTCGTTTTCGTACCTGGGTTGACGACCCGAGGTTGCGAGTTTGGGGTTCGTCTAAGGAGATCTTGGAGGTGGTTCCAGAGGCGATGGCGTTCCTGGGTAAGAAGCTCGAGGCCCATGGTTGCAAGCTCTCTCCCACATCCTGTGTTCTCGCGTCGGTGCCTGGGCTGAGCGTCAAAATCTGCGAGCGCGCCAAGGAGTTGGGGTGGGCCGTCAAGACCAGTGTCCAGGGGAGGGACCTCGGCCTGGACACTACCTTGGGGCTACGGAGGCGCTTGAAGATTCGGAAGGAACGTTTCAAGAAGGGGCTCCAGAGGCTCAACGGGATTACTAACCTCACCAGGACCACCAAGAGGAGTCGGAAGCTGGTCAGTACGGAGGCCCGTCCACAGCTCTTCTTGGGCCAACAGGGGCAAGGCATTGCGCCGACAGTTCTCAAGCAAGTACGGGGACGACTTGTCCGAGGGCTCGGATATGTTCCCAAGTATGGATGCACGACGGCAGGCTTTGCTTTGTCAGCACGGGGGCAGCAGCAGGAGGATCCCGCGCATTACCTCCCCATGCAAGTCGTCAAGACCTGGTTCGACATGGTCAACCAGAATCCAGAGTTGCACAAAGCAGTAGGGAAACTATGGTCTCCTACAGTGGCACGTCTGGCAAGTGAGACCCGATGGAGTAAGGTTGCCTCCCTCTTCTCCGCGCTCATTGCCACCCTTCATGACCTAAGAGTGTACATGGTGGGGCCCTGGGGATGGACCCCCCCCTGGCAATCAACTGTATAAACTTGTCCTGGAGATCTCAGAGCCCAGACGGCCTTCCTGGACGACTTCAGCGAATATGTGTCTCGGGTTCTCTGGGAAAGGGCCTCACATTTCCATCTCGGAGGGGGAGCTGAGTTCGGGATCGACGCGTTCCAGTTTCAGAAGACCTATCGGAAGCTTCGGAAGGATAACCAGCCCATTCGAGCCAAAGCCCTCCAAGCCCTCGGGAAGGCCTCGATCTGGACCAACGCCCGAGTACACGAATGCAAACCAAGCCAGTCAGCGCGATGTGCCAGGTGGAGCACCAGTGGAGGACGACCTTCACCGCCTATGGACATGCCCAGCGCACGTGCGCAGTACCGATGAAGCAGTCCTCGACTCCCAGTACCTCATCCAGAAGGCTATTGATGAGTTTCCCTCCTATCCAGTGAACTGGGGACGAGGACTGCAGCCAGGTGGCTTTGCGACAGGACGCCTGGACCAACACCCACCCAGGGCCACCCTCGGAGCCACGGGTACCTTCACGATCCAAGGGGGCCCCATCAAGGGCAAGTTTTTGGGGGGGACCGACGCTGGAGGAGGAAGGTTTCCGAATGATCCGAGGCCGAGGAGAGTTGGCTGGGGGGTCGCAGTTAAAGATCCCGACCTCGAGACCATAGGAACTTTAAGAGGAGGCCTGCCAGGGAAACAGACGGTCAACCGCGGAGAGCTCTACGCGGTGGTCAAGGCCGTCCAGAACCTAGCAGGTGAGATCACCATCGTGACAGATTCAGCATATGTATATCGTGGAGTCCGACGAGGGCCCCTCTGGCGGCATAAATGTTATGTAGACCTATGGGAGGAGTTCTGGGAGGCCCATCAGAGCTTCGACGGGACCATGGAGTTCCACAAGACCAAGTCCCACCCCGCGGAGAATGATTTCTGGGATTACAACATCCAGCCCTGGGCGTACCTGGCAAACCACTTGGCAGATCAGGTAGCAACAGATGCAGCAGCTCGAGTCCAACTTCCTGATTGGGTGGCCCGCCCCGTCTTAGAAGCTGATCGTGAGATAGAAATCATCCAGAATCGAATCGCCGCCGTTCAGGAGTTTTTCCTTGAAGTTTCCCCTGCCCCGCCGCCCGCTCCCACGAAGCGGGGGCGGGTTAAGGCCCCAAAGAAGTGGGGCCATGCCCGGCATGTTTTGGAAGACGCCCCCGAGGGCCCCAGGTGCAAAATCTGCTTCAGGTACCACATTCGCGGGACCAAGGAGTCCTGGCTCGGACCCCCATGCGCCCCGAATCACGCCCATTGGTTTCACGCGACACACCTCCCGCGCCGCCACGTCATCCGCGGGGTCGCATTTTGCAGCAGGTGTGGGGGGTGTCGTCAACTCGAGCCTTTATGTTGAAGGAACCTTGCCTCCCCCCCACAAGCGCGGGGAAGAAGGCGAGGTCACGGCTGCTACGCGGACTGCTGCCGCAAGGACTGCAGCAGTGGCCGAGCACCCTCGCCGCAAGGTCGCAGGAGGACTGCGCGCGGGCATGGGGGGTGCCAGGCCACAGGATCTCACAATGAGGTCCCGAGCGGGCCCGAGGAGTGCTCGGACTCCCCTTTGAAGCATGCAACATGCAACATGGGCGAGGAAGAGGAGGAGGAGGAGGAGGAGGAGGAGGAGGAGGAGGAGGAGGAGGAGGAGGAGGAGGAGGAGGAGGAGGAGGGGGACCCCCTCCCCCTCCAACTCATGGTGGTGGCAGTGGAACGCAGGCCCACCATGTGCCGCCCGTGGATGCCGCGGGCCGGCCGGCCGAGCTGGCCGCGCCACTCTCGGGGCGCGATCCGTCCTCCTGAGCGGCTCGCTCCCCCCGCTCCCTCTTTCGGCCGCCTCCTTTGCTTCTCCCCGTTCTCCTGCACGGCGGCACGCTTCGCCGCAACGGCATCCCCCTTCTAGCTCCGTCCGCTGGCGCAGACAGCCCCTGCTTCGCCGCCGACGCAAAGGTGTGTGCCGTCCGTAGGGGTCTTCTGGTTGGTCCGAGGCGATCGGACAGCCTGCCACTTACAGCCAAGTCGTTGAAATAAGGAACAGTTTGGGTAAGAAAAGGGGCTCGATATTCCTGAGGTCCTATTGGTTTCCCTCTAGCCTTCCTCGTGCACGCAGGCGCTCGTAGGTCCAAACAGGGGCTTCATTCCTTCCTTATCGTTCCTTCTCTCAGCAGCCCGAGTGTAGGCGGGGATCACGTGAGGGGGGGGTGGCTCCCATGGGGGGGGGGGCGAGCCGGACCCAAACCGCCCACGTCCGTCGCCGACAGGGCCCCCGCAGCCCAGCCCGCCATCGGGGGCCTCTCGCCCATCAACCGGCGACGTGCTGCGGATTCGAGCTCGACGCCTTTTCCCCCTCGAGCCAGTCCCGCCCCCAAACTGCTTCCCCCTCAGTGCCTCGGGGGTGGGCGGACGGCTCTGGGGCCCTGGCCGTTCTCCGAGGGTTGTCTCGTGTATAGCGCTGGGGCTTCCCGTGCCCCCGAGGCCCCAGCTGGTGTCGGGCCGCCCGTGGGGATTTTTTTTTACCCGGCGGCGCCCGCGAGGAGGTGGCGCCAGGGGCTGGGGGCGTCGAAGGCCGCGGGGGGCTTCTGAGAAGGCATCGGGCCGCCCCCCCTTTCTAAGGGGGCAGCTTGAGGAGGCATGGGCTTCTTGGAAGGCATGGGCTTCTGAGACGGCGTGGGCCTGGTGGCTTCTGAGGAGGTTCCCTGTCCGAGAAGCCTCCAAGGAACCGCCAGTCTGCCTTTCTGGAGGCACCCTCGGGGGCTCCTCGCGCCAGCCCCCCCGGTTGGCGGCGCCGCCAACGTTTCAGGGTTCGAGGGCATCCGACAGCCTGTCGCTGGAGCGACCTGGAATGACGTCTGTCCTGGACTCCGCGCGCGTGGACTGGAAGGTGCGTGCTGCCAGCGCGACCCTCTGCGGGGCCTCTGGGGCACGTGGCTGTGGAGGTGGGGCAGCGCTGCGGCGCGCCGTCCCTGCCGCCCGCGCGGCACCGTGCCTGCGGCCGCCTCCCGCCAGACACCGGAGGCAGACCGATCTGCGCACGAGGGCCGAGGGGAGCCAGCGCCGAGGGGTTAAAACGACGCGAAGATCGGGACAAAATCGGATCGGGATAACTCGAAATGTCCGAGGATCGGCGGGTTCGGAGGATGTCTTGGGCGCCGCGGCCGCTCCAGAGCGTTCCGGAACACTCCGAGAGCGCTCCGGAACGCTCTGGAGCGATGCATCCCGATACTGGCCCTGTTTTGGGGGTGCCGCCTGCGCCGTCGCCGTCGCCCGAGGCCCGAAGTGCCCCCGGGCGCCCGCGCCGAGCAGAGAGAGCGCCCTCCTCCGCGCGGGTGTTGCCGCGCGGGCGGCCCGCGCAGAGAGCGCCGCCGAGCACGGCCTCGCCGCGCCCGCCCTCGCGGGCAGGGGCGGGGGGGGGGGGGCGGCGAGGGAGAGAGGGGGAGGCCCGAGGCCCGTGGGAGGGGAGGGCCACCTCCTCCTCCTCCTCCTCCTCCTCCTCCTCCTCCTCCTCCTCCTCCTCCCTCTCCTCCTCCCTCTCCTCCTCCCTCGTTCGTAGAGGTTCGGGCGCCCGGTGCCAAGCGCGGTGTGTTAAAGAATTGGAGCGTTCAGAACGAAAGGAGTTTTGATCATATTGCTCGCAGCAGTCAACAAGTCATGGGATATTGGTGGATCAGCATCGTTGGAATTGTCCCCGTCCCCATCTTAGCTGCAAGGCTTCGGGGGACCCTTGAGATGCCTAATCTTACGTTTCGTGAATCCGAGTTTGTTGCACGTTCGTTCTATGCTCGTACTTGCTCCAGAGGCTTTCGCCATCCCGCCGACCTCCAGATCAAGTGAAGAGTGTAAACGCGAGCGTGTGATCGTGAAAGGGGAAGACCTGATGTGACGATGCAGAAGTCTCAAGGGGCCCTGGGACACACAAATATATACACAAATAACAGGATTCCCAATATTTTCCGATGTTTTCGTCTTTTTTTGTCTTCCCCCCCACTTCCTATGTTTTCCCATATTTTCTCGGGAATCGAGGATTCATTGTGTCTGTGTGTGTTTTCCCCCTCCTGAAAGTCCACGAGTGAGGCTCTGCGGGCGCCTTGGCGGCCACCGTGCAGCCTCGCCAGGCTTTCCCGCGGGTGCCCGCCGGCCCTCTCCCGGGCGCCGTCGCGCGCCCGGGATGCCCTCCACACGTGTGCCCGGCTGCGCGGGGGGAGCGGCCGCCGCGCAGTCTCCGCCGCGCGCATTTCAGGAGGGGAAACACACACAGACACACCATGAATCGTCGATGTCCAGGAACATATGGGGACCTATGGGAGGGGGGGGGGGGAAGACGAAAAACCAGAGAATATTGAAGCAATCCTTCTCCTTCCATTTGTGTGGGGATCGGTTGGTTCTGCTCTGGACACACTTCTCGAGCCTCCTGGAGCTTGACGGGGGACATCTCGGGGGCCTGCCGGCGGCCCAGGCGGCGGCCCCTCGGAGCTCCGTCGGGGCCCCCGGGGGGAGCTCGGGGGATCCTCCTCCTCCTCCTCCTCCTCCACCTCCACCTCCTCCTCCTCCTCCTCCTCCTCCTCCATCTTTTTTGGGGGGGGGGGGGGCCTCTGGGAGCCAGGTCGCGGGCGCCCAAACGGTGTGCAGTGGCCACACCGTGCGGTGCGCCAAGTGGGACTTCGGGCTCACCGCCCGGTTTTGGGGCGCGAGGCATCCTCCGAGGAGATGCAGCGGGCGACGGGGGCCTCCAGGGAGGGTCCCGAGACCGCGCGGCGACGGGCCGTGCCTTTGACAGGTCTTGGGGGATCTCGAAGTCACCGCACGGTCGGAGGAGGAGGAGGAGGAGGAGGAGGAGGAGGAGGAGGAGGAGGAGGAGGAGGAGGAGGAGGAGGAGAGGGGAAGAGGAGGAGGAGGAGGAGGAGGAGGAGGAGGAGGAGGCGGAGGAGGAGGAGGAGGAGGAGGAGGAGGAGGTGGGGGTCTTGGGGACCATCGTCTGGGGGAGGGCTCCCAGGGCCTCTGCCCCCTCTCTTCTTGTTTCGTGGGCCGTCTCGGGGGCCTCTTGGGTTAGGCCGGGCATGTCCCCCTGCCGAGGGAGTTGGGGCGAAAAAGCAGAAATACCCCCAAACATGTTCAAACGTAAGCAGACAATGCTGGAGAAATCGTCCCAGGCTTATTATTTGACTCTTTTCGAAGATTCCTCCTGTAGAGGGACAGCTCACCGATGGGGTTCCGTTCCAGTTCCGTTCCAGTGTTCTTCCTATTTCGGCCCGTTTGATTCCAGTCTCGTCTCAGTTCCGTTCCGGTCTCATTTCTATTACGTTCCAGTTTCGTTCTTCGTTCCAGACCCGTTCCAGTCTCATTCCAGTGTCGTTCCGATGTCCTATCCGTTTCTGTTCCAATCTGCCCTGTAGCGAAAAATTGGATCGACAATCACGAGCGCGTGCGCGATTGGATGGCCCCGTGGCCTTGCACCTGACACACCGGGCCACGGCATCTCAGCCCCACCATCCCGCAACCCCAGAGTTAGGGGCAGGCCCATGGAAATCAGTCAGGAGGAAAAGAAGCACACAGACGCAATTGATCCTCGATGCCCCAGAAAATATGGGAAGATATGGGGAGTGGGGGGGAAGACAGGAACCCAGAAAACATGGGAAAATATGGGGCATCTTTTTATTTGTGTGTATTTATTTGTGTGTCCTGGGGGCCCCTTCAATCAGCACGGAACAGCCTTCTATCGCTTCTATCGCCATCCAGGTGAACGTTTTCTTATTCACTGTTTCGCCGACCGGCGCAAGCCTTCGCACCCCCCCACCCCCCCCCCCGTGGAGTAGGTCTTGCCTGGTTTTGGGCGACCGTTTCCAGCAGGTGGAGCTTCCCCCGCGGGACGTAGTGGTGCAAACGGTCGCACTGAGCAGGGGTCCAGAGTCAGACCCCCCCCCTCCCCCCCCTTCAACCCGATGTCGAAACGCCAAATGAGAAAACGTTCACCATCCGGGGGGGGGGGTGGGGGGGGGGGGGGACTCGGCCAATGGGGCCCAGGCCACGCCAGTGGTGCGAGGGATCGGCGAAACGTTGATCATGGGCCCTGGCCCTCCACCTTTTCACACCTTCGGACCAGGCACGTGGCTGATTCCGAGACTTTCTCGGGTGGCACTGCACCAACATCGATGTGAGGAGCTCCGCGCAGATTTCTTGGATCAGCGCCGGGTCGACCTGACCGGGCCTCCGGCGCCGCCCTCCGGCGCCTCGCGTACCGGGGGAAGGGTGTCCAGGGCGGAGGAGGAGGAGGAGGAGGAGGAGGAGGAGGAGGAGGGGGAGGAGGAGGAGGAGGAGGAGGAGGAGGAGGAGGAGGAGGAGGAGGAGGAGGAGGAGGAGGAGGAGGCGGAGGCGGAGGCGGAGGCGGAGGAGGAGGAGGAGGAGGAGGCGGAGGCACCCGCGCGGCGTTCCGAGCGTGAATGTCTGTGCCACGCGTCGGCCCCTCGACGCCACATGGGCCCCCTGCTGGTCGGAGGGTGTGGAAGCTGGGGGGGCCCCCGCCAGGGGGGCCGCCCCCCCGAACCTGGCATCGCTCGGACGTGTGCATGTCTTTCTCGGCGAGGACCCTCGAGGACCATCCTGGGTCCTCGAGCAAAACAAAAAAAAGCACGCGCGACACCGGAAGAAAAGTGCACGGGAAGCGGACGCCCGAGCGATGGCGAGCCAGGGGGGCGCCCCCCCCCCTGAAGGGCAACGGCCTCTACGGCTTCTTCGAGCTCCGCGAGGCGGAGACCACGGAGGCGGCCCTCGCGGCCTGCGCCCGCGGCGCCGTCGTGCTCAAGGACCCCCCCCGCCCGGGGGGCTGGCGGCGAGCCGATGGTCAGGAGGGGAAAAAACACAGAGACGCAATTGATCCTCGATGCCCCAGAAAATATGGGAAGATATGGGAAGTGGGGGGGAAGACAAAAACCCAGAAAATATGGGGAATAGTTTGATTTGTGTGTATTTGTTTGTGTGTCCCAGGGCCCCTTCAGATGGTTCCGCCGCGGTCCCTCCCCGGACCTCCGACGATAGTGCGGGGCCCTCCTCTAGGCCTCCCAGATGGGGGTCGGAGCAGAGTCGGGGGCCCCCAAACGGCGTGATGGCCACGCCGTGCGGTGAACCGGTGGGGATTCGGGGTCACCGCACGGTTTTGGGGCTCGGGCCGTTCTCCGAGGACGTCTCGGGGGACAGGGGCCTCCGGGGTCCCAAGACCGTGCGGTGACGGACCGTGCGGTGAGGTCTTGGGGGATTTGGAGGTCACCGCACGGTCTGTCACCGCACCGTTTCGGGACTCCCAATCTAGGCCTCCCAGATGGGGTCGGAGTAGAGGGGGTCGGGGGATCGCGCCGCATCGCCGATGCATCGCCGATGCCGCTCGGTGTGCAGCCCGATTTGCGTCACGTCGACGTCGCCGATTTGCGTCGACGTCGACTCCGACCCCATCTACTCCGACCCCATCTAGGATCCAGGAGGCCTCTACCTCCACGGGCCCTCTCGGACCGTCCGAGAGACTCGGGATGAAGAGCAGGTCTTGGGGAAGAGCCAAAGGTATCCAGGGCCCGCGTTTTCTCAGGATCCCGCTTCATCGTGCTCATCCAGTGCGTGGGCCGGCGGCAGTCGGGGCTCAAGAGACGGGGGTCAATGTAATTGTGGGTCCGTCAGGGCGCCGGATCTTGCAGGATCCTGCAGAGCCAGGGTGCGTTGACCCGGGGTTGGGTGCATGATCCTGCAGGATCTTGCAAAGCCCGACTGACCCCGGTTTGGATTGACCCGGGTCAGTAGATCCCCGATTGGGATCGGCGCGGGAACAGGAACACAAATTCGAAATTTTGTCTTTAGAGTGCGCTAGCGTCGATTAGCGTCTGATGATCCATGAGAGGCTGTTTTTGTATCCTCCCAAGGGAATGCACATGTTACCCCCTTTTTGTCTCTCTCCCCCCCCCGATACGGTAACGCCCCAGCCCGGTCCAGTGCGCGATCCCGGGCAGCCTAGGGCCTGTGGTGCACGCGGGCGCATGATGGTGTACGCAGGCACTGCGGTGTACACCAGCTCTGTGGCGCACACATCTGTCGTTGCAGCAGCAGCTGTGGTGTACACAGGCATAGTGGGTGTACTGAGGCATTTTGGTGTACACATCACAAGCCGTGTTAGTTTACACAGGCGCTGTGATGTGCACAACCGTTGTAGTGCGCAAAGTCGCTATGATGTAAGCGTGCATGGTGGGCTATGATGTACCCACGCATCTCTTCCTGCTTCCTCCTCCTCCCTCTTTATCCGTAAGGGCTTCGCCCCCTGCCGCCGGCCCCCTCTCTCGGAGAATGGGCCATGGAAGAGCTAAGTCATGAGGCCTTGGCGCTGTTGTGAAGCAGTATCGAAACTTCATGCGAAGCCGATTCGCAATCAGCAAAACCAACTGATCACAGGAGGGGTTACCACACCTGGCGATTGGTAAGACGTGTATGGTGTACGGGCTTAGTTACCACACCTTGCGATTCAAGGGCCGAGGGAGTTCTCGCAGTTTGGGTTACCACGCCTTGCGATGGATGTGCGTGAAGGGTGGCACCGAATTTCAGAAATGTGCCAAATCCCCTGTGTTTTTGGACCCTGACCCCGCGGATCTGCGTAAGGGGTGGCACCGAATTTCAGAAAGGTGGCAAATCCCTGTGTTTTTGGACCCTGACCCCGCGGATCTGCGTGAGGGGTGGCACCGAATTTCAGAAATGTTGCAAATCTCTTGTGTTTTTGGACCCTGACCCCGCGGATTTGCGTGAGGGGTGGCACCGAATTTCAGACATGTGGCAAATCTCTTGTGTTTTTGGACCCTGACCCCGCGGATCTGCGTGAGGGGTGGCACCGAATTTAGACATGTGGCAAATCCCCTCTGTGTTTGGACCCTGACCCCGCGGATCTGCGTGAGGGGTGGCACCGAATTTCCGAAATGTGGCAAATCCCTTGTGTTTTTGGACCCTGACCCCGCGGATCTGCGTGAGGGGTGGCACCGAATTTCAGAAATGTGGCAAATCCCTTGTTTTTGGACCCTGACCCCGCGGATCTGCGTGAGGGGTGGCACCGAATTGCAGAAATGTGGCAAATCCCATGTGTTTTTGGACCCTGACCCCGCGGATCTGCGTGAGGGGTGTCGATTTCGAGCCCCCCCAGCAATTCAGACAACGCGCCCAGGTGAGGCTAAAAATCCTGTTTGGGCCTCCCCCCCCTCGCGCGGTCAATCAACTAGTTACAGTAATCAGCAAGAAGTCAACTAGTTACAGTGACCAGCAAGAAGCAGAACTGTAACACTGGAAACTACAAGCTACAACTGGTACAGGAAACTGCGAATCACGTGCCTGCCCCACAAGGGGGCCGGCGGATTTTTGTCCTCGTCGTCGTCCTCCTTGCGCATACAGGACGCGGGCATTGTGGTGTACACAAGCATCCCGGTGCACACAGGTGTTGTGTTTCACATTCGTTGTGGGCTCAGGATGTCCGAGCGTTCCTCGGGCCAGAAGAACCAGTGATCACAAAACAGATCACATATTGAATATGATACATTCGGGCCCCCTTTGGTACCCAGGAATTTGTCCCCGTCGAGGCCGTGGAGGTGTACATGCAGTTAGATGATGGCGTGCATCTTGGCAGTGCTCTTGGAACAAGGGCGCGGGCCCCGAGCTGTCGACCCCATCGTGGGGTTCTGTTTGTTCGTCCTGCTCCTGCTGGTGCTGGTGTTCCTCTGGCTTTTCTGCCTGTATTCCCTCGGCTGGCGCCGCTCCGCGCGCCCCCAAGCCGCGCTGGTACCTTCAGGCGTACGCAAGCTTAGTGCTGTACGCAGGCATTGTGGTGCACAGGGGTGCTGAGGCAGCAGCTGTGGTGCACACGTGCGCCGTGGTGTACACAAACAGTGTGATGCACAAAGGCGTTGTGGCGCACACGCATACCATTTTTGCATAGGTTCTGGTGCACAAAGGCGCTGTGGGCACAGGCGTCGTTTGCTTGGACGACGACGACGACGACGATGTAGGCGGCGCGCCTCGGGAGGTGCGCGCCGCGGCCCCTTTTGCCGCTACCCCCCCAGCCCCCCCCCCCCCTCCCGAGGTTACATGTGTTATCCCCCAGGTATAATAAACACATGTTTTCGAGGAAGCCCCGATGTGGCATTGATAAGCGTCGATTTCGCGTAGAATTCGCGTCGTTGAGCGTCGATTTGCGTCACTTGCGTCGATTCGCATCGGCTGGCGTCGGTTGGCGTCGGTTTGCAAGAACCAGCAACATGGCATCGGAGGCCCCCGCGAGTTGACACCGAAGCGGGGGGCGCTACGGGGATACGCGGTTGTTTCTCGATATCGGCCCCCTTGGACCGGTACCGCGGCCCAGAACCATGAACAATGGAACCAGGACGACAACCATCCCCGAGGATTGGGATGGTGATGGTGGTGGTGGTGATGGTGTTGTTGTTGATGATGCTGCTGATGATTATGATGGTGATGATGGTGACGTTATTAGTGATTATGATGGTAGTGATGACGATGGCCATGATTATGAGTATGATGAGGATGTTCTTGGTACTCATGATAGTGGTGATGATGGTGATGATGATGATCGGGGTAGGGATGGCGATGGCGATGGCGACTGCGATGATGGTGATGATGGTGTTGGTGATGATTATGGATCTGATAATGCTTATGCTGATTGTGCTGGTGGTGATGATGCTGATGGCGATGATGTTGGTGTTGGTGGTGGTGATGACGATGATGGTGCTTGTGATGGTGATGGTGGTGGTTGTGATGATGATGATCATGCCGATGATCAGGATGATGATTCTGCTGATCATTGTAGTGTATGGGGGTGTCGATGGCGACTGTGATGGTGATGATGATGGTGATGATGCTGATGCTGATGATGCTGATGACGATGAGTAGGAGTATGATGTTCATGAGGATGGGGATGGCAATTGCGTTTGCGAGGATGATGAGAGTTCTGATGACGGTGACGATGATGAGGAGGAGGAGGATGGTGGTGATGGTGATGACAATGATGATGTTGGTGATGAGGAGGATGCTGGTGATGATGATGGGTGGTGGTTGATGATGGTGGTAGCTGTTCTCTATCGCTTCGGCTTCGCCGCCGCCGCGGGCAGCAGGACGAGCACGGCCACACGTGGCACATCCGCGCCAGCCGCAGCGAGCGTGCCACCGTCGGCAGCGGCGACGCCGGCTCCCGGCGGCGGCACCGCGGCAGGAGCTCGCTTACCAGAAAGGAACATTATCTTCCTGCTCTTCCTCCTCCTCGTCGTCCTCGTCCTCCTCCTCCTCCTTCTTGTCCTCCTCCTCATCCTTTTCCTCCTTTTCCTCCTCGTCTCTCTCCTCCTTCTTGGCCGTCTCCTCCTGGCCTTGTCAGGGTGTCCTTCCCTGCTTGCCGCCCCGTCCCTATGATTGGCATCATCCGATCTCGATACCAATTCTAAGGATGCCCTCGTGTTCTGAGGGCTTGTCACTCCCAGGGATAGGGATCAGATCGGGGCCGATTACTCGTAGCTCTCGCAGGTCTCGTTTCGGTGCCTGCCACTCGGCTCGATTCGATTTCGATCGAGTCCGATTCCGATCCGATCCGAGTTCGGATTCCGATTTGGATCCGGGGTTTTCCATGGAGGTCTTATTAGCTTGCCGATGCTTGCCGATTCGCTCTCTCCCTTCTTGGTGACCGATTTCCACTGATCCGATTCATTCCGATTGCCGTTCCGGCTTGTCGACTTGATTATGGGGTCTTTTGTCTTCGCAGTCGTGACCTTCGTCGATTCGTCGCCGTCGTTCGTTCGGCGTTGGCATCGCCGTCGTCGGCACCATTCTCCGTCGTCGTCATCTGCGTTCGTTCGTCGTCGTCTGTCGTCGCCATCGTCCGACGATGTCGTGACTGCCCTCGTTCGTTCGTCGCCCCGCGTGCGGTGTCGCCGCCGTGCGATGTCGGCGCCGCCGCTGCGAGGTGAAGGGAGTGGAGGGAAGGCCGTGGCGGCCAATGCTCAGGAGGGAAAGAAACACACAGACACAATTAATCGTGGATTTCCCAGAAAATATGGGAAAATATGGGAAGTGGGAGGGAAGACAAAAACCCAGAAAATATGGGAAAATATGGGGGATATTTTCATTTGTGTGTATTTATTTGTGTGTCCCAGTTCCCCTTCAAATGCACCCTTCAGAACCGCCAGATCTCGGAGATCCCTTACCCGTGCCGCGCCGAGCGCTGCCCCGATTCGCTGCTGTGGCCCCGTGCCGTCCAGCCGTCGATGCCCGGGCAGACATTGTGCATTTCTGCTCGGCGAGGCCGGCGCCAGAGAAGGTCTGGACCACGCCTTAGATCAGGAGGGGAAGAAACACACAGACACAATGAATCGTCGATTCCCAGGAAAATATGGGAAGTGGGGGGAAGACAAAAACCCTGAAAATATGAGAAAATATGGGGAATCATTTTATTTGTGTGTATTTATTTGTGTGTCCTGGGGCCCCTTCATTAGAGGAGAGAGCAACCCCGAAGATGAGAACGGCACGCGCGAAGCCGGGCAGCGAGCGGGGAACGGTATCTGTCTTCTGTGTGTGTGTCTCGTTTCCCCGTTCGGCGCGGGCCCCGGTGCCCCCGCCCTCCCCCCAGGGACCAGATCTTGGCCGCCTTGGGCGACTGCTGCTGGCGACGGGCCAGGACTGCGTGCAGCTCATCGATGAGGCTTCTGGAGGCCACGGCCTACCCACCAGGTCCTGGGTCGGCCCAGACATCTGTCCGCACTGGTGGCTCGCTTCGCTTCGCTTCGCTTCGCTTCTGGCGACAGGCCAGGACCACCCTCACCCCCGGCCTGCTCTTGCGCGACTGGCCGACGCAGATCGCTGGAGCACCGGCCCAGAACCAGACCCAGGAGGGGAAAACCACACAGACACAATGAATCGTCGATTCCTTAGGAAATATAGGAAAATATGGGCAGTGGGGGGAAGACAAAAAACCCAAAAATATAGGATAAGATGGGTAATCTTTTCATTTGTGTGTATTTATTCCCTACCTAGGCTCTGCCTAGAAGGGTTCTTACTGTGTTAGCTTAAAGGGACCGGGCAGTGGAAGTCGCCCCGGGCGGTTCCCCCAGTATCCGCCCCGCGGTTCCCCCAGTGAAGGCCCTTAGCTTAGCGTCGCTTATCTCATCTTAGCTTAGCCTAGCTTAACTTAGCTTAGCTTAGCTTAGCTTAGCCTAGCCTAGCTTAGCTTAGCTTAGCTTAGTTTAGCTTAGCTTAGCTTAGCTTAACCTAGCCTAGTCTAGCCTATCTTAGCTTAGCT
>CAUYUJ010003003.1:140000-297976 GCA_963575745.1 Prorocentrum cordatum | reverse complement strand
CCTCCTCCTCCTCCTCCTCCTCCTCCTCCCCCTCCTCCTCCTGCACGGACGAAAGGGGTACGGCAAGAACGGGTACGATGTCCAACAGCGGATCCTGTTCGTTTCGAACAGGGCTCGCTGCCCGCGCCGCCGCGGCCCGTGTCCCCTCGAGGCAGGAGGCCGCCTGGCCAGCAGCGGCCGCCTGTGGGTGTGGGGCAACATGTGTTGTTGGACACTGTACCCATTCTTTCCGTACAGTAGGTCCGCGTCGTGTCGACTCGCGGCGACCCGGCCGCGGGCGTTCAAGGTTGAACGCCGCCAGTGGCCCAGGATTGGCCTATGTATGGGTCGATCTGGCGATCGAAAAGCCGCCGATCATTCAAGCTTGAACGATCCACGCGGTGTCAGAAACCAGCGCCAGGGTCGTCATGACATGAACTTCCCGTACCCATGTCGGGCGTCCAAAGCAGCGGCGACGGGGGCCAGCATTGTGGTGTTCCGGCCTGCTCTGGCCTGGACCATACCAGGAAGGATTTCGAGCACCGACGCAGCGCCGGAGAGTCCCAGGCTTCTCGCGCGTCGGGCCCCTGGGAGACGCTCGTCCGGCACTGCTTCGGCACTGTTCCGACACTTCTCCGGGTGCTCGAACTGACTTGTGGGATGCGGTCATTAAGTGCGATGGGAGCAACAGAAGGCCAGCAGAAGGATCCGTCGCCCTGGGTCCTCCTGGGCCTCCTCGTGGCTCTCCTGGGTCTCCTGGGTCCCCTGGGCCTCCTCGGGGGAAGCGGGTCTCCCAGGCCCTCCTGGGTCTCCTGGGTGGCGGCCCTTAATTGAGGCTTCCTGGGTGGCCCTCGTCGCCACCGCTGGATTTGCTCCGAAATGGTAAGCTTAAGTCGCGCGTGTCCCTCTACAGGAGGAATATCTCAAAATAGTCAAACAATATTCTTGGGACGATTTTTAAAATTATTTTTGCCCATATGGGGGGTATTTTTGAGTGTTTTTCATTTTTCGCCCAAAATCCCCCTATAGGGGGACACGCCCGACTTGATGCTAAGCAGAACGCACCCTGGGAGAGGTCCGGGGATTGGCGGTAGTGGTACCGTTTTGTTGTGGGCCCTCGGCATGGAGGAAACGTGTCCTGAGGGAAACGGGTCCTGATGTTTTTCGATTCTGGGGGGGGGGTCCAGGGGCCCTCCACGGACCCCGGGACTGTCAGAAATCATTCAGCATGAAGAGCTGGTCTTGGGGGCAACGGGGGCTGCCGAAAGGTGCCTTCTAGGGCCCGAACGGGACCTTTCGGGCCCAAGACGTGCACCTTTCTTCCCCCCGGGATCCTGCGGAGAGCCAGGGTTGCACTGACCCGGGTCAGCGCACAGGATCTTGCAGGATTTTGCAGGGCCAGACCGATCTGGGTTTGCACTGACCCAGGTCAGTGCGTCCCCGAGGCTCGGCTCGCAGGGAGTCGGTGCGGCTTGAGGTGTGCACGTGCTGGAAGGCTCGGACGTTCTAGGGTCGGGGATCGAGGTTGTCTTTCGGGAGGTCGTCTCTGATCCTCCTGGGGCGCCCTCGTGGCCACGGCCGGATCCGCCTTGGAATTCTGGGCATCGCGCCGCATCGCCGAGGCATCGGTGATGCGGCTCGATGTGGAGCCCGATTTCCTTCACGCCGTCGGCGCCGATGCACCACCGACGTCGGCGATGCGGTGCGACCCGCCGACCCCATCTATCGGACCCCACTTGGGAGGCCCCTAGTTCAGAGGAATCTGAAGTCAGGATAAGGATACGTTCCAACATATCCAGGTTATTTTTCCGCATGGGCTCCAGAATCGAGGGCCGCTAGCTGTGGAACTTCTGGAAAGTACCCTGAGCCAATCCTGTCACAACCTCATTTTCGCATTGCATCCGTGTGATCGAATCTCGGCGGCGCACCGGGGGGGGTGCGAGAAGGCAGAGGGAGCTGGTCTTCTCAGATGGCGGCGGGGGTTCTCAGAAGTCATCCCCCTTTTTAAGAGGCATCCTACAGTCAACCCACATAATAAGGATGGGCATCCTTCCCAAGGGTACCCTTGCATCCTTGCCGCTTCGGCCCATCCTTGGCCACTGTCGCTGGCCGCGCCCCGCCCGAAAAGCTTCGAAATGGGTGTCCACGGCCCGTGCATCCTCATCGCGCATCTTTATTATACTGGTTGACTATAAGGCTTCTGCGAAGCCGCAGGCTTCTTCTTAGGAGGCGCGAGGGCTTCCGAGGGGCCCCGCCGCCTTCCGAAGACCGAGCGCCGCCACGGACGCAGCAGTGGCCGTGATCGAGCCATTGGTGCCGTCGGGAAGCTGCGATCGCTGAGGGGGTTGAACGATCCACGAAGTGTCGAGAACCAGAGGAGGAGGAGGAGGGGGAGAAGAAGGAGGAGGAAGAGCAGGAGGAGGAGGAGGAGGAGGAGGAGGAGGAGGAGGGAGTAGGAAGAAGGGAGGAGGAGGGAGGAGGGAGTAGTGAGAAGGGAGGAGGAGGAGGACGAGGAGGAGGAGGAGGAGGAGGAGGAGGAGGAGGAGGAGGAGGAGGAGCGTCAAAGTCGCCACGGCACGATCTTGCCGTGCGCGCGGGAACGATATGGAGACGAAGGCGGGCACCGGGTCCTGCCCACTCTCTGCGAGCGGGGCTCGCCGGGGTTCCTACGAAGAGGACCGCGCGTCGCGGCTGTGGCCCGCTGCGCTGCCATTCTCCAGGGTCAGGAGGGAGAAAAACACACAGACACAACGAATCGTCGATCCCCCAGAAAATATAGGAAAATGTGGGAATTGGGGGGGGGGAAGACAAAAACCTGAAAATATTGGAAAACATAGGGGAAGCCTGTTATTTGTGTGTATTTTTTTTTTGTGTGTGTGTGTGTGTGTGTGTCCCAGGGCCCCTTCATCCAAGGGGGGGGGCGAGAGGGCGCGCACAGAACCGCGCATCGCGTGGCGCGGTGCGCGAAGCTAGGTTTAAGTCGGGCTCGCCCCTCTACAGGGGGAATATTCAAAAATAGAAAAAATTGCCTGGGGGCTATTTGTTGAGTAATGTTAGACCATCTTGGAGTATTTTTGCGTATTCTTTATTTTTCGTCGAAAATCCCCCCCCTGTAGGGGACACGCCCGCTTTAACGTTAGGTGGCCTCGACTCGCAGTCGGCGTCGCCGAGGACGTTGTTCAATTGAGGCCGAAAGTCGCTTGCTCAACAGCGGCTGTTGGACCGATGTCGGATGAGTTCCACCGGAGATAGGAATGTCCGGGGACCGATGTCGGATGAGTTCCACTGGAGATAGCAATGTCTGAATGCTTGCAGCCTGGGCACCTGGGCTCGAGGCCGTGGATGCGGACGTGGTCATAGCTCCCTGCTTCGCGTCCCCAGACGGCAGCTCACGACAGCCCAGGAGGAAGCACTCGTCCCCGAGGAGGCCCTGGGGATGCCCCGTTTCCGCCAGGACCGTGTTTCGGAGGAGGGCCCGCGGCCGCCTGCCCTTCCTCTTCCTTCTCCTGCACGCTGGCCACTTCGCTTCTCTTACCAGTTTGAAACATATCCCTATCCCTAGGTTTGACATCAGTTTATCTTGGTGCCGATCTTGAGGCTTCCCCCAGTTCCTGAGGGCCTATCCCTAAGATTGCCCTCGCTTTTTGCTCGCCCATCTTAGGGATAGGGATCAGTTCGAGGCTGGTCATTCTCGGTGCCCCCCGTTCAGCTCTATCGCTGGTGCAGCCATTCTGCCTCGCCGCCAGCGGCACAGGTCTCGGAGGAGGGCCGGGCGAGGGCGGCGGCCCCCACGCGCGGCTCAGAACTTGTCCCCGGACTGCTCCCAGGGCGCATCTTTTGGGCGCTGCGTAATGGGGGGGTCATACATGGGGGGGGGCGAGGGTGGTTCGAAAAGGTACCCAAACGGTACCTAAACGAGCCCCCTGGGGCTCTGGAGGGGCCCGAAAGGGGCACGAAAGGGGACCTTTTCTGACCCCCCCATTTGTGACCCCCCCAGTAAGCCACGCCCAAATCTTGGCCAGTTTTCGGGGCGTGCGCAGCCGCGGCGGCGATCAGCCTACGGCAGGCCCAGCAAGGAGGATACACGCCAGGGAGGGCCGCTGTAGTCTCGGCCAGCCCTCCATCGTCGTCGTCGTCGTCGTCGTCAGCGTCAGCGTCAGCGTCATCGTCGTCGTCGTCGTATCCGATGCCGCAGGCGAGACGCTTCGGTGTGCGGCGGCATCATCTTCGCCCTGGTGCGCACCGCCCTTCGATGTCGAGCCACAGGTCCTGGCCTGCGGCGCGTCCGCCGTGCCCCTCGCAGTGTTGCGGCCTGCGAGTGGCCCCAGCAGGCGCGCGGTGAGCCGAGGAGTCGCCCTGGGGCGGATGAGGTAAGGGAGGGCGGGGAGGAAGGGGAGGAAGAGACCGAAAGGCAAGGAGCAAGGTGAGGAGGAGGAGGAGGAGGAGGAGGAGGGAAATGGGGGCCCCAGGGAGGGAGCCCGGAGCATGAGGAGGAGTGAAGAGGGAGAAACGAGGGAGATAAGTAGCAGGAACACGTTCAGGGCTGGGGGCGGGAGTAGGGCCGGGGGTGATGATGCACGGCTGGAGAGATGTTTCTGGAAGCTCTGTTTGGTTCTCTTCGAAGCCTAGGGTGACCACATTGGGCCAGCAGGCCCGCCTCTCGGGACCCACCTGGGTCATCTCACTGCCCAGCGAAGTTAGCTATCGATCATTAGTTATCTGGGTATCGATGACGGTGAGGAGTCCCCAATTGAGCCTTTCATTTGACATCTCGCCCCCCTGGCCATCTTGCGGAATTCGTTGTGACCTTTGAACTATTATGGGTTTCTCCGAGTTTTTGTCCAAAGCTCCCCCGCCACCCCTCTCTCCCTTCCTGTGCACTGCCCTGAAAGACCCGATCCCTGTCTCTCACGAAATGGGTATGGAAGGGAAAGGACTCACGCGCCGTTACCCCAATGTGGATCGGCGAATTTCCTCTCGGATTCTGTTGCGTCGCCTTCGTATTGCCCGACTCGTTTTCGGGCCAACGCCCTTCTGCGCGCAGAAGATCTAATAAGTTTCTACGTGCCAGCTTGCATGTTCCATTGCCGACGTGAACTATGTTTGGGGAGGGGGCGGGCGAGATTGGTAACCTGTTGGGTGGGTCGGTGAACGGGTCGTTGACCTCTTTTTACCCTGGAGCCGGCCCTGCCGAGGCAAGAGTATTCTAATTCGTTCCAGTCCGCCTGAACGCGTCAGACACGGTCTTGTCTCAAGTGTTTCAGTGCCGACGCATGCACGGGGCATTATTTTTGCTACCGCCTCTTACTGACCGCAGCAGTAGCACAATCGTTGTCCCGTGCGCTACCGCGCTTGTCCGTCTCCACGCTGCGGCGGGTCCTAGAGGGTCGCCAGGGGGAGGAGGGGAGAAGGAGGGGGCATGACAATGCGGAGGAGGAAGGGGACTAATGAAGGAAGACGTGAGATCGAGGAGGAGGTTTTGGGGGAGGGGGAGGATGCGGGAGGAGTAGGGTGTGGGAGGAGGAGGAGGAGGAGGAGGAGGAGGAGGAGGAGGAGGAGGAGGTGGTGCGTGCGGGAGGGGAATGGCACCCTGAAAGCATAAATATTACCGAAGGCAAAACTTGCTGCCTTCAGTGAGCTCACTAGAGGCAAACAAATGTGCCTCCAGTGCCTTCAGGTGAGGGCACAAGTTGTGCCTTCCGTTGCATTCAGTGCGCTCAGTGCCGCAGTTTCTGTTCTCGGTGAGCCCAGCGGCTCCTCCTCCGCCGCCTCCTCCTCCTCCGCCTCCTCCTCCCGACCCGAGACGCCGGCCACGAAGCTGAGGCGGCGGCGGACACTCGCGGAGTGTCCTCCGAGCTTCGGCGCCCGCTGCGCTGCAGCGGCCGCCGCCCGCACTCGCCGCCGGCAGCGCCCGGCCGTGAGGGCACGGCCGCGGGACGTTTCGCCCTGAAGGCGAGGTCGGGTGCGGCAGAGAGGGGCTTGATGATCATGGGGGGTGGATATCAAGGCGGGGGCCACGCTGTCTCCCCAGATTTCATGGCGCCTCTTCTTGTTTCATTACGTCCTGGGGCCCCCCCCTGGGCTGTGCACATGTTGTCGGCTATGCTTTGCGCCCCCCCTCTTGGACGCCCCCCTCTTGGCCGCCCCCGAGTGAAGGTGAGGGGTCTTGAGTCGGTCTGGAGAAACGTAAGACTCGAGTATGCCGCACCTCGTGTGTGCCGACGATTTGGGACGGACCCGTCCTGGATTTTGATGGGCCCGTTGTCGTGGGATGCTTGCAGCAGGAGATCGCGTCACATTTCAGACTGGGTCTCGTCACTTTCTCGGCGGCCTCGTCAGGCCAATCCGAGTCCCCCAAACCCGAGTCTTACGTCTCCCCGATCGGTGCTTCGAGGATGGGGCCCTCAGATATGGCGCCATTAAGGTGGGGGTCGCCGTGGAGCAAGCGGGTCTTGGGACGGAGAGAAAGCGGACGGATATTGGCAGCAGTTCTTTTTCATTTTGAACAGGATTCGTTGTCGGCGTCGCCGCGGACTTTGTCTATTTGAAACCAAAGATCGCCTGCCCGACAGCGGCCGCTGTCGATGTTGGACAATATTTGCTGCTGGGCATCGTACCCAAAGTGTTGCGTACCCACTTCGGACGTCCAGAGGGAAAAGGAGGTTTCTTGAGGTGGTGTTTCGAGGATCGTGCCCTCAGAGATGGTGCCTTCAGGATAGCAGTCGCCGTGGAGCAAACAGTTCCTGAGGGGAGCATGTCCTGAGGTTCTTGGCCATGTTCGGCCTTTGGAGCCCTCCAAGGTCCCCAGGACTGTCAGACAACGGCCCAGGGTGCAGAGTGCGTCCTGGGAAAAAGCCCTTGGGGACCAGCATCCGCCCTCAAGCCCGCTCCTTTCATGGCGAAGGAAGGGGTCTTTAGGTTGAGATTGCAGCGTCAAGGCTTCCCAGTCCCAGAGCCCCCTCTGTCTCTTGGCCCCACATCGGAGGTGCTGATTGGTGGACAGGGCCCCTGGCCTCCCTGCGCCCTCTTCGGGCACCGGGCCGTCGACAAGAAGTCCCGCGAAGGAGCGACAACGTGTCCCAGCGTTTCCAGGGCCGTGTTCCCTCGGGGCCTCCCCTGCCTGACGGCGATGTGCGCGCCCTGAGCTCGGGAGGCCACTCGGACCCGGTCCGGTCCCCCGGCTCCCCACGGGATGCCGAGAGGGCCTCCGGGGCCCCGCGCGCGCGAGGCGCGGGCGGCCCCCCCGGAGCCCCGGGATGGCCAGGGCTCGGCCTCGCCCGGGAGCGAGTCCTCGCCGGGGTGGCCTCTGCTGCGAGCCGGAGGGGGTCCCCCCCCAGCACGGGCCCGCGAGTTCTCCTCCTCCTCCCCCTCCCCCTCCTCCTCCTCCTCCTCTCCTCCTCCTCCCTCCTCCTCCTCCTCCTCCTCCTCCTCCTCCTCCTCCTCCTCCTCCTCCTCCTCCTCCTCCTCCTCCCCCACGTGGCCCCCGAGAGGCACGCGCCAGGGGTCACTCTTGCCCGGGGCCACGCCCTGCGTGTAGCCCGAGCGTGGCGCGAGAAGCTGGCGGGGGGCGCCTTGAGCCAGGATCCCCTCCGGCCGCTGCAGAGCCGCCGAGCTCTCGATGCCCACAAGCGTCATGGCGCCAACATCGCAGAGAGCGGATTCCGTTCGGAAAACAAAAGGATGGGCCTGGAGTGTGCTTGAGAAGTTCGTTCGGGATTTCGGAGGGACTTTCGTGCGGAGTCGTCTCGGCCCGGGAGGACGACTAATTATACACCAACAGTCCACGTGAAACTCTCTCTCTGTTTTTCGCTCGCCGTTTCGGGGTCGTGCTGTGGCAGAAACCCGCGCACAAATCCGCTGCAGCACGTCTGCGAGGTCGGTGCAGTGACGAGTGTCGCGGCCCCCGCTGTGCGTGCCAGAGTCCCCCAGAGGTCCCCCCTCGGGCCGGCCCGCGGCGACCCCCCGAGAGGCCTGCGCCCCGGGACCGTCGGGGTGCTGGGTGTGCGCGCGTGCGCCGCGTGCATGCTGCCCCTGCCTGCTATGTTCAAGTCGGGCGTGTGCCTGTGCAGGAGGACTGCCCAAAAACAGCATTCAAGACATAGTCTGGGGAATAGTCGTTTTGACTATTGTTTTTGTTGGTGAGTGTTGCTTGTTGTTTTACTTTGTTCGCTTTTTTTTCTCTCCGCGATCCGCCTGCAGGAGGACATGCCCGACCTCATGCTATTTTCGACCCCTGGTCGCGCCCCACTCCCCCGCGACCCAGGGCGGCGCGAGTCACGCTTTCGCTGGGGGGCATCCATCGGGTCGGACGAAAGTGGGGGGAAAGGGATTGGCAGAGCGGGAGGGGTACGAAGACTGCTGTGTGTTCCGCTGGTTTCGGCCCTGCCACTGGGCATGCTCCTCGAGACATGGGCGCCTCGGGCGCCCGAAGGCGCCACGAAGACCAGCTGCGCGAGATGGTTCGCCAACCCCTTTTGTTCGGGATCCCTCCAAGGGTCTGTATGCCCCGGGGTGTGTGTGAGTTCGATCGGTTTTTGCACCGAACCGCCCAAGACAGATGCCCCCCCAGCCGCCGGCAGCTCCCACTAGTTGCGGATAAGTCGGGCATGCGAGGGGCATCTGTTCGCGGCAGTTCGGTGCACCAACGGATCGACTTCATGCCCCCCCTCAGGGTCACCCCCCCCCGCTTCGTCCGATGGGTTGGGGTCCAGACTGAGCCATGGATGCCGTCCCATGCCGCAGCCCGTCAGAACAGAAAAGGCCGGCGGGGGGAGGATGTCGGAGAGGCTCGATGTGGACACCGCGTCGGTTGGTCGATGGAATTCGGCGCATATGGATAGACCTCCTGCCTTGACACGTCGATTAGCGAATTGGCCGTTTCCGGTTCGCGAGGGGGCGTCGCGGCCGCCATGTTTGCGGGTCCAGGTCAGTCGGTTTCGGTCTTAGGCCGTTTTCATTAACGGGTGGTTTATTGAAGGAAGGTTCGTCCACCGCCGAGTCAAAGGCGGTTGCGTTCTCGTATCGCGCCGCCGGTTCTGGCCCACCACGTTTCTGGCGCGACACGCTGACCACGTCTCTGGCCCCGCTTGCAGGGCATGGTGTGTCGCTGGGGCCGCCGCTGCGACACGCTGAGCAACAGCTCCTGACAGTAGACGCTACATAATTCCACCTGTAGGACAGCTGTGGCATCTGTACACTGTGCACCAAGACATCCGACGATTCGATTTTTTCCATGCGCGGCCCCAGAGGTCCTGATCCCGTCCAGGGGGCCCGAATTGCTCTGGGCCCCAGGCGCCGAAATAGAAGAAACGATCCCCGACGGCACAGATCGACGGTGCTCTGGGCATCCGAGCCCCTTGCCTGGCCAAACGGCCCGGTGTCATTTTACCGGGGTCGCCCAAGCGGGGGGTGACAACCGAGGGGGGAGGGGCAGGGAGGGGCAGATGATGACCATGGCCATGATTGTTGCCCGGATGGCATGGCACCTCCTCTCACCATCTTGCACTCCCTCGGCGCCCCCCGGCCCTCCTGGACGCCCCCCTCCTGGACGCCCCCCGAGTGCTCCGCCTCGAGGCCCCTTCCCGGGCCGAGGTCCCGCCCCGCGCTCCGAGGGAGTGCGCGCTTGCTCTCCCACCGGGCCTGTGAGAGGTCCAAGGAGACATCATTTCAGAGCCCCGAATCATCAGGGGTAACTCGGGTCAGGGATAACTCGGGTTCGTTT
Organism: Prorocentrum cordatum; assembly: GCA_963575745.1. Lineage (NCBI taxonomy): Eukaryota > Dinophyceae > Prorocentrales > Prorocentraceae > Prorocentrum > Prorocentrum cordatum. Next base: position 288,276 of record CAUYUJ010003003.1, on the reverse strand, counting down.
TTCGGGATTCCAAACCCGAGTTACCCCGGACCCGAGTTACCCCGGATAATTCGGGCGCCCAATCATTGCATACACCGGGACGGTCGAGCAAAAATTAACTCGGGCATGTCTGGGCCTCCTAGCTGGGGTTGGAGTAGATGGGGTCGGAGGATCGCGCCGCATCGCCAATGTTTCGCCGATGCGGCTCGATGTAGGGCCCGATTTGCTTCAGGTCGACGTCGCCAATGCTGCGCCGACGTCGACGATGCATCGCCAGTGCATCGCCGATGCATCGCCGATGCATCGCCGATGAATCGCCGATGTATCGCCGATACGGCGCGATCTTTCGACCCCATATACTCCGACCCCATCTAGGAGGCCTCTAGCATGTCCATGCCATCTACGGAAAGGATGGGCACAGAGACCGGCAGCACGTCTTGCAGCAGAAGCCCGCGCCTGCTTGCCTTCGGGTTGCCCCAGGTTTCTTGGGTCTCGATGTTTTGTTGTGGCAAGCGTGACGGGCCCAAACCAAAAAATCAATGGGCAGCGTTGAGTTTCTTGTGGACGGCTTTCGGCGGCGACGATAGGGGCGAGTAGCCCAGGGGCGGGCATTACACGTATTCGCCCGACAGCCTCTTCGAAGACATAGATCATCGGCGCACCTGAACACATGTGTTGCTCTCCCCTGGGCTATTCGCCCCTATCGGCGCCTCTGAGGTCTCCTGTGGTCGAGCTCCTACTGTTTGTCCTTTCGGGCAGGACTCGTCGTCTCGGTGTCGCCGCTGACGCTTTTTGCCGTTCGAGACCAGCGGCCGCCTGCCGAGCGGTGGCCGCTGCCTGTAGGGGACAACATGTGTTGGGTATCTTCCATCTGTTTTCCGCACCCACTTCTCGGGCTATGATGTTCCAATCTACTTTCGGGGGCGGAAAAGAGGGGGGTGATGACTAGGGGGGGGGATTTCATGGCGGGGGCCATGATGTTTCCCCAGATTTCATGGCGCCTCTTCTTATTTCATTACGTCCCTGGCCCCCCCGCTGGGCCGCGCACATGCCGCCGGTCATGATTTGCACCCCCCCCTCTTGGACACCCCCCTCTTGGCCGCTCCCGATACTTAAGCCTTGATCACCAGAAACAATTTCGAGCACCAGGAAAGTACTGAATTTTGAGGGCTTTCACGCGTCGGGCCCTGGGAGACACTCGTTCGACATCGTTTCGATACTTTTCTGGGTGCTCGAAATTATGCATGGGATGTGGTCCTGAAGTACGATGGAAACAACATAAGTATTGGATATCTTCCACCTGTTTTCCGCACCCATTTCTCGGGACGATCGACATCTGTACGGAATAGTGGGTGCGATGCCCAACAGCAGTTCTTGTTGTTGTCGAACAGGACTCGTTGTCCGCGCCGCTGCGGACGTGGTCCATTTGACACGGAAGGCCGCCTGCCCAACACTGGCCGCCGTCCATATGGGACAATTTGGATTATTGGGCAGTGCTTTCATTTTTCATGTTTTCGTTTCGGTCGTCCAGACAGTCTGGCGTCCACAATTAAACTTACCCCAACGACGCCTCGAAACATGAATGACAGTAGCACCGACAACAAACCACCTAACAACCACATGAAAAGCAATGGCAACGTCAGCAACTGCCACAATGGCAATGCTGGCAGATCTCTCGGCACACGCAATCTTTATGACCCAGTAAGAACCCTTGTTATGTTGAAACAGAGTTGGCGAGCATACTTTGACACATTGTCGGGGGCCCGCGTTGGTTTCTGATATGGATGGTGGTTCCCCCCTGGCAGCGCCCCTAGCGCCGCCCCTGGCGTGCGGAGCGAGCCAGGGAGAACCTCCGAAATGTACCTCATGTTCGTGTAGCTTTTCTGTTCGGAAGAGTGGTGATGAGGAGGAGGAGGGAAGGAGGAGGAGGAGGAGGAGGAGTCCAAGAGTTGGTGCGGAGGACTGAGTGTGCTTGTGTTTGTGGATATGCTGGCCTGGGCCATGACATCTTCGTGGCCCCCTCGTCCGCGCACGTACCCCGGACCACGATGCGCCAACCCCCGTCTTCTTTGCCACCTCTTCGGCGCACCCGACGGTGGTTGAGGAGGAGGAGAGGGAGGATGAGCTGAGCAGGAGGAGGAGTTGATCAGGAGGAGGAGGAGGAGGAGGAGATGAGGAGGAGCAGGGCGGGTGCTGTTTCCCCTCACGCAGTGCTTGCACTTCTGTCCCTTACGTCAGTTGGACGGGTCCCGAGGGTGATCCCCGCCGCCGCCTCGTGGGCGCTCGTGGGCCCCCCGTGCGCTTGGCACGTCCGCCGAGGTGGTGCCGCGCTGCCGCCTCGTGAGCACTCGTGGGCGCCCCTGTGCGCTTGGGATGTCCGCCGAGGCCGCCCGCGCCGCCCCGCGGGCGCTCGTGGGCGCCCTGTGCGTGGAGCTGACACCACACAGCTTGCGCCCCATAGCTTCCACGATGCAGCGTGCACCACAGAGCTCAGACCACATCTCGTACACGACCCAGCTTGCATCACATAGCTCACATCCCACAGCGTTCACCTCCAGCTCAAGGCATTTATATATATATAGAGAGAGAGAGAGAGATTCCTCTTCCTGTATGTTTGTAAGCCCAGGCGGGGTGAAAACCCGTCCCCCCCCCAAAAAAAACAAATTCCCGGGATCTGGGGCTTTGGGACCCTCCGGACGGGCCTCGAAGCGGCCCCCCGGGCCTCGCAGGGCGTTTTGCCAAGCCTTCCCAGCACACCTAGGGCGATCAGGGGGGTCATCGGAGACGTCCCAGAGACCCCCAAGACAGCACAAGAGCGCTCCAAGAGTGACCGACGTGACCTCAAGACGGCCCAAGAGGCCTTCACGACGGCCCCAAAGAGGCCTCCAAGAGCGCTCCCAAGAAGGCCCCAAGAGGCATGAATCCTTGATTTTCTGTTGGTTTTTGGTGAATTTTTGGGTTCTCCTCTTTTCGGCTTCCCGACGCTCCAAGACGGCGGTCTTCAGGTCGTCCGAAACCGCCTGGGAGGCTCCAGAATCGCTCCACAACCATCCGAAAGGGCTTCCAGGCAGTCCAAAAGAGCCCCAAAACGGCACAACACGGGTCCAATATGGCCCTCAGAGAGCCACATGGCGGCCTAAGATTGCCCCAAGACACGCTCCGAAGCATTCCAAATCGTGACCTGGTCGTTCAGGGAGACCGCGGTTGGAGGCAGGGTGGCCCGAGGAAGCCCCCAGAGGCCCCCAGAACACGCCCAGGAGGCCTCCAGAAGGCCTTAAGAAAGCCTGAAAAATTTGTGTAGAGGCTCTCCAAGGAGGAGCCTCCGCAAAAAAGGGCTGAGGAAGATGTGGAGAATGTACAGGGTATGACGAAACTGAGGAAAAAGAAGCATAGAGGAAGGATAACGAATCACATTACTATAGCGACGATGCCGGAAAAGGCAACAAGGAGTTATCGCTAAATTGTCGGCTTGACCTTCCTGCTATTCCGCCTGCATGCCACACTTCAAGGACCAATGTGCATGGCGCGAGGTGCCATTGTAGTTTTGTGTATCTATATATATAGACACATACATACATGCATACATACATACATACATACATACATATATATATATATATATATATATATATATATAGATTCTTAGGCTTACGCCACACCGCCGACCCCTTGTTTATGCCAATCGGGGGGCAGTAGAAGCTGCGAAGGGGTGAAAAGGCGAGTGATATTTGTTTGGTGTCTGTTCGCCGCCACTGCCAGAGGGTCTCGGGCAGTTCCGCGGGGGTGTCCGAGCGGACGGCGACACCGCGGGCGGTCGTGGTCTCATCTGGGGCCATCTGAGAGGCATAATGGAGCCAGGTTGGGCTCGGGAATGTCTTCGAGCCGTTTCGGTAGCGGTCGGGAGTTTTTTTGGGGGACTGTCCAGGAGTCATTATGGGTCAACTTGGCCATGTGCGAGGCCACGGCGCGTGCAAAGGGTGTGCCGGCATGGGGTATACTTGCATGCGAATCTTCCCACTGGGCCCCACGGTGGACGTATTCTGGAGCCACGACACGATCGACGTGTGTGTGCGCTTGGGGTTGGAAGTTTACGGGACCGCGGGTACTGGGGCTATGGTTGGAGCGCGCCGTGGAGCCACGAAATCTATGAGGGACGTGCCCAATGTTCGCGGGGAACCGCGCGTATACTCGGGTTTTGGGGCCTTTCATTCAAGTTGCCGCGTGCGGGGTGTGCCAAATTGGAGGCATGTTCACTAGATGGAAGCGCCACGGCACCTCGATTTCTGCGGGGTCGGCGGATGCTGGACGTAAGTTGTGGATTTCGAAACTGGGGCTGATCCGTTATTGGGCAGCTGGGGTATTCGGAGGAGTGGGAGGAGGAGGATGAGGAGGAGGAGGAGGACGAGTGACGCTGCGAGCGTAAGAGCGGGGCGAAGGAGACGGAGCAGGAGAAGGAGGAAGAGGAGGAAGGGGAGGAAAAGGGGGGACGAGGAGGAGGCGGAGGAATAGGAAATGACATTGAGCTTCTCATTCCTCTCTGGGATTGGCCGCCTGCGTGTGCGGCTCGAGCGTCTTGGAGCGTCGGAAAGCCGGAAAGGCGGAGAAGCAAAACACGTCGAAAAACACTCTGGAAAATCAACAATGTTAGACTTTTTGGGCCCTCTTGGGAGGCTTGTTTGGGACCTCGGGGGCCGTCTTGGAGACCTTTTGGCCCGTCTTGGGGCCATCGTGGGCGTCTTGGAGCGGTCGTTTGGCGTCTCGGAGCCTTCGTGGGCCGTCTTGGAGGCCTCTTGGGGGCTTCTTGGCCCGTCTTGAGGCCCTCTTGGGCCCGGAAAAGCCCTGGAACCGCTCGTCCCGGCCGTGCTGCGCTCGTCCCGGCCCCCTCCCCCCCTCCAAATCGGCCCTCTTGGGCCGTCTTGGGGACCTCTTGGGCCGTCTTGGGGCCGTCTTGGGCCGTCTGGAGGCCGTCTTGGGGGCCTCTTGGGCCATCTTGGGGCTATCTTTGGGGCCTCTTTGGCCGTCTTGGAGCGTCGGGAAGCCGGAAAGGCGGGAAAGCAAGAAACGTCGAAAAACACGCGGGAAAATCAGCAATTTTAGACTCTTTGGGCCCTCTTGGGAGGCTTGTTTGGGACCTCGGAGGCCGTCTTGGAGACCTCTTGGCCCGTCTTGGGGCCATCGTGGGCGTCTTGGACCGGTCGTTTGGCGTCTCGGAGCCTTCGTGGGCCGTCTTGGAGGCCTCTTGGGGGCTTCTTGGCCCGTCTTGAGGCCCTCTTGGGCCCGGAAAAGCCCCGTGAGTCGCTCGTCCCGGACCCCCCCCGCTCGCGCTCGACCCCCCCCCCCCTCCAAATCGACCGGACCGGGCTCCCGGGGGAGGGGTTTGGGGAGGGGGAAGCATCTCACACGCCGATGATCCCCAAGGGGTCGGCGGATATATATATATATATATATATATATATATATATATATATATATATATATATATATATATATATATATATAATATATATATATATATAGATAGATAGATATAGATCGGGGTATCGGGGGCATGGGCCCTCGCCCAGCTGCCCTCGGTCGCCATGGTGGCTTCAGGTCCCCTGGAGAGTCCAGGCCGTGCCGCGAACCTGCCTCGAGAGCCCCAGGACGAGTCCGGAGTGCCCCCACAGGCCCCCAAGACGTCCCCAGAGGCCCCCGAAACGACCAAGGCGAGCCCAAGACGGCCCAAGCGGCCGCCAAGACGCTCCAAGAAGTCTCGAGGGAGAATTGTTAATTTTCCATCGTGTCTTTATACGCGTGTTTTTGGCCGTCTCGCCCTTTCGCCTTCCCGACGCGACGCTCCAAGACGGCCCAAGAGGCCCGCCAGGACACCCAAAGACGGCCCCAGAGGCCCCCGAGACGCTCCCCGGACGGCCAAGGAGACACCCAAGACAGCCCAAGAGGACTACAAGACGGCCCCAAGAGGGGCCCTAGAGGACGACCAAACATTCAAAATTATGTTTTCCGCCCCGAGGAGGCTCCAAGAGGTCCAAAGAGGACCCCAGAAGCCCTCAAGAGTCCCCAAGGAGATCCGAAGAGACCCCAAGAGGCCTCCAAAATATTCCAGTAGACGACAAATGCAGGTCCCCAGAGACCCCCAAGAGACCCCCAAGAGCCCCAATGGAGCCTTCAGGCCAACACAAGCCGAGGAGGCCCTGCCCCACCCGCGCGAGGCCTTTCTTCGCCCCCATGTTCCGGACAAGGCTTTCCCGAACATGGGAAAGGGATCATGCGCCGCCGAGATCGGCGACGACGATCGCGCAAGGTACAGAGGGCAGGGGTCCAGGGTCCAGGGTGCGAGCGAATAGGGCGCAAGAGCGCATGAGAATGATCAGAGGCCCCCCCATGTTCCAGAAGCGCGCTTCCGGAACATGGGGTGGCAGAAGACCCCGCCGCCCTCGTGGCAAGAATCCCTCCACCCTCAGCGCCCAGGCCGTGCCCACAACTAGAACCTGAGCGCGCGCGAAGGTTCTAGTCGGTGTATGTGTGTATGTATGTATGTATGTATGTATGTATGTATGTATGTATGTATGTATGTATGTATGTATGTATGTATGTATGTATGTATGTGTATATATATACATATATATATATATATATATGTACATATGTATATATATACACATATAACGGCGCACCGGGTCCGGGGGCCCGGGGCCGGGACCTCGACCACAAATGTGGGCCCCGGGGGGCCCGGAGGCTCGTCGGGCCGCCGGACGCCGTCCAAGATCGTTCGCAGGCGGCTTCGGAACGCGCTCCGATGGCTCCAGATGCCTTCCAAGACGCCTGTCATGACACCAAGAAGGTCCCAGAAGCCTCCAAGACGCTCCGAGAGGCAGCCCAAGAGAGGCCCAAGAAGCAAAAATCGTACCATTCCTATGGGAAAATGTATATTTTTCGCATGTTCGCCTCTTGGGCTTTCACCGCGTCCAAGACGGCCCAAGAGGCGCCCAAGACGGTCTACGAGGCCTCCGGGAGCGCTCCAAGGCTGCGCACGAGTGGCCCAGGACGGCCCCAAGACTGCCGAAGAGAGCCCCAAGACGAATTCGAGAGGGGTCCCAGACGGAGAAAGCCAACCTCGAATTCCGAGCTTCCGGCCCAAGAGGCTCCAGGAGGCGCCAAAATGCCGCCAAGAGGCGCCAAAAGGCTCCCAAAAGCACCCCAAGACGTTCCGAGAGGCACCCCAAGAGAGGTCCAAGAAACAAAAATCGTGCCATTCCTATGGGAAAACGTATATTTTTCGCATGTTCGCATCTTGGGCTTTCACCGCGTCCAAGACGGCCCAAGAGGCCTCCAAGACGGCCTAGGAGGCCTCCGGGAGCGCTCCAAGGCTGCGCACGAGTGGCTCAGGACGGCCCCAAGACGGCCCAAGAGAACCCCAAGACGATTTCGAGAGGGGTCCCAGAAGGAGAAAGCCACTCTCGAATTCCGAGCTTCCGGCCCAACATATCCCAGGAGGCGCCAAAACGCCGCCCAGAGGCGCCAAAAGGCTTCCAAAATCAGCCCAAGACGTTCCGAGAGGCACCCCAAGAGAGGTCCAAGAAACAAAAATCGTGCCATTCCTATGGGAAAATGTATATTTTTCGCATGTTCGCATCTTGGGCTTTCACCGCGTCCAAGACGGCCCAAGAGGCCTCCAAGACCGCCCCAAGACGGCCCAAGAAGCTTCCAAGAGGGCCCCAGGACAGCCCAAGAGGGCCCCAAGACGGCCCAAGAGGCGCCCAAGATGGCCCAAGAGGGCCCCAAGACGGGCCCAAGAGGGGGCCCAGAGGGGGACCACGAACCGCAAGCTCGAGCCTTCCGCCCCAAGAGGCCGCCAGGAGGCCCCAAGGAGGCCCCTCAAGAGGCCCCAGGAGACCCCCAAGAGGCCCAAAGGAGGCCCCGAGAAGCCCCAAATCGGCCCCCAAATGCTTCGAACCTGCTTCCAGGAGGCCCCCGACAGGTTCAGAGGCTCCCGAGAAGCTACGTCAAACTCCCAGCGAGCGGCCGGACGAGGCCCCCCACAAAATCATTATCCCGGCAAATCAACCTAACAGCGATGTGTAGGAGCATATCTGGAAGCATTCCCCTTAAGATTCAGATGAGAATCCAGTTGTAGAATTCTGCTGTTCTCGCAGTCGTAGTCGCATTCGCGATGACAGTCGCAGTGGCAACGGCAGTCGCAGTCACAGCCTCAGCCTCAGCCTGCCTCAGCCTCAGCCTCAGCCTGCCTCAGCCTCAGCCTCAGCCTCAGCCTGCTTCAGCCTCAGCCTCAGTCTGCCTTCAGCCTCGGCCTCAGCCTCAGCCTGCCTCAGCCTCAGCCTGCATCAGCCTCAGCCTCAGCCTCAGCCTGCCTCAGCATCAGCCTGCCTCAGCCTCAGCCTCAGCCTCAGCCTCTCAGCCTCAGCCTCAGCCAGCCCAGCCTTCTGCCTTCAGCCTCGGCCTCAGCCTCAGCCTGCCTCAGCCTCAGCCTGCCTCAGCCTCAGCCTCAGCCTGCCTCAGCATTCAAAATGTGGCCCGGGAATGGAGTTCTGGGAACTCGAAGAACACGAAGTGGCCTACAGTTGGCTCCGGGCATTCAAAATCATGCCCAGGAATGGAGTTCTGGGAACTCGAAGACACGAAGTGGCCTACAGTTGGCTCCGGGCATCCAAAATGTGGCCCGGGAATGGAGTTCTGGGAACTCGAAGACCACGAAGTGGCCTACAGTTGGCTCCGGGCATCCAAAATGTGGCCCGGGAATGGAGTTCTGGGAAGTCGAAGAGCACGAAGTGGCCTACAGTTGGCTCCGGGCATTCAGAATGTGGCCCGGGAATGGAGTTCTGGGAAATCGAAAAGCACGAAGTGTGTGATTGTATGCGAAAAACGATCCCGGCCGGCAAACCCCAACGGCTCCCCAACGGCTGCCCAGACCCCCCTGTGGAGTAATGTGCTGGACCACTAGAAACCTATCAGTCTTCGCTGTTAGGTAACAAGAGGGTTCCAGTATTTGTATCCTTCAGCGCTCTCTGGCCTTCTTCCCCCTGCCCCCTTCCCTGCGACTTTCGTTGACTCAAGCTCGCCTCCTAGCTAGAACCTAAGCGCGCGCGAAGCGCGCGCGTGGTTCTAGTGTATATATATATATATATATATATATATATATACCAAGGCAAAACTTACACCGTATAGGGTTCACTCCATATCTCACACCAAATGTTTCATTACATAAGTTACATCACCTAGCTTAGATCGCATAGCTTTCACTTCCGCAGTGTAACAACTCACCGTTTGGGCATCAAGCTGATGATGGCCATGCATTGTTTCGTTTGGACCTCCGGACACTTCAGGGGACCTTCAAGGACCTCCCGAAACCTCCCAGGGCTTCTGGAGGAGGCCTGCATTGCAGATTCCAGTTTCAGAGCGCTTTGAGTGCGCTTTCTGGGGGAGAGAAGCAGAGGGGAAGTTCATCGTTTAAGTTGTCCCGAGCAACGTTTGCGTGTTCCTGAATGATTGCAATCGTGCTGCACTGCTGCACCATCATTGCTTCTGTCAAGGCTGGCCGCTTCACTATGAGCTTGCCCGATGCCTACTGGACTGGAGACCAGGACGCCGGCTTTGCATCATGACGCCGACACGTGATTCGCAGCAGTTTCATTCATGAAATAACACCTTACTGCAGTGCCGCATGATGACAGTGCGGGGGGGGATCGTGCGTAATGTGCCCCGTACGACCCATAGCAGCAGACCAATTGGATCGACGAGAGCATGGATCAGTGGCACGAGATGGGGAAGATGTGAGGAGGGCAGCTTCAGGATATGGAAACACGTTCCATAGATGCCGAGAGTGTTCCGCAGCGCTCGGGAACGGGATTCTGGTACTCGATGCCATCGCCCAGATCTGACGGCTCTCGCCCTCTCCGTTGCCGATTGGATCGGATCTGGCATCAACTTTCGAGGCGAGGGCTCGGTGAAATAGGAGAGGCGACGGTGATCGCTTTCGTATTCACTGTTTTGCCGAGCGGCGCGGGCCTTCGCACCGCCCCCCCCTCCCCCCCCTCCTCCTGGCGTGGATCTTGGCTCTTCCCGACCATCCTGCGGTGTTGGGTCCTCGTTTTGAAGAAACGGTCCCCGCGCCTCCTCCTCCTCCCGTGCCCCCCCCCCCCCCCAGTGGCGTGTACCACATGCGTCCGCCGCACCCACTACGGCGCTTTGTGGCCCCATAGGGAGCGCCACCCAAGGCCCCAGTGGGTTGCACCACATGCGTCCGCCACACCCAGTACGGCGCTTCGTGGCCCCACAGGGAGCTCCACGGAAGCCCCCAGTGGGGTGTACACATGCGCCCGCCACACCCACTACGTCGTTTCGTGGCCCCATCGGGAACTCCACCGAAGGCCCCCGTCCGCCACACCCAGTAGAACGGTTCGAGGCCCCATAGGGAGCTCCACCCAAGGCCCCAGTGGGGGTGTCCACATGCGTCCGCCATTCCCAGTAAAGCGTTTCGTGGCCCCATCGGGAACTCCACCGAACCCCAGTGGGGGTGGCCACATGCGTCCGCCACACCCAGTAAAGCGCTTCGTGGCCCCATAGGGAGCTCCACCCAAGGCACCACTGGGGGTGTCCATGTGCGTCCGCCACACCCAGTAAAGCGTTTCGTGGCCCCATAGGGAGGGAACCCCACCGAAGGCCCCAGTGGGGGCGGCCACTTGCGTCCGCCACACCCAGTACGGCGCTTCGTGGCCCCATAGGGAGTTCCACTTGAGGCCCCAGTGGGGGGTGGCCACATGCGTCCGCCACACCCAGTACAGCGTTTCGTGGCCAGTCGGGCCGTCCGCGTGCGTCCCGCACACCCAATTTGGCATTTTCACCTACCCAGTACAGCGCCTCGTGGCCCCATATGGAGCCCCACGCAAGCCCCCAATGGGACCGCCCGCGTGTGCCCCGCACGCGCAATTTCACACTGTCACTCACCCAGTACAGCGTTTCGTGGCCCCACTGGGGAGCTCCACCGAAGCCCCCAGTGGGACCGCCTGCATGCGTGCCACACACCCAGTTTGACATTTCCACCCACCCAGTACAGGATTTCGTGGCCCCATAGGAAGCTCCACCGCAGCCCCCAGTCGGACTGTCCGCATGCGGCCCGCGCACCCAATTTGGCGCTTTCACCCACCCAGTATAGCGCTTCGTGGCCCCATGTGGAGCTCCACCGGAACCCCCAGTGGGACCGTCCGCATGCGTCCCGGAAACCCAACTTGACATTTTCACCCACCCAGTACAGCGTTCTGTGGCCCCATAAGGAGCGCCACCGAAGCCCCCAGTGGGACCGTCCGCATGCGCCCCAGAAACCCCATTTGGCATGTTCGCCCACCCAGTACAGCGTCTCGTGGCCGCATATGGGAGCTCCACCGAAGCCCCCAGTGGGACCGTCGCAGGTTGTGCAAATGAATCCGCTCGGATGCCGGACCCCCCTGGAGCCACTGGTGGCGAGGTGGCTGCGCAGCCTGGTGGCCGACGATCGTGCTGCTCCCCGCAGGGCGGCGCTGCTGCCCAGCTCCGCTACATGGAGCATCGCTGGCGGGCGCTGCGGCAGCGGCCCATTCCGGCGATTCCTCACCTCGAGCAGTGGCTCGTCGAGCTGGATTCTTTACCTCCGTTCCCGGATAGGGCGCCCTGGACGGCCGACCTGGTCCAGGGGATTCCCCAGGGAGTGGCGAAAAACACGGCGCCCGGCCAGGACGCGTGGGCAGTCGCAGAGCTCCGCCTCTTGCCCAACGAGCTGTTCGACTGGATCGCGAGGCCCTGCGGATCACCTGGGCGTGCGAGGCAGACGTGGATTGGCGGCTGCATGAGGTCAAGAGCAAACAGTTTGCAAACTTGGCCTCGGTGCGGCGGTGGCTCCTGCGAGAGATGTCATCCATCGCCGCTGGGATTGAAATCCGCGAATTCGGCGTCGTCGCGGTCGCCGGCAAGCGGCGCAAGCACCTTGTGGACGCGGCGCGGGTGCAGGTGGCCCGCGGTCGCTTCGCGCGCCTCCGCCGCCTGCCAGTGCCCTTCCGCTGGCGGTGTCTGATGGGGGCGGCCGTCGGCGCGGGCACTCATGGCTCTTCGTGCGGTCACCCTGCTGCTGGCTATGAGCCCCGGCGTGCCACCGGTCATGAGCCCCGGCGTGCCAGCAGGTCTGCCACGAGCCCCGGACTGCCGCCGAGATTAATTTCGGCGCGCCCGGCCCCACTTGGCGCCTGGACGCCAAGGCGGCTGTCGCCGCCGCGCCGCTGCTGCAGGCTGCGCGGGCGCTCCGGGCCGGCCAGCTCGACCTCGCCACGCGGTGCAGCACGGCCGACGCAGTCCATGCTGCAGCGGGGCGCGCCGTCGGGCCGGTGGCCGCCGCCTTGCGCAGCCTCCGCGAGCTGGGCCTGGGCGGGGACAGGGGGCGCCGGGTCGGCGTGCTGGCGGCGCCGAACGGCTGGCGCCCAGCAGCGCGGGCGCGGTGGTCCACCGAGCGCGTGGTCTTGGCGGCGCGGCACCGTGCAGGGCGCCGCAAGGTCACCTCGCTTCGGCCGTGATTTGCCCGCGCGGCCAGCAGCGCGGACAGGCGGGCGACTCGCCGCCTGCTTGCCGCCGGCGCCCGCGCGCCTGAAGCCGTTAGCCCAGCGCGCGGCGCTGCGTGCGCTGCGCAGGCCATTGCCGCGAAGTGGAATGGCCAGGCTGGCAGTTGCCCGCGCTGTGGGCTGGACACTGAGGACCTCGAGCACCGCCTCTGTTTGCAACCAGCGCGGGAAGGCCCGCGCCGCGCCGCGCTCGCCGCAGCACCGCGAACGGAACCGCCTCCCAGGGGCGCCGGGGCCTTGCGGCAGCTGCTGCCCGCCGGGGTCGCCTCGGCCAGTGCGCTCGCGCCGCAGCCGCTGATCGCGGCCCTCGCTGAGGCTGCTGGCAGCGAGGGCCCGCAGCTCCCGCCCCAAGCCGCGCTGCGCCCTGAGGCGCGCCGCCGCGCGGATCGGAGCGACGGCGCCTGCGTCCATACGACCGACCCGCTCCTGGCTCGGGCGGCGCGGGGCTGGCGGTGTGCGGAGCTCGATTCCGCGAATCTCGCTGGGCCAGTTGACGGCTTGCAGACTGCGCAGCGCGCAGAGGTGACAGCTGCCGCGGCGGCGTCGCGGGTCGTCGGCGGCCCCGCCGACCTGACATCGGACAGCCAGCACGTTGCGAGGTCCTGCGCGCAGATCGCAGGTGGCTCCGACTTGCGGGACTGGGAGCACGCAAACTTGTGGCTACAGTTGGTGGACACCGTGCGCAACTGGCGCCTGCGGGCCCGGCGGGTGCCAGCGCGCAAAACGCCGGCGCAGGCGCGGCGCCTTGGGGTCAGCGAGCGCGACCGCCTCGGCAACGCCCTAGCCGATGGCAGCGCTGGCGCCGCCGCTGCGCAGCGGGCTTTGCCGAGCGACGCGGCGCGCGCCCGCCGCAGGGAACTGGAGCTGTTGGAAGCGGCAGGCAGCGGGTGCAAGCGCCTGCCCAGCAAGCAGCCCTGGCCGCGGCGCCTGCCCCCCGGCGCCGCCGCCGGCGCGTCTGGCGCGCAGTCTGGCGAGGGGCCCGCGCGCCCGCGGCCCCGCTTGCAGCTCGGCCACGTCGGGGCGCCAGCGGCGAGCCGGCGCCGGCGCCGCGCTTGCCGAGTTTTTTGCGGGCCGTTCATGGTGGCACCACTCATTCGCGCAAGGGCCCGCTCAGGGCAGCTGCCTGCGCTGCGGCGGCAGCGCGGAGACCTCGGTCGCGACGCTGGCCAGTGCTTGCCTGGGATGGCGAGATCGCTCGCCGTCGCGCGGACGGGCTTCGCTGTTCTTGGGGGGCCCGCGCTGCGGCGGCGGCAGAGCGGCTGGCCTCTCAGGGCTGGCTGCGCGCCGCATCGCGCGACTCCCCGAGGTCCCCGACTTGGGGGTTGCGCGCGGGGCGTCGGCGGCGATCTCGCCCGTCGCCCGCGTGGCCCGTCAAAGAAAAATAGCCCGACGAAGGACCCAACCATATGCAGGTATGAGTACCGCAAGTGCGATTCAATTTTTCAGCGGCGATCCCTATGAGGCAACAAACCGCGCTAGGGGCGCGCCGAAATGAGTAGCGTGGCACACAGCGCGAGCGAAAACGATTGATCTGAGTACGTAGGGAGACTGAGCGGGGGTGAATCTGAGCGCGAGTGAGTCTGACTGTGAATGAATCTGCGTGCGAGCGAGTCTACGTGCATGAATGCGAGCATGACACAGCATGGTGTAATTGTATATGAATGTCAATCGTTTGAGAATGACTGCCTCTGAGTACTCGCGACGCTGGGCGCGGCCGCCGCAAGGAGCTGCCCCGGGGCTCCCCGACGGCATCGCCCGCGCGCCGCGACGCCAATGTCGGCGCGCCCCCCCTCGAGGATCGCGCCCGCTTCCTCCCCTTCTTTTGCCCCCTCTTCGCCCGCGCACTCAAAAGTCCAGGGCTGCGGGCGCGGCGCAGCGCGAAGTCCCCACGACGCGCGCAGGTCGCCCCCGAGGGGTCCCAGCGACGCGCGCGGGTCGTCCGCTGCGCGGAGCAAAGGGAGCTAGCTGGCTGGCTGATAGCGGGCCAGGCTCTTGCCGCTGGGCAGAGAAACGACGAGCGAGCGAGGCGCTGGGCAGAACGCAGCACGGAGTCCGCGCGACGCGCGCTGGTCGCCCCCGAGGGGTCCCAGCGACGCGCGCGGGTCGTCCGCTGCGCGGAGCAAAGAGAGCTGGCTGGCTGGCTGATAGCGGGCAAGGCTCTCGCCGCTGGGCAGAGCGACGACGGGCGAGCGAGGCGCTGGGCAGAACGCAGCACGGAGCCCCTGCGACGGGCGCTGGTCGCCCCGAGAGGGTCCCAGCGACGCGCGCGGGTCGTCCTTGGCGCGAGGCCAACGCAATTTGTCAGACCGTCGAGAGACGGCGAGGCTCTGGCGGGCCGCCCCTCAGATCAAGCCTCGCGGGTTAACTCGGCGAAGCCCAGCTCCTGCGGGGTGTGGGGCGGGCCGAGATGAGTGGCGGGGGCGCATGCGGACTGCGCCACGGGGGCCTCCGGCGGAGCTCCTATGGGGTCACGAAACGTGTGAGGGGTGTGCCGAAATGATTGGCGGGGGCGCGTGCGGGGTGTGCCACTGGGACCTAGGGCGGAGCTCTTATGGGGCCACGAAACGTTTGAGGGGTGGGCCGACATGAGTAGCGGGGACGCATGCGGACTGCGCCACTGGGACCTTCAGCGGAGCTCCTTATGGGGCCACGAAGCGTGTGAGGGGTTTGCCGAAATTAATGGCGGGGACGCATGATGAGCGTGCCAGTGGGACCTTCGGCGGAGCCCCATATGGGGCCACGAAACGTGTGAGGGGTGGGCCGAAATGAATGGCGGGTGCGCATGCGGGGTGTGCCACTGGGACTGCCGGCGGAGCCCCTTATGGGGCCACGAAGCGTGTGAGGGGTGTGCCGAAATGAGTGGGGTGGCGGCGCATGCGGAGTGTGCCAGTGGGACCTTCGGCGGATCTCCTATGGGGCCACGAAACGTGTGAGGGGTATGCCGAAATGAGTGGCGGGGACGCATGCGGACTGTGCCACTGGGACCTTCGGCGGAGTTTCTATGGGGCCACGAAGCGTGTGATGGGTGTGCCGAAATGAGTGGCGGGGACGCGTGCGGACTGTGCCACTGGGGCCGTCGGCGAAGCCCCTATGGGGCCACGAAGCGTTGTATTGGGTGGGGGACACGCATGCGGACTGCGCCGCGGGGACTTTCGGTGGCGGTCCCCGTGGGGCCACGAAACATTGTACTGGATCGGGGAAGACGCATGCCAACCGCGCCATTGGGACCTTCGGTGGAGCTCCCTATGGGGCAACGAAGCGTGTGATGATGTTGATGATGCTGATGTTGATGGTGGTGATGACGACGATGATGATGACGATGCTGATGATGAGGATGAGGATGATGATGATGATGAGGAGGAGGAGGAGGGGAGGAGGAGGAGGAGGAGGAGGCGGAGGAGGAGGACAAGGGGAGGGAGGAGGGAAGAGGAGGAACGCGGGGCGACGTCTGTTCAAAACGAGGACCCAACACCACAGGATGGTTGGGAGCAAAAACGTAGCCGACGTTGCCGCTGCATCTCCGATGCATCGGTGGGTGGGGGAGAGTTTCAGAAGCGGGAGGGTGGGAGTGTTTCGGGCTGCGCGCAGACAGCCCGTCCCAGGTAGCCCCGGCTGGCTCCAACAGCCGCCCCGAGAATTCCCACTTGGCCTCAGCAGGCCCCCCGAGCAGTCTGGGGCGGCCCCAACAACTTCGCGCCGCCTCTGGCGGCGCTCCTGGAGCGCTCCGCGCCCCAGGGTTGAAGCGTTGAGACCTCCAAGACGAGGCCCACCCTGCGGAGCGTTCCTCGCTGCGGGCGGGGACAATATGCGGGGGGAGGGGAGGCGGGGAAAAAGGTGCACATTTCGTGAACACCCAGGGGCCCCAGGGAGGCCCCCTCTTTAGGGCCCCTCTTCTGCCTCCCTCGATCCCTCCCCCAATGCGTCGCCCCCCTTTCGAAGCGCCCGACAGTCGGGCGCGCTGTGGGCTATTCGGGGGGCCGGCCCGCCAAGGCCGGCTGGGATTGCTCGGGGGGCCTGCGGGGCCCAGCCGGGGCTGCCCGGTGAGGTTGCCTGCGCACAGCCCGAAGCCTTACCACGGGAGGGGAGGCAGAGGTCGCTGCGCCTCGGTGACAACAAGAATTATTTAATCGCTTCGCTCATGCCGCCGGCCCTGGAGCCCTCTTTAGGGCCTCTTGGGGGCCTCTTGGGGACCTCTTGGGAGTCTCTTGGGGCTCCTTGGCGGCGTTTTGGAGGCCCCCAGGGCCTCTTGGGGGGCTCTTGGGAGTAGTCGATTGCGGCTCCCCCCTTACTACGGGAGGGGAGGCAGAGGTCGCTGCGCCTCGGTGGCAACAAGAATTGTTGCGCCGAGCCGTCCCCATCTAGGACCTGCTGCGAATTGGTTCGAAGTCAGTCGCGCGTGTCTCCGCGGCGCGTTATGGGGCATCCCGATTCATGTATGGTTGTTGCACCTGTTATGATGTACGCTCCGTATGAGCGTGTATGCTATCATGTGTTAGTAATGTGCAGCATGTTGAGGTGTTATGCATGTGTGATACCTGTTCTTGGCTCTCGCACAAACAGTGCGCTCACGCCTTGCGGTGTGTTATGTTTGTTGGTTTGTGTTGGGTGTAGATTGTGTCCATGGTGTGCGTCGTTGATGCGAGTTCCATATGTTTGTCATAGAAACGCAGTCGCCATCCAGGTGCATAGTGCATTATTTGGGCGAAACGCGTTGATGCATGTTGCCGATGTGTGTTTGGGCAGTTGTGTTATCCTTGGTTGTGCGATGTGACTGTGTTGGCGTCTGCTGCTGACATGCGGTGTCTGGAGACATTATTGCTGCATGTTCGTTGTGCATGTCTTTGGCATGAAAGGGCTTGGCTTATGTTATTGACGCTAGTTAGTCCGCATACATGTTAGCGGTGTCCGCTCTTGCTGTCGGCTCTTGTTGTCCAGTCTCGGTGAACTCTGCTGATGCGCGCCCTTGGTTGACGCTTCTGTTATGCTGTATTGCCGTTGTGCTGTTGGCATGTGATGCTGACGCGTGATTTTTGCACGCCTGCGCTGACGCAGACTCGTGGCTCTGGGCGTTCTGCGCCGAGGCCGCCGTTGCGCCGCGGCGGCGCGAGGACGAGGAGAGCGCGCCAAGTCGGCCGCGACGGTCATTGTGCCTCTGGGCGGTCCTGCTTCGGCGCGCTCGCGCTGGGCCACGGACCGCGCTCTCGCGTCGCACGGCCTCTTCGGCAGAGCTGCCGAGCCCGCCGCGTTCTCGGCGTCGACCTCGGCGCACGGCAGGGTCGGCGCCCAGCCCCTCGCAGCGGCGGGCAGGGCGGCGGCCGTGCGCGACGCGTTGGGCTCCAAGGGGGGGCACCTCGGCGGAGCTCGTGCGGAGGCGGCGCCGCGCGGACCTCTGCAAAAGGCGCGGCGCTGCTGCTCCGCGCGGCGGCACCCACCGCCGCCGAGGGGGTGCTGACCGGCCGGGCACGGCGGCGCGCTCCGCCGCTCCGCGGCGCGCCTGCGCGGCTGGCCGCCCTCCGATGCCTCGTCGGCGCCAGTGCTCTGCGGGCGCTCGCGAGGGCGGGCTCGGCCTCGGGCGGGCCCGCGGCGAGGCGCGCTGCCCGCGCTCTGCACTTCGTGCTCGGACTCGCGGGGCAATCAAGGGGCCGGCCTGCGCGAGGCCTTCCTCTCGGCGGACCGTCGCGGGAAGTCCATGCCCGGCGCGCTGCGACGCGCAGGCGGCCGCCGCTCTGCCGAGGCGTTTGAGGCCGGACTGGGCCGCGAGGGGCGAGCTCCGGGGGGGCGGCGCGGAAAGGGTCGCTGCTGGCCGGGGACGGCCGCGTCTCGCCAGACGGCGCACGGGGGCCCGAGCAGGCGCTGGATGGGCGGCTGCAGTCTCGCCTCTGCGCCGCTGCCGACGGCGCCGCGGCCGAGCGCCTCTCCGCCGACTTCGCCGCCGCCGTGCGCCGCGACCGGCTGGGGTTCTCGGCCCGGCGCAGGGCCCTACCCTCGACTCCCGGGGGGCACCTCGCGGCGGTGCGCGCGCGAGGAGAGGCGCCCCCGCCGTCGGCGGCGAGCGCGCGTCGCGCCATCGGCGCGGCGCCCGCGCCCTCGAGGCCGGGCCTGCTCTCGCGCTCTGCAGACGCCACGCTGGAGAAGCTGCGCGGTGCGCGACCACGTCTTGACGCTCGCGCACTTGGCCGACCCCGGCGCCGAAGCCCCCAATGCCGCGCCTGTTGCGCTCCCCTTCACTCCAGCCTGGGTCAGGGGTCGCGGCTCGCAGGTCAGGAGTTGCACGGGCATTATAAAGGTCGACCTGTCTCCAGGGGCCCGTTCGACGAGGGATGCAGCACGCCGGTGCGCGACCGCGCCTTGACGCCGGCGCATTTGGCCGAGACTAGCGCCGATGCCGAGGCTCCGCGGCAGATGCCAGTGCCCCGCCGTGCAGATGTCCTGACCAGCGCGGCCAAGGGCGCCCTTGAGAGCGCGAAGTTATTCGCGCTTCGCGCTTCGCGGTTCGGCTCCGATTTCTCCTCGTCCTCCTCTTCTCCCATGGGAGGCGGCGCGAGAGCGCGAAGTTATTCGCACTTCGCGCTTCGCGCAGCGCGAAGCGCGAAGTTGGGAGCCCTTAGCGGCCCTCGCGGACCGCGTCGCGGCTCTGGACGTGGGCGCGCGGTGCCAAGGCCAAGGAGTGCCGCTGCGTCGGCGAGGGCTGCCGCGGCGCCCTGCGCGCGCGGACGGCTCGACGACTGCAGGAGGCAGGTGGCGGAGTTTCGGCCACGCGCACACTGGGGGTGCAGGGGGGTTTGGGGAAGGCTTCTTAGAGACACTCCTGCTTCTTAGAAGGTGCCAGCCTTCTCTAGAAGCGTGAGGCCGGCGTCTTCTAAGAAGCCGCTTGCCTGTAAGAGGCCCCCTCCCCCTCCCCCTACTACCCCTGTCTGCGCGCCGCCAAGAGTCGGCAGCGGTGGGAATCACGTGCGTGCCGCTGGTATCAGGGCTGGACCTGAACGCTGTTTTGCTGGACTTTGGCTGTGTCTTGTTTTTCGTTTTGGCTGGGAGGTACAGGAAAGCATCTAGAGCAACACGAACAGGAAAAACGCTCACAGAACGATAGCCAACGTGAAGGTCCAGCCCTGCCTGGTATGACCCGCTTCCCGCCGCGCCCACCCGGAGGCGCGGGCGGCGCTCCGCAGAGGCTGGCGCCGCGGGCCGCGCGGCGCCGTGGGCTGCGCTGCAACGGGGGCGGTCACACGCGCAGGACGCAGGCGCGGCAAGCTGGGTGGCCATTGCGCGGCGCGCCGCCGCCATGGTTCATTAGGGCAACGATGATCGACAGACACATAAAACTCGGAGGTCCGAGTTGTTATGGTTCTGGCATGCTTCGTTCCCCCAATGATTCACGCTCGTCCTTCCGCGGTCGCTTCCAAGGATGATCGCCTGCTGTGGGCGAAGGCCGCGCCGGCATGGGACATTTGCGGGAGGCGGGCTTCGGAGGCCTGTGTTTGGGGGAAGAAGCGAACCACGTACTCGTGTTTGGCGCTTCCCCCCTTTCATTTTAGGAGTGCTGTTGATGTGCGCGCACGACCCCCGCTCTTGGTGTATAGTCTTGGTATATGGGCGTGGTGCTTGCTCTTGTTGTGTATTGCTCATGTGCGCCTGGCGTTATTTTGGTGGTGTGCGGTCGATATTGGTCGTTGGTGTGTAATAGCAGCGCGCATCCATGACGCACGCTGTTGGCATCTTGTATTGCCCGTTCTGAGTGCGAGTTCCAGGTTCGTGCCTTCGCAGCATGTCTTTGACGTCTGGCGCTGCTGATTGCAATCGGAAGAGGAAGGGAGGGACGTGGAGCAACCTGTGGTTGGGCGAGCTCCCTGCGCCGATCCGCATCGCTCCACGATCTCCGCCGCAAAACTTCGGCGGCTTGCAGTGGGCCCTGGCGCCCTCTGGCCCGGTGGACGGCCCCTTCTAGCCGTCCTGCCTTGCGGCATGCCGCCGTCCGTTCGGCCCGAAGATCACAATCGTTTCCTGTTCATTTTGGGCAGGGCTCGCTGTCGGCGTCGCCAGGGACATTCGCCCATTTGAGGCAAAGGGGCACCTGCCCAAAAGCGGCCACTGCCGCTTTTGGAGAACATGTGTTGTTGGGCATCGTGATCATTTTTTCCGTACCTCTTTCGGGCGTCCAAATCGTCGCATGTGCCAGTCGTCGTCGTCGTCGTCGTCGTCGTCGTCGTCGTCGTCGTCGTCGTCGTCGTCGTCGTCCGCATGTCCCCCTCCCCCTCTTCCCGCGCCAGCCCCTCCCCTCCCTTGAGCTCCCAGCGTTTTTCCATCCTGCGAGCCGGGCTTCCCTGGAGCTCCTGGCGTTTCCATGCTGCGAGCCGGGCGCGCTCGCACGGCTCTCGGGCCCCGGGGCTCTTCACGGATGCCTCGGGTCCCCGACGGGCGCGGCGCGGCGAGACGGGCCCCGGGCCTCGGGGCCCCTCCCCTCCCTCCCTCCCTCCTGCCGCGCGGCACCTCCACGCCTGCTACCCCGAGCTTCGGGAACCCGTGGGCGCAGCGTCCTGCCGAAACCGCCGCCTCGTCGCCCGCAGGGAGACTGGTCGTGGAGGCGCCCAGGTCCTCCTGCGCCTCCAACCCTCCTCCTCCTCATCCAGTCTTCTTCCAATCCTCCTGCTCCAATCTTCCTCCAGTCCTCCTCCTCGTCATCCTCCTCATCCTCCTCCTCCTTCTCCTCCTCCATCTCCTCCTCCACATCCTCCTCCTCCTCGCCCCCCCCCACGGATTGCGCCTCGAGGCCTCTCTGGGGCGCCCCGGGGCTCCCCTCCCGGCCCCCCCTTGGCGATCCCCGGGAGCCTCCGCAGACGACCAGACCGTCCTCGAGAAGACGACGACGCCCCGCGCGATCCCCGAGGAACCTCCGAACACGGCGGCGGCGACGGCGGCGGCGATCCCCCCATCCTCGGGGAAGAACTCAATCGGAGACCTGTTGAAGGCACCACGTATGGGGGCGTTCCCGAAGTTCCCAAGCACCTCGATGTGCTTCTGCCCCCCCCACCGCGCAGCACCGTCGCCGTCTAGGAGAGACAGGGCATCTCTGAGAAGCGTCAGCTGGTTGCCAGACTGGGTCGCCCATGCAGCCGTAGGCTGCCCCCCTTCGCGGGGAGTCGCGATTCCACGATAAACTCCCCCTGATCCTCGAAGAATAGAACACCCTAAACCCTGATTTTTTCGCTTCTCAGGGTCCTTTCACCTTTCCGACATGTGCAAGCACGTGTGGGACGCTCTACGCGCCTCTAGGCGCGTCTCGGAACATCTGGGACGCGCCCTGGAAGCGCCGAGGAGCGCCTGGGAGCGCCAGGGAGCGCTCCCAAGCGCCAGGGAACGTCTGGGAACGCCTGGGAGCGCCTGGGATCGCTTGGAAGTGTTAGGAACCGCCTGGGAGCGCTTGGAGCGCCTCGCGGCGCCTGGGTTCGCTGGGGAGCGCCTGGGAGCGTCTGTGAATGCTTGTGAGCGCCTGGGGGCACTGGGAGCGTCATGTAGCTTCGGAGGGTTGAACGCCCGGCGACCGCTCCCCATCGCAGAATCCTTCCCGCTGCCGCCCATTGGGGAATTTAGGGGCCAGCGGCCCTAAACCCTAAAAGGCTTTAGTTTGGGAGGTCGCCGGCCATGCGGCCGGGGGTGGGAAGTGGTTGCAGCTCTTGCGTCGTCGGCAGGCCAGAGCGAGTCGGCTAAACGCCCCCCCAATCAAGGCTGCCGAAGGGGGGGCAGCCTTGCCCAGACTGTCGGCCGCTGCGCGCCCGAGAAGCCCTAGACCCTAAACCCTAGGGGCTCTCCCGGCAGCCTGGCCCAGACCGTTGAGACCTGTTCGGGCTCCCCGAGAGCCGCCGCCTCTCCTTCCTCCACGCCCTCCGCGGGCGAAAAAAAGTTTGCTGGCTGTCGGTGGGCGCCTGCGATCCGCGCCCCCAAGGGCCTTCCACGTGGGTGCGAAGTCATTCGCGCTTCGCGGTCCTCGTTCCTTCTCCCCCTCCTCCTCGTCCTCCTCTTCTCCCTTCGGGGGGGCGGCGCAAGAGCGCGAAGTCATTCGCGCTTCGCGGAGCGCGAAGCGCGAAGTTCGGAGCCCCAGTCCCCCGCGCTTCCTCCCCCATCGCCGAGATGGCAGACCTAGCGGTGCTGCTCTGTCAAGGGCCAGCCTCTGGCAATGCAGAGGAAAGCTTGCATGGACGTGTGAGGAGTGGTCTCGGGTCGGGAGTGTGCCTTATTGCAGCATCGGTGATGCCTTTTAGGTTTACTCTGGTTCTCCCCCCCCCTGCCAATCCACGTCCAAGCGCCCCCAGGCTTTCCCTCCAAGGCATCCGTGCTCGCGTGCTTCGCCATCCTGGAGCCAGAGCTCTCCGAGAGTCGGGCGTTGACGGAGAGCCCACCCGATTAGTCGACAGAGGACATTTCTATCGGTTTATTCGACATGGGCATTCGAGCGTACTTGGGCAGTCCCCAGCCGGTTTTGCGAATCGACGTGTGGCTTGCCGAATCCGTTCGCTTGCTGTTGGACGTCGATGTGGTCTCCCGCCCCGGTCCACTCGGGAGGCAGTGCCGTGCGCGCGCGCGGAGTGCCCCTGGATGGTTGCTTTGCAGGGCGTTTTGCTAGAGTCAGAGCGTGAGTTACCTGCCCCGCTCTCGCTTCCAGGCAAAACCAAGTCATACCGCGCGCCCCCTTCGTCCAGCAGCCTGATCAGGTATCTCTTGGAAGCGAGGGTGGTCAAAAGCGAGGTAGGCTTGTTTGCCCCCTATAGAGGGTGTTGTGTCAGCCCTCTGGGGAGTGCAGGCCCTGCTGGGGTCCGGCTTCGGCACCTCGCGCAGGCCCGGAGCGCGGTCGCCCGAGCCGGCCTCGCGCGACGAGCCCGGGCGGGCTTCGCGCGACGAGCCCGAGCTCACCCTCGTGGCCGTCCTCGGCGCTTCCCTCCCCCGGAAGGGCTCAGAGCAAGGTGGCGGATGGATCTTCTGCCCCATGCGTCTGGAACAGCTGGTAGGGCACCAGAAAGAATGACTTCAAACCTCGAGCGCCTCATCTTGTGCTCCTCCTCCTCCTCTTCCTGTTCCTGTTCCTGTTCCTCCTCCTCCTCCTCCTCCTCCTTCTCCTCCTCACTCTCCTCCTCCTCCGCCTTCTTCTTCTTCTTATTATTATTATTATTCTTCTTCTTTTTCTCCTTGTGCTTCTCTACTCTCCTCCTCATCATCCTCTTCCCTCCTCGCCCTCCTCATCTTCCCTCGCCGTCACCCCTTGTTTTCCTATCCCTCCTCCTCCTACTCCTGTTTCTATTCCTCCCCATACTCCTCCTCTCCTTCTCCCCTTCCTCCTCCTCGTACTCCTCCTCCTCCTCCTCATCATCATCATCCTTCTCCTCCTCCTCCTCCCCCTCCTCCTTTTTCTTCTTTCAATCCTTCTCCTCCCCCTCCATCCTCCTTCTCCTGGCTCCCCAGTTGGGCTCAAGCTCGCATCGCTGGCTGGACCCCGTTGGGTCGCTGCGCACCGATGCCGCGGGCGACAGACTTTCGTTGCAGTGGCGTGGAAATCTCGCTCGGGGCCTTCTGGCCGCACAAGCTGCTTGCGGTTTTGCTACAGGTCACTCCCGCGCGGAAGTGCGGCTGCTTCGCGCGGCCGAAGGGCTGTTGCGCGCAGCCGTCTTAGCGCCCTGCGCTCCTGAGGTGGCGCCCGTGCCTGTGCTTGCGGGTGATTCGGCGGCGTCTCGACGTCGACGGCGGCATCGCCCACGAGTCTGCACCTCATGGAGTTCTTGATATTCGCGGCGGCGGCTTGGCGCAAGCGGCAGCGGTGGAGGTGATGAAATGCAACAGCATAACAATCACCAGGCCGTCAGACGAGCTCAGCGACGCCTGCGCGGATGCATTGCCGCCCACCCAGACGGGCCCAGGCAAGTGCAAAGACAAGAGCAAGGGTACGCCCACCAGCTTACCCGACTCATGTGTTCGATTTCGCCGTGCCCCATTTGAGAGCTTGGAGGCGGTGGTCGTCAGCGTCGGGGATAGCACCACCCAGATCCGCTTCTGGGAGGACGGCGACGATGCGCCGCCGATCGGCGTCAACTTCGACATCATGGAGCTTATGGATCTGGCGGGGGGCAGCAGAAGAGGGCTCGGTCGGTCGGTGGCCTCGCCGCTTCTCGTTGCGGTCCACCACCCCCTCCCCACCCCGCGCTCATCGTGGTCACGCTCGTTTTGCCTTTTGTCCAACATCGTGGTCTTTCGACGGCTTCGCCGCGTTCGAGGGTCCATCTCTGCGCTGATGGTCGCGCTGATCGAGCGCGGCTGGTATCCAGCAGGCCCCTATGGGGTGGGCGAGGTTCCTCCCCGACGGCGGCCGCGACAAACGGACCTTCCCCGTCGCGGACTCCATGGCAGTTGCAGCTTGCGGAGGCGTTTGGCGATTCTGTGGTTATATCGTACTCTGCGGCGCGACGCAATTAGCATCTTGATGTAGAGGGGGGCTTCGAAGGGAGGTGCAGATCTCGCAGGTATCCATCGGCTGCTTCGGCTGTTGCGTCAGCTCTCAGAGGGGCTCTTCCTCGACGGCAGCCGCGACGCGTGGACCTTCCCCGTCGCGGAGGCCCTGGCAGCGGTTCCAGTCGGCAGCTCGTGGGGGCGTTCTACGATTCGGTCGTCAGTGCTCTGTGGCGCGACACAGCAGCGTTCTGAAGTAGACGGGGCCTCGAAGGAGGTGCAGATCTCGCAGGTCTCCAACGGGTGTTCTTCGGCAGCTGCGCCACTTCCCAAGTGGGCGTGATCACCATTGCGGCCATGGTCACAAGACCAAACCCGTAGCTATCCCTAGCAGGTGCGGGCCTCCAGCTGACCATTCCACCGTCGCTGGAGCTGCGAGCGGGACAATGTTTTTATCCACCCCAGGGATGACACATGTTACCCCCCCTTGCCACCCCCCACAACGGTAACGCCCCGGCCTTGTCCATTGCGCGATCTCAGGCAGCCTAGGGTCTGTGGTGCAGTGTGCACCAGCGTTGTGGCGCACACAACTGTCGTTGCAGCAGCACTTGTGGTGTACACAGGCATGCTGGGTGTACGCAAGCATTGCGGTGTACACATCACAAGCCCTGTACCCGCTGTGTTGCACAAGGTCGCCATAACGTAAGCGTGACTTGTGAGCTATGTTGTACCCACGCATCGTTTCCTAGTTGTTGTTCCTCCTCTCTCTTCCTTTTCGTCCTCCTCGTCGTCGTCCTCCTTGCGCATACCGCATACAGGACACGGGCACTGTGGTATACAAAAGCGCGGTGGTGCACACAGGCCATGTGGTGCACACAGGCGTTGCGTTTCACATTCGCTGTAGACTAAAAATGTCCGAGCGTTTTCCTGGCCAGAAAAACGGGTAGTCACAATCAGATCATATAGTAAATGTTATACATTCGGACCGCCACGGATTTCTTTGACTTTGGTTCCGCCTGGGCAATCGGGGTGTACTTGCTGTTAGATGATGGCGTGCATCTTGGCAGTGTTCTTGAAAGAATATCGCGGGCCCCGAGCTGTCGGCCCAATCGTGGGTTTTGTTGTGCTTTTCCTGCTGCTACTGCTGTTGCTGTTCCTCCTGCTTCTCCTGCGTGTACTCCCTCGGCTGACGCCGCTCCGAGCGCACCAAAGCCGCGTGGTGTTCGAGGACGCCGTGGTGCGCGCAGTTGCCATGACGTGCGCAGCCTCTACGATGTACACCAGCACTGCGGGCCCACAATATCCGAGCGTTCCGTGGCCCCCCCAAAAAAAATCACAACCAACCCGCCGATTGAATTTGACGCGTTCGGGCCTGCAGCGATTTTCAGGAATTTGGCTTCGTCGGTAGTTTCGGGTTACACAAACTTTGCGGTGCATGCAGGCATTGTGGCGCAAAGGGGGTGTTGAAACAGTAGTTGTGGGGCACACGGGGGCCGTACTGTGCATAAGCAGTGCGATGCACAAGCGCGTTAGTGCACACAGCATTTTTGCAACAGTCCTGGTGCACAAAAGCATTGTGGTGTACAGAGCCCGTGTTGTGTGCACAAGCGTTGAAGGCTTCGACGGCGACGACGACGAGGACGACGACGGCAACGACGACGACGACGGGAGGCGCGCCTCGGGGGGTGCGAGCCGCGGCCTCCGTTGCCGTTCCCCCCCCGGCCAACCCCCCGCTAACATGGGTGCAACACGGGTGCAACACGGGTCCAGAGTCGCGCGGCACCAGCGAACCGTTCCGTGTCCCTGGCTTCCTGGACTGACCGCGGTGTCTTGGACGGATGTCCGCCCGCCCGCGATCGCGGAGGCGTGGGCCACCGGGGGCGTCGAAAACATGTTTTTCGGGCGCGGCGAGAGCTGGTCATCCGTGTTCGCGCTCGGCGATACCAGCGTCGGGGCGTGCCACAAGTCTTCCGAATTGCGACGCGTCGGCGTCGGTGTCGTGGTTCTGGACGTCGCCGCCTTGCAGACCATCATGATGATGCACGGGCCTCTCTGGCACGATGGATGCAGCTCATCGGGGTGATTCGTTGGCGCTGATCCGGCGCGTCGAGTGCGCGCTGGAGCTCGTCGCCCACGTTGCCCACAACCTGGCGGTGTGCGACGTCTGGTGGCAGATGCGGCAACATATCGAGCAGAGGCCCCATGGGCCAGATCATGCTTTGCGGCGGAGGTTGGGTCGCGCGCTCCAACAGCCTGGCCCGAAGGAAGAGTGGCGATCGCAGTCGCGCGCGCGGGCTCGCAGCTGGGCGCGTAGCACGCGGTGCAGCGGGAGCACTGGTCCGCAGCGACGGTGCCGCCGATCTCGCTGCTGGATGCGCCGCCGACGCCACGCGCTTGCCCGCCGTGAGGAGGGCTAGAGCGTTTCGGAACGAGGCGATGGCGACCAAGGTATGGCGGTGGTTGCCGCGGTCCACGCTCGACTTGCTGGTCGAAGGGCAGAGGCACCAGGCGCGTGGCGGCCGCCCGCGCCGGGCGCCCCCGGCAGCTGGCGTCGCCGCAGCGTTCGCTCGGAGGCGACGATAGGGGCGAATAGCCCAGGGGAGAGCAATACATGCATTCCGGTGCGCCGAATCTATGGCTTCGAAGAGGCTCCCGGGCGAATGCGCGTAATGCCCGCCCCTGGGCTGTTCGCCCCTATCGTCGCCGCCGATTCGCCGCGGCGCATGCGCTGCGTTACGACGGGCGCCCCGGCGCTGTGCTGTGCGCTTCCGCTGGGGCGCTGTGCTACGACGGGCGCCCCGGCGCGACCTGGCGCTGTGCGGCTTCCGCCGGGGCGCGCGCGCGCAGTGGCCGGGCACGCCCCGGTCCGGGTGGCCGCTCGCCCCGCGCGGCCGCCCGGGGCGCCCCCGATGCCGCCCGAAGGCCCGCGAGTGCAGGGCCGGCGGGCAGGCACCGGGCCCGAGCCAGCGGACAGCGCTGCCGGGGTCAAGCAGAGGCGAAGCGTCCTGGCTCGCCTATAGCCCTCCCAAAGAATGGTCTAAGAACCTGTTGTGGCCTCCACGAACTTCGTGGGCCCTGGAAGCGACAGGGCCGTTTTTTGACCGATTCCGTTTTGCCGTTTTTGTTGCCAGTTCCGGCGCCGTTTTTTTCACCGGTTCCGTCGCCGTGCTTTTACGGATTCCCGCTCCGGTTCCAATCCTGGAGTTTTTTTTGTTGCCGTTTCCAGTCGCCCTTTTTGTTTGCCGTTTCCATTTTCAAGGGGCACTTTTTGGGGAAACGGTGAAAAAAAACGGCCCTGCCGCTTCCGGGGCCCACTAAGTCCACGAAGCATTCTTAGAATTTGTCTGGCAGAGTCTGTTTTGTTTCATCACATCGGGCTTATGTCCTAGGAACATTGTTTTGGTTTTTGGTCCTTTTTCAGGTTCGAAGAACATTTTGCGGTAGGACTATAGGAATGTCAGGACGGTCGGTCCCTGGCTGTTTGGCGGTGCACCTCCTGCGGGCTGTTCGTCCCCGTGAGCGGTCGCCCCCTTGGCTCAGGAGGGGAGAAAACAGGCAGACACAATGAATCGTCGATTCCTTCGAAAAGATGGGAGAATCTGGGAATTGGGCGGGAAGACCGAAACCCAGAAAATATGATAAAATATGGGGAACCTCTTGTTTGTATGAATGGGAAAATATATGAGAATATGGGACAATATGGGAACATGGTGGAGCATTTTGGAAAAAATATTGAGGCTTTCAATTTGTGTGACTTTATCTGTGTGTCCTTGGGCCCCTTGACTGGCGCAGGGCCGGCGGCTGGGCGCCCGCCCGCGCCGACTGCCACGGGGTTGCGAGTACCCCGCGTCCCTGACTCCCCTCCCCCCCCTGAGACCCCTCCCTACCTGGGGAGGACCCGAGGAGGACCAGCGCGCCGGAGAAGGACCGGCGTGGAAGCACAGGACCCCCAGAGGCGAGGCGAATCTGATCCCCCCCCCCCTCGTCCAGAATCTGCCCGTAGAGGGGAACACGACCGACCTAACACGGGGGGGGGGGGGTAACGAATCACCCAGCGGCACGAGCAGCGGCACCCGATCGACGAGACGCGGGACCACCTGTCGGGGGAGCGTAAGACCCGGGTTTGCCGGGACTCGGGTTCGCCATCGTTTTTTGACGACCGCGACTCGGATTTTGACGAGGAGGAGTTTCGTGGGATGTCTGCAGCGGGAGGCCTCGTCAAAATGCAGGCTCGGCCTCGTCATTTTTTTGACGACCTCGTCGGGGATTTCCGAGTCCCCCCGTAACCGGGTCTTACGTCTCCCCGAACCTGGACGAGGAATCGGAGGCTCGCGCCTGAGTTCGCAAGGTCGGCGCGGCCTGCCGGGCTGCCAAGGGCCGCCCTGCCGCTCGCGGCGCGGCGGCGGCCGCCCGCCACCGCGACCGTCCGAGCGATTCCTCAACGATCCCCCGACCCTCCTCCTTCCTTCTCCTCTTCCTCCTCTCCACTTCCTCCTTTTCCTCCTCCTCCTCCTCATTTTGCTCCTCCTCCTCCTTCTCCTTTTGCTCCTCCCCCTTCTCCTCCTCCTCCTCCTCCTCCCTCCTCCTCCTCCTCCCTTCCTCCTCTCCTCCTCCTCTCCTCCTTCCTCCTCCTCCTCCTCCTCTCCTCCTCCTCCCTCCTCCCCTCCTCCTCCTCCTCCTCCTCCTCCCCGCGCACCCGCCCCCCGTGCCGGAACATAGCGCTGGCGGGGGGTCGCCTGTCCCCCCCCCGCCCGCCCCCCTCTTGGCGCAGTGGGCGCCCAGCGGACTCCTCGTTCCCCGGCGGCCGCAGGGAAACCGCCGGCCCGCGACGATGCCCACGACTCCCTTGGCGACGCCGCGCCGGCGGCCGCGATGCCGCCACTCCTCCCTCTCGGAGGGGAAAGTAGGGAAGCGAGGAGTTTTTCCATCTGGGACCCCCCTCCCTGGCGCGCGGAGAGCGCCAGGGGCGGCGCCAGAGGCGCTGCCAGGGGGCCCAGCGCCGATCCAAGAAGTCCGCGCGGACCTCTGAGTTTTTACGTTCATGTCATTGTTCGTTCCCCCTGAGAAGGGGCCGATGCCGCTGCCGTTCCCTGGTTTTCGCATTCTCGGGCCTCCCGTGAGGCCCTCGTTGCTGCCGCTGGACGCGCTGCGATGTTGTGGTTGGAGTGCACGGAGAGGTCGGGGGAGCATCGGCGTTGGGAACCTTTTGCGTCCCCACCCAGCATGATCGGAATAAGTACGGAAAGAATTGGCACAAAGCCGC
Organism: Prorocentrum cordatum; assembly: GCA_963575745.1. Lineage (NCBI taxonomy): Eukaryota > Dinophyceae > Prorocentrales > Prorocentraceae > Prorocentrum > Prorocentrum cordatum. The sequence continues at coordinate 258,006 of CAUYUJ010003003.1, read as the reverse complement.
ACAGCAGTTCCGATTCATTTTGAACAGGACTCGCTGTCCACGCCGCCGCGGCCTGTGTCCATTCGAGACAGAAGGCCGCCTGCCCAACAGCGGTCGCTGTTGGTTTGGGACAACATTTGTTGCTGGGCATTGTACCCATGTTTTCCGTACCCAGTTCGGGCGCCCGAACCCACGTCCCATCCTGGGGCCAGGAGCGATCCGTGTGTCCACAGTCGGGTTTGGTCCGCAGGTCGACTCTTCCAAGTCACGGGTGTCTTGTTGGTTCGCTTGAGCAGTAAACAAGCTGTACACCAAGGCAGCCTGTGCAGTCCAGGGATCCACAGAACGGCTGAAATTTGTTCGGACATTGTTCGGATCGGGTACGAAAAAAGGGGATTTGGACAAAGCCCCCACCAGGGTAAACGACCGCGTTAAAACAACGGCGCCAGAAACGTCTACAAAAGCAGCACCGGAAGTTCGCCCTGTCGTTTCCAGGGCACGTTACGATCGAGGAGAAGCGATTACCGAAAAGGCCGTGCTAAGATGAGCAAGGACGCACTGCGAGCATCGGGCCGCATCGCGTCGTCTGAACATCGGATTCGAGGTCTGACGTTCGTAGGGGAGCGAAACATGACATTGACATACACAAACTCGGACGTCCGCGCGGATTTCTCGGATCCGCGCGGGACCCCCCTGGCGGCGCCTCCAGCGCCGCCCCTGGCGCGCACCGCGCGCCATGGCGGGGCTCCCGGCGCCGATCCGAGGAATCCGCGCGGACCTCCGAGTTTTTTATGTTTGTATTCCTCGTCCCCCCCAGTTCGGCGCCCGAGCCTCTAGGATCGAGGAGGAGCGACCGACCCCCCCCGGATCGAGAAGGATCGAGGCGCGAGGCTCGAGGGGGAGGATCGAGGCCCGAGGAGGAGGCTCGAGGCTCGGGGAGGAGGATCGACGAGGAGCTCGGAGCGAGGATCGGGGCCCCACCCTCCAAGAGGTTCCGCGCGCGGCAGGGCCTGCGCGTCCCGCGCGCGCTCGCGCAGCGGGCCGGGCGCCGCCGCGCGCGCTCGGCGAGCCCGCCGTGGCCCCGGTGGCCCGCCGCCGCCGCCCGCAGCGTCTGGGGCGGGAAGGCGCGGAGTCGGGTCGGGCGCGGAGGTACCCATACCTCTACCCTGAGGTCGGGCCTGTCCCCCTACATGGGGATTTTCGACGACCAATACAAGATATCCAAAAATAGTCCAAACGTAGTCGGGGGACTATTTTTCAGTTTTTGTTTGCCTTTGGGGGTATTGTTAGGGTATTTTTTATTGTTCGTCAAAAGTCCTTCATGTAGGGGGACAGGCCCGACTTAACTCTATAGCCCTCGCCCGTTTTCCCCCTTTTGGGCCTCCTCGGCCTCTGCCGTCGCCGCCGCTGGATTCGCCTCGAAATTCTGGTCCGAGCGCACCGCGGCCGATGCCTCGGCGGTGTACATCGGCGATGCTCCAGCGGCCCGCCACCGCCCCCCTCGAGAGCAGCGTCGGGGAGGGACTGGCTCGGAGGCCGGGGGCGGCCAAGAGGGCGTTGAGGGCTAGACAAGCTCGGGGGGGCGAGATCCTGGCCAGGGCCGTGCTGCCTCCCCAGATTTCGCGGCGCCCTCGTCGTCTGCCAGCACATGCCCGGTCCCCCTCCTCGCCCGCGCACACGCCCCGCGCCGTGCTTTGCGAACCCCCTCTTCTGGACGCCCCCGAAGAGGTAGTAGGCTTGAGGATCCAGGTTTTTCCTCGCTCTCGCCGGCTCGTCAGCGACTGTCTAGCCTGGGGATGCTCCTCCAGCAGCTGCGCCTCGCCGAGAGCGTTCTGGGGGTGCCCGGATCGTACCGAACGGCCGCAGGAGGCCAGATTCCATGGTCCCAAAATTGCCGGGGCACCGTCAGGGGTGCCTGGGCTTAGAGGCGGGAGGCTCGAGGAGCTGCGTCCGTCTACTCTCTAATTCGATGCTGACTGGTCCCGCCTTGCAGCTTCTCCTTGATGAGATCATTGCCGCCCCGCGCCGCCCCACCCATGCTCCGCGGTTTCGTGCGCGGCGGTGGCTTTGTTGTCCCGTTCTCAGCTGCAGGCATGGTCTGCGAACGCACTGCAGACCCTGCCGACCCCTATCGTCCTCCACGTACATTAATTCATGCATTCATTCATTCATACATACACACATGGATACCTATATGCATGCATAACGGCACATATGTATACATATACGCAGACAAATATACAGACACCTATGCATACCTACCTACCTACCTACCTACCTACCTACCTACCTACCTACCTACCTACATACATACATACATACATACATACATACATACACACATGCATACAAACATACATACATACATACATACATGCATACATACATACGTGCATGCATGCATGCATGCATACATACATACATACATACTTACATACAAACATACATACATACATGTAGACATACACACACATACATGTATACATACATACCTGCCTGCCTGCCTGCCTGCCTGCATGCATGCATGCATACATGCATACGCACATCTATACATACATACATTCATGCATGCATGCATGCATGCATACGTACGTACGTTCGTACGCACATGCATGCATACATACATGCATACGTACACATATCTTTGTACACACACATATATATATATACACATACATATATGCTTCCATACATATATACATGCATACATACACACATACACATGCATACACACATCCACACACACATATTTGCATACATACATACGTACATACATACATACATACATACATACATACATACTTACTTACGTACTTCCTTTCTTACTTACTTACTTACTTACTTCCTTCTTACTTACTCACTTACAGGCAGGCAGGCAGGCAGGCAGGCAGACAGACAGACAGACAGACAGGCAGACATGCATCTATTCATAACGTGATGCGGTATTTTCGGGAGTTCCAAGTCCGCCATTCCACGCGTCCGTGCTTAGAAACATCGGCGCAATGGGAAGCGATGGGTGTGGGAGGGGTAGGATGTCAGGTACGGCGCGAGTGCACGTAGCAGCTACGTGACGTAGCTTGTCCCTTGCCATACCCTTCCTCCTTCCTGCGTCCTCCTCTTCCCTCGTCCTAGTTTCCTTCCCTCCTCATGTGCTACATAGCTCTCCTGAGATCTGACGTCGCGAACTCAAACACAATATCATGAACAAGTCACGACCAGACCCCAGAAGCGTTTTTTTCTGAGCCCGATCGATCTGCGACGGCCCCGGGGCCCGAAACCCGGCGAACACGTCCGGCTCGGAAAAGAATGTGACGCGAAAATATCAGGGTCGGCCCTCCCTCCTCATTCTCCTCCTTCTCCTCCTCCTCTTCCTCCTCCTCCTCTTCCTGCTCCTCTTCCTCCGCCTCCTCCCCGAACTCGCTCTCTTTCGCCTCGTCCTCCTCCTCCTCCTCCTCCCTTTTTTGTTATTCCCATCCCTCCTCATTTGCTTTTACTCCCTGGAGATCCGACGCAGCGAACAGAAGTGCAACATCGTGAACAAGTCGTCAGGACCAGAACTCCTAAACCACCTCTCCGCGCCACCCTTCGAGTCGCACCCATCCGCGAGGGCCCAGTGCCCGAAACGGGGCGACAGCAGCGCCCGGCTCGGAAGCATTGGGACGTCCAGATCTCAGAGGGGCCAGGGGTCACAGATCCACGCCCGGATCTCTTCTGCGGTGCTCTCTGTGGGGGCCCCAAGAATATACACCACCACCACGTCGATTCCTCCTCCCTCCTCTACCCTCCTCGTCCTCTCCTCCTTCATGGGAGAGGGAGGGGGTGAGGGTGAGGGTGAGGGTGAGGGTGAGGGTGGTGGTGGTGGTGGTGGTGGTGGTGGTGGTGGTGGTGGTGGTGGAGGTGGTTGTGGTGTATATGTTTGTGCCCCTCGTGCTGCCCGGAGCTTCGGGCAGGATCCCGCCGTGCCCACGAAGGCGCCCCGGGACGAGCCAGAGCGCGGCCAGAGCCTCGAGCCTCGAGGCCTCCGACACCTCGGAGTCCTCGCGCCTCGAGAAATCTCCGAACCTCGAGGCCGCACACCCCGAGGGCACTCGGGGAGCTCCTCTCCGCGCCCAGGAGGAGGAGGAGGAGGAGGAGGAGGAGGCGGAGGAGGAAGGAGGAGGAGGAGGAGGAGGAGGAGGAGGCAGGAGGAGAGGAGGAGGAGGAGGGAGGGAGGAGGGAGGGAGGAGGGTAGGGAGGGAGGAGGAGGGAGGGAGGGAGGGAGGGAGGGAGGGAGGGAGGGAGGAGAGGGAGGGAGGGAGTGGAGGGAGGGAGGTGAGGGGAGGGAGGGAGGGAGGGAGGAGAGGGAGGGAGGGAGGGAGGGAGGGAGGGAGGGAGGAGGGAGGGAGGGAGGGAGGGAGGGAGGCGAGGAGGAGGAGGAGGAGGAGGAGGTGAGGCGGAGGAGGAGGAGGAGGAGGAGGGAGGCGTGGAGGAGGAGCAGGAGGAGGAGGAGGAGGGGGGAGGGCGGAGGAGGAGGAGGAGGAGGGCGGAGGACGGAGGGCGGCGGTCATGAGGAGGAGGAGGAGGAGGAGGGCGGAGGAGGAGGAAGGAGGCAGAGGAGGAGGGGCGGAGGAGGAGGGGCGCGGAGCGAGGCGGAGGCGCGGAGGAGGCAGGGCGGAGGAGGGCGGAGGAGGAGGGAGGGGAGGAGGAGGAGGGAGGAGAGCGGAGGGTTGGAGAAGGAGGAGGAGGAGGAGGAGGAGGAGGAGGAGGACGCCGAGGTCCGCGCCCGCGCCCCGCTGGGCCGGCGCCTGCGCGCCCCGCTGGGCCGGCGCCCCGCGGCCGTGCGGCGGCCCCGCGGGGCAACTCGTGGGCGGGAGGCGAGGGCGGGCCCCTGCTTCGGGGGAGGGGGAGGAGGGCGAGGAGGGAGGGCGAAGAGGAGGACGAGGAGGGCGAGGAGGAGGAGGAGGAGGAGGAGGGCGAGGAGGACGAGGAGGAGGAGGAGGGCGAGGAGGACGGGGAGGGCGAGGAGGGTGAGGAGGAGGAGGAGGAGGAGGAGGAGGAGGAGGAGGAGGAGGAGGAGGAGGAGGAGGAGGAGGAGGGCGAGGAGGAGGAGAAGCGCGAGGAGGACGAGGAGGACGGGGAGGGCGAGTAGGACGAGGAGGACGGGGAGGGCGAGGAGGACGAAAGGGGCCAGGAGGGCGAGGGGGGCGGGGAGGGGGCGGCCAAGAGGGTGGTGGTGCTTGGGGGTCCGACGAGGGACAGGGACCGATATTGCTGACCTTCCCTCCTTTGGCCTTCTCGGAGGCCCTTGTCGCCACCTCCGGGTGGGAGAGGTCTGGGGAGTAGCGGGGCCCCCCGCTTTGGGGGAAGGGGGCGGCCAAGAGGGGGGTGATGCCAGGGGGTCAGGCGAGGAGAATTCGGGCGTGGCTATTAGCAGGGCACCGGATCCTTCAGGATCCTGCGAAGACCCCCTCTGGCTGACCCAGGTTAGCGAGCCGCTCGTGGCCGCGAGGCGGCCGCGCATATTGGTTGACCCGGGTTTGCGAAGACTTGCGTTGCAGTTTTTTTCCTGCATTGCAGTTTTTGGTTTCCTGCTGACCTGGGTCTGGATCGTCCCGGGTCAGAAGATCATCCCCGACATTTTCTCGCCGCGGATCGGAGGTCCGTGCGGATTTCTTGGAACGGCGCTGGGGCCTCCTGGCGGCGCCTCCGGCGCCGCCCTTGGCGGTCTCCGTGCGCCAGGGAAGGGGGTCCAGCACGGATCCAGGAAGTCCGCGCGGACCTCCGAGTCTGTACGTTTCTGCCAATTTCTCGGCGCATTAACCTTAAGTCGGGGTCGTCCCTCTACAGGAGGAATATTCAAACATAGTCCCAAAAAAGTCTGTGGACTATTTTTTTAGTATTTTTCTGTAATTGTGGAGTTTTGTTGTTGCGTATTTTTTCTTGTTCGTCACACATCCCCCTGTAGGGTGACACGCCCGACTTAACATGAACCACTTCCCCGGCACCGCGGCGTTTCGTCCCGAGTCGTTGTTCGATGACCCTGTGGGCCAGAGAGAGCTTCGCCGAGCGCGCTCCACTGCTCGCAAAGTGCCCACCCGCAGACGTCCGAAAAAAGCACATGTCTGTTCTGATGTCATTTTATGGTGGATGTCCCGCGGGGAATCCAGGCCATTTGCGAGTATAGGGGAACAAAAAGAGACATAAACATAAAAACTCAAAGGTCCGCGCGGATTTCTTGGATCGGCGCTGGGGCCCCTCCGAGTTTTAATGTTTATGTCACTTTGTGTTCCCCTTGAGTAGTTGATGTGCGAGTAGTGGAACGCGCCTGTCCGAGAGACGACGCCGACGTCGCCGATGCATCGCAGATGCATCGCCGGTGCCTTGGCGATGCAGCGCGATCCTTCGACCCCGTCTACTCGGACCCTGTCTGGGAGGCCTCTATAGTTGAGCTCCCCGAGGCCGCACTTTGCCACGCACCGACGCACGTTGTGCAGTACCTCTCGCGGCCACCCGCGCGGCGGCGCGGCGTGTAGGCAGTCGAGCGGGAGAGCGAGCGCGCGGCCGGGTCCGCCATGCTGCGGCGGGGGGGCATCCGGGAGCCGCCGCCCACAGGGGATCGACCAGGGTTCACGCGGGCGATCGCAAACATTCAGGAGGGAAACCAAACACAGACACATTGAATCTTCGACCCCCAGGAAAATATGGGAAAATATGGGAAGTGGGGGGGAAGACAAAAACCCAGAAAATATAGGAAAATATGGGGAATCATTTTATTTGTGTGTATTTATTGATGTGTGTCCCAGGGCCCCTTCAAACATGGAATGACGGGGCGTGGATTGGCGACGGGTCCCGTTTCCATGGGGAGTCGCGGATTCTCGCCGCCGAGCGAGGCGGCACCGGCCGCATTTTGGGGAGGGCACCTCGCCCGATCCATGGATTTGGCGACCGCGCGCCAGATCCATGGATCGTGAATCCATGTTTGCGCGCCCCCGAGGGTTCACGCACACCCGCACATGCACACGTTGCCAGCCTGGAACAGATCTATGTCCCTAGCATGAGGTCGGGCCTGTCCGATGTCCCTCTACAGGAGGAATATTCTAAAATAGTAGAAGACTAGTCTGGGTACAATTTTTTCTCCATGTTTGACCATTTGGAGTTATGTTTGACTTTTTGTTTATCTTTTTCCTCCACAATCCCCCTGTAGGGGACAGGCCCCACCTAACCCTAGCATTGGCATCGCGTGATCCCGATGCCGTTCCCAAGGATTCCCTCAGCTTCTGTGGGCGCATCCCCGAGACTGTCGTCGCAGATGGGCCTGTCGATCTGAGCAGCGGGGACAAGACCGAGGCTGGTACACACGCGCACACAGACATGCGCACGCGTCCCGTCGCGCTGTGCTGCCGTGCCACGGCACGGGGGGAGGTCCGGGCCCCGCGAGGGGCCACGGGAGGAAACAGGCCTCTGGGTCTCCCTGGTGGGGTCGGAGCAGGTGTGCGGCGGAAGGAAAAGCGGGGCCGACTGCGCCGACATTGTCGCGTACGTTGCTCGCGTATACGGTCGCATGTCAGCGCCCTCGCTTCCAGTTCCAGTGCAGCGCGCCGCGCCGGCGGCCCACGTGAGCTGCCACAACGCCAGGCCGCTATGTACTATCTGGTGAGGCCCGCTCTTTTTCGTCGCCCAGGTGGGGTCCGACCAGAGGAAGGTCGGAGGATCGTGCTGCATCCCAGTGCACTGGCGATGCGGTTCGAGGCGCCCGATTCTCTCCAGGCCGGCGCCGCCGATGCATCGCCGCCGTCGCCAGTGCATCGCCGATGCATCGCCGATGCAGCTCGATCTTCGGACCCTATCCGCTCCGACCCCATCTGGGAGGCCTCTGGCCAAGTCAGGGCCCTGGCCGCACCCTGTCGCGTGCATGTTGCACACGCGTTGTTACGCGGGCTGTCGTGGAGGTCTCGTCAGACGCCCACGCGTGGCTCACGTCGTTGTATGGTCGCTGAGATGTCCTTGCTCTTGCCCGACTCGACTTGATTCAATCTTGCTCGACTTCGATTCGTGTCGATTCGACCCCGGATTCCGATCTGGATCTCGGCCTCTCCATCGAGGCCCTAGCGGCCTGCCGAATCCCGCCGACCCGACCTCTCCCGACTCGGCTACCGAGTTCCGCCTACACGAGTCGCTGCGGTCGCCGCTCGGACCGCTCGACTCGACTCGACGTCCCTCGCGCGGTCCGCGCAGACGCAGGCTGATAGGTGCCCGAAGCCGAGCTCCACTTGATCGCACGCGCTCCACTTCGCACAGGGGGCCACGTCGTCTTTGCAATCTCCAGGGGCGAAGTCCCGCGCCGTCGCTGCGGCCCAGAGGGCCTGCCACCTTTCGCCACGATGGGAGCCCGGGCCGGTCCTGCCGCATCTCGGCCCTCCCCGGGCCGCGCGCCGCCAGAGCAGCCACCTGGCTCGTCCGTAGCCGTTTTGGTTCGAGCCGTTTTGGCTGAAGCTCGAGCCACTTCCGCTGCTCATCGCGCCGCGCCGCGTTGCTTGCTGCGCCGCTTGCCTCGATGCCGTTCACAAGGGTCGCCGCCGTGGTTCCGCTGCTCATCTTCCTGAGTCGGGGAGCGACCTCCGACGAGCCCCTGGCCGAGGCGTGCGAGGCCACGGGCGAGAGCGAACACGCCGCGCTCGTGCAGCTGAAGAAGCCCAAGGCTGGGCCCGAGAGGGCGGCGGTTACTCAGACGGCGGTTCACACCGCGCCGACGTCGCTGCTCGCCAGACTCGATGTGTGCCCAGGGAGAGGATGCGCCCAAGCATGTGAGGAGACAGACTACACGGATTTGCCTTACGGCGTGCTAAAAAAACCTGCACGTTTCCAGTGCAAAAACAACGAGTGCTGGTGCAGGGTGACAACTTTATACAGAGGGGAAATGTTGTTTGTGCCTCGTCCGAGATGCATGTGCTCGTGACCGGCCTTCGGACCGAGGGCGGGCCTCCGAAGTGAGCCGCTCCTCCTTCCGCATGAAGACCTGGTCAGCTCCCCGCCAGGCGTTTTTTCCGCAATCGGGGAAACATGCGAGACCTTCTGAGAGTTATCGGTTAAACTCTCACCAGTTTTGAAGACCTGGTCAGCTCCCCGCCAGGCGTTTTTCCGCAATCGGGGAAGCATGCGAGACCTTCTGAGACTGGACTGGACTGGAAAAGGCCGCGCCTAAACAAAAAAAAAGCAGCCACCTGGCTCGCGGCCACGGCCTGGCGGGCACCTCCCTCCCGCCGGGCCCTCTTCGCCTCCCTCCTCCCTCCCTCCCCCTCCCTCCTCCTCCCTCCCCCTCCTCCTCCCTCCTCCCCCTCCCTCCTCCTCCCCTTCGCTCTCCCTCCTCCTCCCTCCCCCGCGCCAGGTGACGCGGAGGCGGGCAGGCCAGCGGCGCGGCCGGATCGGGGGAAGGCTCGGCGCCAGAAGATGGGGCCTGCGGCCGGGGTCGTGCTCGCCGCCGTTTTTGTTGTTCCTGCAGAGCATTTCTGGCGGAGTCTGTTTGTTTCATCACATCGGGCTAATGTTCTAAGAGCATCGTATTTGTTCTTAGAACATTCTTGGGTTCTAAGAGCATTCCGTGGTAGGACTATAGGAATGCCGGGACGGTCGTCCCTGCTCAAACCACTCGCCACGGTCGGGGAAGCGTGAGACTCAAGTATGTTCAAGTCGGGCACGTCCCTCGACAGGAGGAAAACTCAAGCATAGTAAAAAAATAGTCCGGGGGACGATTTTTGTTAGCATCTTTTGACTACGTGGGGGCATTTTGTGTATCTTGTAAATTCTTCGCCCAAAATCCGCCTGTATGGGGGGACATGCCCGACCTGAGAGCAAGCCGCACTTCGGCTTTGCCGAAGGGGCGCGTCCAGGACTTTGACGGTCCGGTCTTCGTGGGATGTCTGCAGCGGGAGCCCGCGTCAAGTTTCGGACTGGGTCTCGTCGTCTTCATGCCGGCCCCCGTCGGGCAAGCCCGAGGCCCCCGTACACCCGAGCCTTGCGCGCTTCCCTGACACGGGGCAGGCCCGGGCACCAAGCGCGCCGTGAGGCGGACGGGACACCCCCCCCAGCAACGTCCTGGGGCGGTTCCCGCAGCGACCCGGGCAGCTGTCCTGCTTCCGGGAAGGTGCTCCAGCAGCCGCGCCGCGCGGGAGCACGTTCTCGGGGGACGGGGGAGAGCAGTACTCCTGTCGGGCGAGCGCATCGTGCAAGCGCGAAGGACAAGGAGAGGCAAGAGGAGTTGGAGGAGGTCGGAGCGGAAAGTGATGATCACTGGCAGTAGGAGGAGAAGGAAGGAAGGAAGGTAGAGGACGAGGAGGAGGAGGAGGAAACAGAGGTGGGGGAGGAGGAGGAGGAGGAGGAGGAGGGAGGAGGAGGAGGAGGAGGAGGAGGAGGGAGGAGGAGGAGAGGAGGAGGAGGGAGGAGAGGAGAGGAGAGGGAGAGGAGTGAGGGGGAGGAGGAGGAGGAGGAGGAGGAGGAGGAGGAGGAGGAGGAGGAGGAGGAGGAGGAGGAGGAGGAGGAGGAGGAGGGAGGACGGAGGAGGGAGGAGGGAGGAGGGGAGGAGGGAGGAGGGAGGAGGGAAGAGGGAGGAGGGAGGAGAGGAGGGAGGGGGAGGAGGAGAGAAGGAGGATGAGGAGGAGGAGGAGGAGGCGGAGGAGGAGGAGGAGGAGCGTGATGCCGGGGCGCCTGGAGATCGGCCCGAGCGGCCGCGGGAGACCCGGGCGTGCCACGACCCGGAAGCCGACCGTGTGAGGAGGGAGACGTGTCCTGGGGTTCGTGTGCTCGGGGGCGGCAAGGAGGGGGGGGGGGGGGGCTAGGGTTAAAGTTGGGCCTGTCCCCCTACAGGGGGATGTTCGACGATATATATATATATATATATATATATTAATAATAATAATAATAGTGATGATAAACATACTAATACTACTAATAATAATACTACTAATAATACTACTAATAATAGTAACAATACTACTACTACTACTACTACTACTACTACTACTACTACTACTACTACTACTACTACTACTACTCCTACTACTAATAATAATAACAATAATAAGAATAACTGTATGTATGTATGTATGTATGTATGTATGCATGCATGCGTGTATGTATGTATGTATGTATGTATGTATGTATGTATGTGTAAATGATAATAATAATAATATGGGGGCATTTTTTTCAGTATTGTTTTTGACCTTCTTGGGGTATTTTTGAGGTATTTCTTATTTTCGTCGAAAATCCCCCAGTAGGGGGACACGCCCGACGTAAGGCTAGGGGGGGGGATATCATGGCGGGGGGCATGGTATTTCCCAGATCTCATGGCGCCTCTTCTGATTTCATTGCGTCCCTGGCCCCCCCGCCGGGCTGCGCACGTGCCGCCGGTCATGAGTTGCACCCCCCCCCTCTCGGACACCACCTTCTGGGCCGCTCCCGATGTTCAGGAGGGGGCAACATCACAAAGACACAAAGAGTCGTGGATCTCCCGGAAAACATTGAACATATGGGAAGTGTGATTCTAGGCCTCTTAGATAGGGTCCGAGTAGATGGGGTCGGAGGATCGCGCCGTATCGCCGATGCGTCGCCGATGCCGCTTGATGCGGAGCCCAATTTCTCCACGCGGACGTCGCCGATGCACCATCCATGTCGACGATGCATCGCCGGTGCATCGCCGATGCATCGCCGATGTATCAGCGATGTGGCGCGATCTTCCGACCCCATCTACTCCGACCCCATCTAGGAGGCCTCTAGTGATGCTGTGCCCATCGTACCGAAGGGCCGCATCCCTGAAATTATTTTGAGCACCCAGAGATGTATCGGAGCAGTGTCGAACGAGTATCGCCTCCCAGGGCCCGACGAGTGAAAACCCGTGAGTCTCGGTACTTTCTTGGGGCACGAGATTACCTTTTGACAATCAAGGCTGAAGTTGGTTGGAACATCATTAGGGAAGTGGTGGGGAAGACGAAGTTCGAGAAGCGATTGAAGAGTATTCGGGGTCCTGGGCTGTGTGTGTGTTCCTTTGTGTGTCCCTGGGCCCCTCTAGGTGTTTCTCTTCGTGCTCGGTCTCCAGGGGTAGATTGTCCCTCCCTGGGCCTCGGGAGCCGGGGCCCGTGTTGATGAGGACCCGCTGCCTTCATGCCAAGGTTTGCTTTAGGTCGGGCGTGTCCCTCTACATGGTGGTCTGGGGACGATTTGTCAGTCATGTTTATTCGGGGGTATTGTTCTTCCGTCCGAAATCATCCTGTAGGAGGACACGCCCGACCTAAGCCGCGGGATCTGAACCCGTTTTCCTGAGGACCCGCTCCCTTCATGTCAAGGTTTGCATGTTTTTGCAGTCATCCTCGCTTTCCCCTGGGGTCGGACCGAGGTACACGGTCGAGGTCGCTTCGGGGGGGGTGCCCTCATGTTCTTCGTGTTTGTTGCATGCTCTTGCGCATCTTGGGGGAGGGCAAGTTTCGAATGCTCTTCAGTTTGTCCAGCGGATGGTCTCATGTTCTGGAAGGACCTTCGCCTGTCCTGGGTCTGGCCGTTCTGACCCCATGCTACAGTCGCTCACAGTGCTACAGTCCCCATGCTGCAGTCGCTCACAGTGCTCACGCTTACAGTTCTCCCCCGGTGCACGGGCCAGCTCACAAAGTGCCCTCTCGGAGCATCGTTTTGCCAGGGGACTTGCAGAAGGGAGCGTACGTACAGATTCGTGAGTTCTCGAGTGTTCCCACGCCTCCAGCGCTGCCGCTCTCCCGGCACGCCGCCCCGGGCGCTCTCCACCCATTCTCGGTGAGGCTTCCATATCGGGTCACTGTCCCGAGGCGGGCCACCGCTTGGGGGCTCGAGTTTCGCGGACCTCGGCAGGTGAGGGATGTGGATCTATCCGCCACAGACGCATCTATTTATATATAATATGAATATACATACATACATATATAGAGAGAGAGAGAGAAACAAAAACACACACACACACGTACATACACAGACACCCTCCAATAGATTGTTCTTGGGCTTCAGAGGAGGGCAGCGGTGTATATATTCGCGCTGACAGCCAGCGATTTTATACACCGTCGCCCTCCATCGAGGTCGGGCATCCACCGCCCGCCGAGGTCCCCGAAGATCGATCCCGCATGCAGTGGGAACGGATGGAACACCGCCTCGCTGTCACCGTCGCGGCTCGAGAAAAGGCCTTCGGAGGGGACTCGGGTCGCGTGGGGCTCGGGCTCGCAGGGACGAGATCGGGCACGCACTCGGCGGCACCACGTGACGCATCTGGGAGGAGGAGACGGAGGAGGAGGAAGAGGAGGAGGAGGAGGAGGAGAAAGAGGAGGAGAGGAGGAGGAGGAGGAGGAGGAGGAGAGATGGAGGACGAGATGGAGGAGAGATGGAGGAGGAGATGGAGGAGGAGGAGGAGGAGAGGAGGACGGAGGAGGAGGAGGAGGAGGAGGAGGAGGAGACGGAGGAGGAGGAGGAGACGGAGGAGGAGACGGAGGAGGTGGAGGCTCGGGTGGGCATGGGGATTTTCTCCAGCCCAGATGGTCGGTACGGTCGGCTCGCACCGCGCCGACGCGGCGGCGGCCGCAGCGCGGTGCGACCGGACCCGGCCGAGATCGCACGGTCGATGCCGTCGGAAGGCCGCGACCTTTCGACGGGCGTGTTTTCCACCACCACCACAAGTTGGAGGGGGGGGGGTCCTCCTCCTCCTCCTCCTCCTCCTCTCCTCCTCCTCCTCCTCCTCCTCCTCCTCTTTGTCCTCTTCGTCCTCCTCCTCCTCCTCCTCCTCGACGCCTCCAACTTGTGGTGGTGGTGGTGGTGGAAGCCAGGCTCATGAACCGATCCTCGCGGTGGTCAGAGTCAGAAGCCAGCGCACCAGTCGGCACGATACGACCGGAATTGGCTGAGAAATCGCACGATCGGTGCTATATCGAAACGCCGCGACCGTTCAAGGTGAAACGCCGAGCCGCGCGGTGGTCAGAGACCAGCGCAGCAGTCGGCACGATGTGAGTTTGATCTCCCCAGCTGGCCGTTCGGGATCCTACCCGTTGCGGGTCCTCGCTTCTCGATCCCTGATATCCCTGATCCTCGATCCTCGACGACCCTCGATCCTCGAGCCCTGATATCCCTGAGATCCGAAGCTGCTTCACAGCCATCTTCTGCCTCGCCTCCGCTGCTCGTTGTCGTGATACTGGCCCGCAGTCCCTCTGTGCGTGTCGCAGGTTGTGGGTATCAGACCAGGACGTTTGCGCGTGTGTCAGTTGCGAAGCTTTCCACAAGGGATGCGAATGCAGTGGCATCGCATAGACATGTTGATTAAGTTACCAGCGGCTTTGAGCTTTGCATCGCGCCGTGTAAATTCCACAATCGGCGCCGAATAGGTCGCCACGCGTATGTATGTGCAACATGTTAAGCCAGTTTATGCACAAGGCCAGCCAGGCTTTGAACAAAACTCGGGATCTGTTCTATGGTTCTCCCCCCCTGGAACAACATACAAACACACACCACAGTTGGGTTTTTTTTCCGCGGGCTCCCCCCCAAAGAATTCGGGAGCCTGGGCTGGCCTGAGAGCCTCCGAAAGACCACGGGAAACCATCCGAATCGGAGGGCTTTCAAGAGCTTCCCCCCTGGAAAATCCTGGAGCCTGGGTGTCAGAGAACCCCTGACAAAAAACACCTAAAACAAACCCTGAGTTGGGTTTTTGTTTGGGGGGGGGTCCCCGGGAGCTGGATTACGGTGACAATGGGGATGGCCGCGCGCGCTGCTCGCAGTGCGCGGGCGCGTGATCCGAAGGGCCTTTGCCTGGCAGGCCTTCTGCAGCGGGCCCGTGCGGCCAGCTATTGTGGCATGGGGAGTCCCGGTCTCCCAGTTGGGAACCGAGTAGATCTTGGCATCGCTCGGACGTGTGCATTTTTCCTTCGGCGAGGACCATCGAGGAGCATCCTTGATCATTTGGCGGAGCAACCACGCATGACGCAAAGCGTAGGGAATGGACGTCCGAGCGATGGCGAGAGATGGGGTCGGAGGATCACGCCGCATCGCCAATGCATCGGCGATGCGGCTAGGTGTGGAGCCCGATCTACTCCACGACGACCACGCCGATTCATCGAAGACGTCGCCGTTGCATCGCCGATGTATTGGCGGTGCGTTGGCGATGCGGCGCGATCGTCCGATCCCATCTGCTCGGACCCCATTTGGGAGGCCTCCAGGAAGTGCTCGGGATTGAATATGACCTCGTCCAGTTTGAGGGGGAGGGCCAGTATAGCAAGCGTTAAGGCTTACAGATCAGCCGCGCCGATGCTTTTTGCCCACGTGGAGGACGGGACTCAGCTTCTCCACGTTGGCAAAGCGAAGGCACCGCGATTCGACTGCGAAGTGGAGTGCAGCCCAGCCTCTTTCTTAGACGTCCAGGTCGCATTCCAAGCGAAGATCCTTGGACTCCAACAGGAGCGGACGGATCGGATCGCAGCCTCCAGTGGGGGGGTCCTCGGCGCCTCTCGGCGCCCTTGTATTCGTCCGGCTCTCAGAGGGACAGAGAGCCCTCCTCTCGCCGCCGCCACCCCCCCTTCTTCCCGACGGCACCGACGCACGCACGCCGCAGCGAGGCACTGAGTTAAAACAGAGGAGGAGGAGGAGGAGGAGGAGGAGGAGGAGGACAAATATGGGCACTGTCGCACCATCCGCTCGATGAAAAACGGTCCGGGACGATGGGGACTGCTGGCCTTCGCAATCGATGGGAGGGGGAGCCCACGATGTGGGAACTGGCCAGAGACGAGGAGGAAGATCGGGCGCTCGGTAGCCCTGTGGCCATCGACGGGAGGAGGGAGGGAGGGGGGGCTCTTCTTCGATCCAGGCGGCCGATGCTGGCCGTTGCTGGGAAAGTGCCCTTCGTTCCCTGTGCAGCGTTCCCCATGGTGGCACGACGGCTCCACTCTGGGCTCATGTGTCGAAGAGAAGAGGATAGGGGGCAACATGCGAACCCTACCCCAACCCCCATGATTTCTGAGGGGAAGGGTGGGGTTCACTTCGCTCGGGGGTAGGGGTAGGGGTAGGGTTCGCATGTGGCCCCCTAGAGGAGATCGGGGACAACGTCGGGATGGGCTCAGAAGCGAAGGTGCCGACCCCCGATGACCCCCGGGAGTGTCCGCTTATTGTTTCGTTCGACCGTCGCACGGATTCGCTGCCAGCGGCCTATCGTCAGATCTAACTGCGGTGCATCGCACCTTCCGGGCCGACGTGCCCCCATCCTCAACCAGCTCCTCCCCCGCTGGCTCCCCCCCCGGGGCGAGGCAGACGTGGAAAACCGAGGAACAGAGCGCCCACTTCTCACAGCGACGAGTGCTGGCTCGAGGAGGCGCTGCCGAGAGGAGGGGCTCGTGGGCCGCGCGCGTCCCGGCGGCGTCGACGGCATCGCGCGCACGCGAAGGAGGGGGGTGCGGTGGCGGGGTGCCGCCGCGGGAGTGCGGGAGGCGGGGCCTCCTGCGCCGGCGGAGAAGTCGGTGCGCGTGCGTGCTCGGCCGCGGCGCGGCCCCGCGCGCCGCTCTCGGCCACGGCCTGCGGGGCCGCGGCCGGGCTCGTGGCCCACCGCCGGCAGCCGCACGAGCAGGAGCACCGCGAGGGAAGCACAACAGGCCGGCGAAGGGCAGGGGGGAGCGGAAGCGGCGGCGGCGGCCCGCGCCGGAGGGCGCGCCGCGGGGAGGGCCATCCATGGCGGGGCAGCCCGAGGCCTGCAGCGGAGGGGCCCCCTGTCTAGGGCCACCTGCAGGGGCCCCCTCGGGCCCAAGGGGGGCCTTTTAGAGGGCCCGAACAGGGCACCTTCTTCGCTCCCCCCCCCCAGTCACCGCCCCCCCCTTTCGGAGGAAAGCGACGATACAGATGTACTTCGTTTTCCCCCCTCCCCTCGTTCCGCAGAAGGGAAGAGAGCATTCAGAGGAGGGGCGGGGAAAGGCAAGAGGAAGGAGGTGGATTTGTTTGGGCGCTCGATTGCTACATTTACCGCCCCGCCCATGAAGCGACGGAGGTGGGGGAAGCGGAAGCCTGTTTTTCTTGATTCCGAAAGCCCGTTTGTTTGAATTCGAAAACCTTGTTTTGTGAATTGTGAAAAGCGGCAGCGGCGGCGGCGACCCGCTTCGGCCCCGCGGCGCGCCCGCGCTCCCCGAGAAGCGCCGCGCGGCGCCCCTTGCGCAGAACGCCTGCGGGCGGCCGCGCGCGTCCTCCGCGCGCGGCGGGCGGGGCGCGCGCGGGGCGCGTGGGCGGGCAGGCCCCGCTCGCTTGGTGGTTCAAGTGGTGGTGGGGGGGGGGGGGGAGTAGGAGAGGCAGGAGGGTGAGGAACCTGGAGGGAGGCAGGCGCGGAGCCATGCCTTCCTCCCCCCCCCTCCTCCCCTCCTCCACGAGGACACTCCTCCCCTCCCCTCCCCTCTCCTCCTCCTCCCGTCGCCTCCCCTCCCTCCTCCCCCTCCTCCCCCTAACCCTCCTCCCCCTCCTTCCCTCTTCCCTCCTCCTCCCCCTCCTCTCCTCCTCCCCCTCCTCCCCCCCTCGCTCTGTCCGGAAAGTGTCCCGTTTTCCCCGCGTAGTGTTTGTTCTGCACAGGATTTCATTTTGCGTTTTTCCCCAACAATCCTGTGGTGTTGGGCCCTCGCTTTGAAGAGACAGCGCCCCGTTGTTCCCTCCTCTCCTCTCCTCTCCTCCTCCTTCCTCTCTCTCCTCCTCCTCTCCTCTCTCCTCTCCTCTCCTCTCCTCCTCCTTCCTCCTCCTCCCCCTCCCGCTCCCCCCTCCTCCTTCTCCTCCTCCTCCTCCTCCTCCTCCTCCTCCTCCTCCTCCTCCTCCTCCTCCTCTTCCTACCACCATCAGCACCGCCCATTACTGCACGCCCTCACACGGTTCGTGGCCCCATAGGGAGCTCCATCGAAGGCCCCCGTGGCAGGGTTCGCATGCAGTTCCACTCTTATCTCGGCCCACCCCTCACACGGTTCGTGGCCCCATAGGGAGCTCCATCGAAGGCCCCCTTGACAGGGTTCGCATGCAGTTCCACCTTCATGTCGGCCCACCCCCCACACGGTTCGTGGCCCCATAGGAAGCTCCACCGAAGGCCCTTGTGGCAGGGTTCGCATGCAGTTCCACCCCCATACTGGCGCACCTCTCACACGGTTCGTGGCCCCATCGGGAGTTTCATCGAATGACTCAGTGGCAGAGCTCGCACGCGGTTCCACTCTCAGGTCGGCACCCCTCTCACACGGCTCGCGTTGCGTAGCCATGTGGGCTCAAGTTCCCAGCGTCGCTCCCGCGCTGGGAGCCTGTTTGCAGCCAAGGGGGCGACTCAAGGCTCCTTGAAGCTCTCGGCCTCGCAGGGAGGCCACCGCTGTTTCTGCCCTCGCTCCCGCGCTGGGAGCTTGTCTGCAGCCGAGGGAGCGGCTCGAGGCTCCCAAGCAAGCTTCCGGCCTCGCAGAGGGGGGCCACTGCTGCTCCTGCGGGCGGGGAGCTGTGTGCGCTGCCGCCTGCGGTCTTCGCGCCTGCTGCCTCAGTGCCCACCGACGCACGGCAGGGCGCGGTGACGACACGGAGACGCACTCGCGGCTTGGGGCACGGCGCGGCGCGGCGCTGAGGCGAGAGTCACTTTCGGCGCGGCGCGGCGCTGAGGGCGGCTCGGCTTCAACATCGAACTCTCGCCTCAGCGCCGCGGTTCGTATCTACTCCTCGCCGTGCCGGTCTCAGTGCCCACCGACATTGGCAGTGTCGCTACTGTGCGCAGCGGGCTGGCAAGCCGTGGGTCAATGATGGTTGGCGTATGTACTGCTCGGGGAGGGCCAAGGACTAGGGGAACAAAAAGTGACATAAACTTAGAAACTCGGAGGTCCGCGCGGATTTCTCGGATCGGCGCTGGGGCCCCCCGGCAGCGCCTCCGGCGCCGCCCCTGGCGCGCTCGCGCGCCAGGGAGGGGGGTCCAGCGCCGATCCGAGAAATCCGCGCGGACCTCCGAGTTTCTATGTTTCTGTCACTTGTTGTTCCCCTAAGGACGGATGTGGGGGCATGCGCAAGGGCTTCTGCTTTCTCCGTGCCGTTGAGCCCGGGTCCCCGTCGGTCCGCGCCCCTTGGATGGTGCACGACCTGAGCTCGAGGCGGGCACCACGCGGCCTGTGGAAGATGACGGCGACAAGGAGCTGCTGGCGCAGATCGAGGCCTACGAGCGGATGCGCGCTGCCTGTGCGGAAGTTGTCGGGATGGAGGCCATCGCAGAGCAGCATGCGAAGGCTAAGGCGGAGTGCGTGGCTTTGCGTCGGTCCAAGCAGCCAGTCAGCCCTCCACGAAGTTGCAGATTAGGGCTTCTTAGATGGAGAAGCTCACCAACGCCAGTCAGGCTAAGAAGGAGGAGCTTGTAATTGCAGGAGGGGGTCAAGCTGTACGGTGAGAAGTTGGAGGCGCAGCGCTGTGCAATCGCCGACCCCGCGGGCTTGTTGCGAGCGTTGGGTAGCGGCGTGGCTAAGCCTCCAGATCCTGACCCTGGGCGCGGCGCAGGTGCACATGTCAATTTCGAAGTGATGGACAGGATATTACAGGCTGCTGGCGCCTCTGGTGAACTGGTGGCCACAGTCAGGTCCAACCCGCTGGTGGAGCAGCTGCTACTGCCCACGCGGGGACGCGACGAGGCCTCTCAGGACGAGCCGCTTGCTGCCAAGCGGCATCGGGCGGGGGACATCGAGATTGTCGATGAGCCTGACAGCCTCCCGATTTCGACAAGCGTGATGCTGGCATGCTGCGCGCTAGTTCGGAGAAGCTCGATTTCCTTGGGGAACTCCCGAGGGATGAGGTTGATCTTCGCTCCAAGGCCAAGAAAATGCATGCAGTCAAACATTGGTCGCCGCAGCCAGTTCCAATGGTTGCGGTCGCATGTTGGCTCGAGTTGTCTTGTTGTGGGTCTGATGATGAGTACTCTGGGGATGCCTCATGGGTCGGTGGCGGCGGCGGCGACTTTTTCTGTTTCGCCGCAGGTGGCATCGTCTACGGCGGCCCTCTCCTCCCCGCTGGCGCTCGATGCAGTTCATAGAACAACGACGTCGGGACGCCCATGCAGTTTGCGTGGCGACGGCGAGGGCGCGGCATCATGGGCACGGTCTGGTTACCACCGTTACTGTTTCCAGAGGCGGCTCCCTCGTCGAGCATTTGGCTGCTGGACCACCCAGTAGCATCATCGCGGTCCAAGAGCATCATGCTGCTGGGCCGAAGCTCGCCACGTTACAGGGCCAGGTCAAGGACTTGCGTGAACGCGGCATCTGGCAGGAGGCGGTTTCTACGGAAGTTGGTGGCACTTCAGGAGGTGTGTGTGTGTGTGCACTCACGAAATTGCACATTTCGGTCACTGCAGTTCAGTCTTCGAGGCAAGCGTGGTGCCCGGCAGGTTGGCTGCTGCACTGTTCATTCTGGCCTCAAGAACGGATTGGTGGCAGTGACGGCGCATTCTCATGGCTCGGCTGGGTTGGGCGAGGGCAGTGCCGACATGCATGCGCATTTGCAGCATTACTTCGTTGTGCTCGGTTCTCTACGTTTGGGTTGGGTTTGTCCCGGTGGTTTCAAAATGGGCACGTGGGTGCTCATGACAGGCTGGTCTCGGGGAATTCAAGGGGTGCACGCCGTTGCTCGTCGCATCACTCGCGTCCACGGCGCAGGCGCGACCGTTGATTGCGGCATTATGTGCGGCATTTTGGTCACGCGTATTTTGCAGCCCTATGTGGGCCAGGGGGCGGCCGCGCACCCTCGCCTCCATGCCAATTTCCTTGTCCTGGTGCAAGATGATGAAGCTCGGGTGCGCGTTCCTTGCGAGCTCCGCGGCTGGCGTCCCAGGGCTCCGATGGGACGCGCGCGTCTTCCCCGTTGCGTTGAGCGGCAGGTGGCCCTC
The DNA here is from genome assembly GCA_963575745.1 of Prorocentrum cordatum. Taxonomy (NCBI): domain Eukaryota; class Dinophyceae; order Prorocentrales; family Prorocentraceae; genus Prorocentrum; species Prorocentrum cordatum. The sequence goes on along the minus strand of CAUYUJ010003003.1, from coordinate 237,158 downwards.
CGCTGCGCGAACGCGGCGCAGGGCCAGGCTGGATTTCAGCGCGCTTGGGATCAGGTTGTCCACGCCATTGAGCGCAAGCTTTCTGCGACAGACGGGATCGTCCACATCGAGAGCGTGTTGCACATGCTGGACGGGGGCAGCCTGCGGCCATCTCCCTGTCCAAGCTTGAGCGGCGCCCTCCACGGCGACGCACGGATCTAAGCAATGAGGCGGCGACGTTGCAGGTGGTAGTTAGGTTGTCGAAGCATGGGCGGCATACATGGCAGCTGCTCTGTGACGGGGCACAGAAGCTGATGGCGGCAAATCTGATGTGCACGGTATCGGCTGCTCAGGCACGCAGCTGTTGAAAGATCATCATAGAGCTACACCGTTTCTATTGCAAGGTTGGTCGGTCGCCCCTGCTGCCGTTGCTCCCGCCTGAGCTGCAGGTGCTCCTCAGGTGTGCCATCGAAGTGCGGTTGATTGATACAGCTCATGGGTGCGCGGACGGTTTCTTGAAATTGGCGGAGGATGCGCGGCTCATTTTTTGGATGTGAGCAGTCTTACGGCTTGGAAGGCGTGGGCTCGTAAGTCTATGGGCCATGGGGCCAGCGGAGCTCGTCGTTTTACCCCTGTATACGTGCTGCAGGGAGTCTTGGATCAGACGACCATGGCGCACCCACACCAGTCGGTTGATCGAGAGATGTGCACGTGGGACAGGTTTTGGACCAAGCACGGGCACACGCAGTTTCACAGGTCACCACTGAGCTCAATTTCTAGACATGACGGTCAATGTCCTGCGCGCCGCGTGTCGGATGTTCAAGGGGGCCACGGCTGTTGGGCAGACGAATATTTCACCGCGAGTCTTGTGGCAGGTCTGAGATATGGGGTTTGTTTTCGTGTCTTGGCTGTTTGGCAGTTGCGAGTCCTTGGTGCTGGCTTGACAACCGAGAATGCCACGTTGGCCAGGCTGCCGAAGGAAGGCGGGAGGGTCTCGGTGGATTGTGCTCGTCAGTTCCCTGGTTCGGCGCTGCGCAAGTGCACGTAGTGTCATATCGAAGCAACGGATCGCCAGTACCGAGATTAGCGAGGTCTGGGGCGCAGCCGGTGCTGGACGGAGCTCGACGGTTGCAGCGCCCGAGCGCAACTTGTATGCAGAGATGGCGTCGTTGCTGTGTTGGCATACTGCAACTGCTGCAGCCGACGCTTGGAAGTGCTACGAGTCTACTTTCTAAGCGAGGTGTTCAACAAAGCTCGACAGCATGGATTTTCGCTGCGGCTGGCATGGATGGTGCTGGAGCACCGCCGTCAATCACGTGCACTGAAGGCCTTCGCCTCACATGGCAAGGGCTTCTCGCTGGGCGCCCCTTTCCACCTCCATCCTCACCTTCCTCGCGCTGCACGCCGTGCGGAGGGCCAGGCTGTGCGATGTCTTGTCAAGAGCGCTGGTAAACGACCTCGCGATTCTCTGGGATGCCTTGGCCAACTTCAAGGCAGACGCGATGCATTGTGCTTCAGGATTCGGCCTCTGGCAAGTTGGGCATGTAGCTGGCAGCCGCGCGGTCCGTCAAGCTTCCCGTCGTTTGGCTAGTGAGGCTAGACTCGAGGCCAAGCGCAACATGCGCAATCTCGGGCATGAGCTGTCACGACGTGATCGGCGAAGACCGACCACGAGAGCCCGCCGTGCTAAGTGCAGGATTCGGACGCGCAAGACTTCCTTTCTGCAAAGCGGTAGGGAAGAAGGTTTCGCGTCTCTCGAGAACGGGTTGCTCCCAGGGGCTAGTCGCTGCTGTGGAGTGTCGGGCGCGGCCGACACCGAGCGGCTGCGGTGGCTCTCGTGGGTGCCAAGGGTCGCGGGGGGTCCATGACTGTCTACCTTGCGACTCAGTCCGACCCTTGGGAAGATCCGATGTTCGAGACTACCCTGGGCCCCTTGAGGGACTATGCCCACGTTGCGTGGATGCAGACTGTTTCGCTCGGAATGCTTGGGCGGGCTTCGAGGGCCCTAGCTGACATGCGAGCAGAGGCGTTCACGTGGCAGCACGCGTCTGCGCCCATGATGGCCATGTGCCTATCTCTGGCGAGGGCCGATTGGTCGATGGAGTCGTCGTTAGTTGTGCGGTCTGACCTTGGTGAGCCGTTCTCTCTTGCACATCGGCCCGCATCATGTGGTTCAGTAGCTGCGCGCTGGCATCCAGAGGTGGCAGATGCGTAGGATCCAGGCACATTTTCCCGATGTCCTGGTCGGTTGCGAGTTGTGGCCCCGCGGGATCCGGGCCTCGGTCGGGTCCGGGGGAGCCGCGCTCAAGACCGCGAAGTCGGCCGGGATCATTCGACCCTTGTGGGCCAATTCTTGGTGGCAGAAAGATCGTTCGCATGTTGCTGGGCACGCGCCTGATCCAACGCGTCGATGGCGCGGAGCCCCATGCGAGTCCGTGGGCCGCCTTCTCTTGGAGCGCCCTTCGCTGCGGGAGACACTTCTTGACGGAGAAGAGGAGGTGCCCGTCGCAGAAGTTCACGTTACAATTCGAGATGGTTCTTGGGCCCAGGGCTCGACCGGGCGCCGCGGGATTTCAGATCCACGCAGTTTTGGGCTGTCGGTGGACATGCCGCTTTTGCCGGGCCCTCGCGCGCAGCCACTTCGGGGCCCACCGATTTCCTGGTGGGGCGATTGGACCGCCCCCGAGCCAGCGAGGCAACGTCGTGTTCACGGACGGCTCGGGGAGGTGATCAAACCAGCCAGCAATTCGCAGTTGCGGATGGGCTTTCGCCCAGATGTCTGACGCAGGACTCCCACTGCGCGCCTGCGATGGGCGGCTAGCGGGGCAAAGCCAGACAGTTGGCGAAGCCGAGCGGGTGGCGATGTTGCGTGCCATGCTGCGTGCGTTGTCACGGATCTTCTTGGCCTTGCCCAGGAAGCATATGAATGAAGGTTGGTCGCCACCAGTATTGCAGGCAAGAATGCGTCAGTGTGGAGACAGATCCCTGCTGTAGCCGAGTCTCAGGGAGGGGCCCGCCCTGCTGTGCACTGGTGCCCCGCTCATAAGGACCTCGATGATGCCGTCTGCCTCGGACCTGAGCAGGGCCCCCTTACTGCTATGCTTTAGGGAATGCGTGGGCCGATTTCTTTGCAACGCTGCGGGCGTCGCGTGACTCGGTCGGCCGCGGGGCGGCTGTTCTGCATTGCTCGGCCCTGAAGGAATCGCCTCATTGGGCCTGGTTTGTGCTCGTCGGAGTCGTCGTCGGAGGCTGCTAGACCGAGAGCCGCCCAGCCCGAGCTGTGCGCGCCTGTCGTCTCAATTGCTGGACCTGGTGGTCACTACCTCTGGCACTGCAAGACCAGAGGATAATGGCGACGCCAAGAGTGCGGCACCTCCACCAGAACGGACACCGGGCTCCGCTGTCTCATCCCCGTTGCCGCCCTTTGCCGCCCTGCCCCGTTCGACCTCTGGAAAGCGACTCGTTTTTTTTTGGGGCGGGGGCCCAATGGTAGGGCGCCGGCTGTGCCCGAGGGGGCTCGCGCGGCGGTGGAGGCGGCCTGCGGGCTGCTTGAGGAGGCTGCCCTTGAACCCGAGGGTTCGGCAGGGGCTCCCGTGGGGCCTGGCGGTGGGGGCTCCTGGGCGCTGACCCCCGCCGATGGAGAGCCCGGCCCTCTTGGGGCGGAGGGCTCTGCTTCGGGGGGGGGTCGGCCTCGGCGGTGGTCGCCGATCGTGCCCTGTGGCCTGGGCCATCGTGTGGTGGGGCCCGTCGGACCCCCGTGGGCCTCGGGCGTGGGGCTCTGGGGCCGGGGGTCTGCGGCTTGGGCCCTCTTCCACGACCTCGGCCATGGGGTGGCTGAGGTCAACGGCGTCGCGTGCTGCGAACGCTGGTCAAGTGGTGCGCCTCAAGTGGCCCTGCAAGGGCCCTTCAGACCCCCCCCCGACCGTAGCTGTGCAGAAGCACCGTATCAAGAGGATGCGGGAAGGCACGCCGCCGCGATAACGGCTCGGTGGTCGGCCCCGCCCCGCTTCGCCCCTTTTTTCCCTCAGCGTTTGCGTTCGGGCGACTTGGGCGCACTCTCGCTTGTCTCTCCCTAACACGTCTCGTGGCTCCATGGGGAGCTCCATCGAAGGCCCCAGTGGCAGGGTTCGCATGCAGTTCCGCCCCCATATCGGTGTCCTTCTCACACGGTTCGTGGCCCCATAGCTCCACCGAGCGTCACACTGGCGGGCTTCGCATGCAGTTCCACCCCATTTTCGGCGCACCCTTCACACGGTTCGTGGCCCCATAGGGAGCTCCACCGAAGGCCCCAGCGGCAAGGTTCGCGTGCAGTTTCACATTCACCTCGGCGCACCTCTCAGACGGTTCGTGGCCCCATAGGGAGCTCCATCGAATAACTCAGTGGCAGGGTTCGCATGCAGTTCCACCCTCATTTCGGCACACCCCTCACACCGCTCGTGGCCCCAGAGGAAGCTCCACCGAAGGCCCCAGTGGCAGGGTTCGCATGCAGTTCCACCCTCATCTCGGCACACCCCTCACACGGTCCGTGGCCCTATGGAGAGCTGCACCGCGTGCGTTATTCGGAGTTTGCGCGCCCCCTTCTTTCGTCTCATCTCCCTCGCGGTACCCGCAGCTGCATATGGTTGGATTTGTCATCGGGCTAATTTTAATTTTCTGTTTTTCTCCATCCGGTCGTCTCTTGTTCTTCCAACATGATGTTCACGCTGTAGCGCCGCCCTCATTTCCGCGCTTCGATCATTCAAAATCGTGCTCCCGTTGCAAATCTGGCCTCGTTTCCGCGCCTCAGGTTGTTTCAAATCGTGTTCCCGCAGCAGCACTTGCGTGTTCGGTCCTGCAAAGTAGAGCTGTCGCTGTAGCACTGCGTCGGTTTCCAGACCGCTCCTGCTGGGATGGGCGCGGGGGGGCTAAAGTGGATGGGCGGCTCAGCAGTGGATGCCAAGGTGGATCAGATTCGGCCGCACCTAGCTTATGAGCGGGTTACACGTGCCACTGGACGTGTGTAACCCACTTAGGAGCTAGATTGGGTCAGGTGGCCGCCACCTCGGCATCCACTCAGGGCTCATTTCGATGTCTCCGATTCGATTCGATTCGGTTTCAACGGAGTCCGATTCCGATTCGATTCGACTTCGGATTCCGATTTCGGATCCGATTTCTCAATGGAGGCCTACGAACCTGCCGATGTCTACCGATCCGACTTTTCCCGACTCGGCTGCCGATTTCCGCCGATCCGATCCATTTCGATCGCCGATCCGACTTATCGATTCGATTCTGGGCTCTCCTGTCCACTGATAACCACCACCTCCTCAGCAATCCCCACGCCGATCCTAGAGGGGTGCATCCTGGCCAGTGCCTCGAGGCGGATCAGGCCGCGGCGACGAGACACCTCCGGGATGCCCAGGGGAGGACGGTGAGCGCTAGAGAGGGCGGCCGTTGTCTCGAGTGTCCCTCCTCCGACTTTCCTCCCGTCGTCTGTTTTTCCCAACCATCCTGTGGTGTTGGGTCCTCGTTTTGAAGAGACGGTGCCCGCGTTCCTCTCCTCTCCTCTCCTCTCCTCTCCTCTCCTCCTCTCCTCTCCCCCTCCTCCCCCTCCTCCCTCCTCCCTTCAGCCACACCCATTTCGGCACACCCCTCACACGATTCATGGCTCCATAGGGAGCTCCACCGAAGGACCCAGTGCCCGCGCCCGCATGCGTCACCCACACCCATTTCGGCACACCCCTCACACGTTTCGTGGCTCCATAGGGAGCTCCACCGAAGGCCCCAGTGCCCGCGCCCGCATGCGTCACCCACACCCATTTCGGCACACCCCTCACACGTTTCGTGGCTCCATAGGGAGCTCCACCGAAGGCCCCAGTGCCCGCGCCCGCATGCGTCACCCACACCCATTTCGGCACACCCCTCACACGTTTCGTGGCTCCATAGGGAGCTCCACCGAAGGCCCCAGTGCCCGCGCCCGCATGCGTCACCCACACCCATTTCGGCACACCCCTCACACGTTTCGTGGCTCCATAGGGAGCTCCACCGAAGGCCCCAGTGCCCGCGCCCGCATGCGTCACCCACACCCATTTCGGCACACCCCTCACACGTTTCGTGGCTCCATAGGGAGCTCCACCGAAGGCCCCAGTGCCCGCGCCCGCATGCGTCACCCACACCCATTTCGGCACACCCCTCACACGTTTCGTGGCTCCATAGGGAGCTCCACCGAAGGCCCCAGTGCCCGCGCCCGCATGCGTCACCCACACCCATTTCGGCACACCCCTCACACGTTTCGTGGCTCCATAGGGAGCTCCACCGAAGGCCCCAGTGCCCGCGCCCACATGCGTCACCCACACCCATTTCGGCACACCCCTCACACGTTTCGTGGCTCCATAGGGAGCTCCACCGAAGGCCCCAGTGCCCGCGCCCGCATGCGTCACCACACCCATTTCGGCACACCCCTCACACGTTTCGTGGCTCCATAGGGAGCTCCACCGAAGGCCCCAGTGCCCGCGCCCGCATGCGTCACCACACCCATTTCGGCACACCCCTCACACGTTTCGTGGCTCCATAGGGAGCTCCACCGAAGGCCCCAGTGCCCGCGCCCGCATGCGTCACCCACACCCATTTCGGCACACCCCTCACACGTTTCGTGGCCCATAGGGAGCTCCGCCGAAGGCCCCAGTGCCCGCGCCCGCATGCGTCAGCCACACCCATTTCGGCACGCCCCTCACGCGTTCCGTGGCCCCATAGGGAGCTCCGCCGAAGGTCCCAGTGGGTGTGCCCGCATGCGTCCCGCACACCCATTTCGGCACACCCCTCACACGTTTCGTGGCCCCATAGGGAGCTCCACCGAAGGCCCCAGTGGGTGTGCCCGCATGCGTCCCGCACACCCATTTCGGCACACCCCTCGTACGTTTCGTGGCCCCATAGGGGGCTCCACCGAGAAGATATTCACAATTGCAGTATGCACAATTGCATATGGTTGGGTGCTTCGCCAGGATAATTCTGGGGTCCGAGCTCGGTTCTCCAACGGCCGTTCTGGACGATCTGGGCACAACCAGAACGCTCTTGGCGATGCGTCGCTGCTGGAAAGCATCCCGAGGCCGGAACACCAGCGAGAACCAGCGGAAACGTCCGAACACCTCGAACCTCGAAAACCCCCGCGACGAGAGGTCGGGGCCAGGCGTGGTCATCGTCGAAGACTCCGCGAGCAGGTGGCGAGGCCTGGCCAAGATTGAACGTGGGAACGTCTGTGCCGAGCTTGGTCGATGTCCACCCTGATTTGCGTCGATCCGTGTTGGCGCGAGTCGGCGACGGCCGGCACGGACCATGGCCGATGTCGGCGCGGACGAGTTCGCGCGACATTTGGGGCATACAGTCGGGGCCCTGAGGAAGGAACCGTTTTCGTTGGGGAGGGGCTCCGCGTTCCTTAAGTGTTTCACGGCTTGCCTCAGGTTTCCCTTATGTTTTCGATCGGAAATCGAAGTTTAACTTATGGAAAAAAGGGGCCTCGATCCTTATTTAGGGTTCCTTAGGTCAACGCCCCGACTGTAGTCATTCGGATGAGAAGTAACACAGACATGCACTGTCTGTCAAACAGTGGCGAAGCGTCCCGGCTCGCCTATAGCCCCGCCAGACAGTGTTCCAAGAACCTTCTGTGGTGCCCACGAACTGTTCTCAGAACGTTTCTGGCTGGGATGGTCCTGTTTCTAACATGATCTAAGAACATTGTTTTTGTTCTTAGAACATTTTTGTCGGGGGAAAACAAACCTCCCTCGCTTTTGACCACCCTCGCTTCCAAGGGATACCAAACGATGCCAAATTGCACCCTGTACTGGTCAGGCCGCTTGACGAGGAGGCGCGTGGTATGACTTGGTTTTGCCTGGAAGCGAAAGCGGGGGAGGTAATTCACGCTCTGATTTTGGGTCCTAAGAATATTTCGTGGTATGACTATAGGAATGCCGGGACGGCCGGTCCCTGCTCAAGTCTGAGCTCCGCGCGGATCTCTCGGATCGGCGCTGCGTCCCCCCCTTGCGGCGCCCCCGGCGCCGGCCCTGGTGCGCTCCGCCCGCCAGGGATGGGGAGGTCCAGTGCTCCTCCATGGAGCCTTTTCTCGCGGGCGATGTTTCTCCCCCAATCCCCGAGTTTCGCCCGAAAAGTCTGGCCGCTCAGAAGAATGGGAAAACCCTGGGATACACCCCAAGGGGGCTATTCGGACGCACCCCTATCGAGGATGGGCACCCCCCCATCGTATATCCCAGGGTTAGGCCCCGAATTTCTGGTCCATTCGGAAACCCCACGAAGCCTGGGATAGGGGTCGACGTATCCCTTGTTATTTTCGGACCCCCGAAAGTTTATGGCTTGTGCCCTTCCTTCTTCCTCGAGCCGCCGTCGGCGTCGACATTTTGGTCATCAGCATGGTCGTGGTCGTGGCCGACCTGCTCCTTCCCTCGAGGGGGTCATGGTCTAGAGCCATCTTGGTCATGGTCCTGGTCATCGTACGGACGCCCTGGAGGGGGTCATGGTCAAGATCCCGCGACATCCTGGTCACGGCCATGGCCAGAGTCAAGTTCCAACAACATCCCGGTCTGGCAGTTCTCATTGGAGTTTTTGGTTCCCTCGCAGTTGCGTCTTCAGAGTGCACTCGTGCCGATCAGCGCTCGCTGATCGATGAGATAGCGCCGACCTAGGTTCGATCAGCACCGAGTATCGGCCGTTGGTGGTCGATTCGCATCGATTCGCAAGAGCCAGCCAGCTGGGTTTTGAAGTTCCCATGAGTTCGTGGTCGTGGCCATCGTGGTCGTCGTGGTCATCGCGGTCGTCGCGGGCATCGTGGTCGTCGTGGTGGTCGTGGTCATCGTGGTCGTCGTGGTCATCGTGGACATCGTTGTGCTAGAAGACAACACGCCATAAACACTAACTTTTGTCGCTCCGCGCGGATTTGTTGGATCCGCGCTGGAACCTTTTCCCTGGAGCGCGGAGCGCGCCGAGGGCGGCGCCAGAAGCGCCGCCAGAGAGTCCAGCGCGGATCCGAGAAATCCGCGCGGACCGAGTTCGGAGGCGAGGGGGTGAGATCGCAGTGGAACGGAGACCCCCAACCGAGATTTCGTTTCGTTCGTGTCGTGCGTGCGGGCGAGGCGAAGCTGCGTGGGCGCGCGAGAGGAATGAAACCGCCGTTGCTAGGGCGAAGTCAAGACAAATGATTCTCCTCCGACCGTCCAGCGGTGGCCCTAGCGGTGTCCCGTGGTGTCCGCCGTTGCTAGGGCGAAGTCAAGACAAATGATTATCCTCCGTCCGGCGGTGGCCCCAGCGTTGTCCCGTGGTGTCCCGTGGTGTCCCGTGGTCCCGTGGTGTCCGCCGTTGCTAGGGCGAAGTCCAAACCAATGATTCTCCTCCGTCCGGCGGTGGCCCTAGCGGTGTCCCGTGGTGTCCCGTTAGATCGATCGTGAGATCGATATTGAGATCGATGTGGTGCCCCGAGGTGTCCCGTGGTGTCCCCTTGAGTGAGATCGATACTGGGATTGATATTGAGATCGATAGTGAGATCGATGTGTTGTCCCGAGGTGCCCCGTGGTGGTGTCCTATGGTGTCCCGTTGAGTGACATCGATAGTGAGATCGATAGTGAGATCCACAAGTGTCCCGTGGTGTCCCGTGGTGTCCCGTTGAGTGAGATCGATCGAGAGATCCATTGAGTCAGATGTTGGTTTCCCCCCGTGTTCCCCCCCCTCACAACCTTTTTATCACCCGAAGGTTGGTCGTATAGGTATTATGTTTACCTATACGACCACCCTTTGGGTGATAAGGAGGTTGGGGGGGGGGGAACCAACGTCTCACTCGATCGGTCTCACTATCGATCTCAGTATCGCTCTCACTATCGGTCTCGCTCGATCGATCTCACAATCGATATCACTCGATCTATCTCATTCGATCGATCTCACAATTAATCTCACAATCGATCTCACAATCGATCACACAATCGATCTCACATTCGGCCTCAATATCGATCTCACTATCGATATCACAGTCGCTCTCACAATCAACGTCATCATCATCAGCATCAGCATCAGCATCATCATCAACATCATCAACATCAACATCATCACCAACATCGTCATCATCATGAGGGCACCGTCATCATCATCATCTTCATGATCATAAACATCACCATCAACGTCAGCATCATCATCGGGACAACATCATCAGCATCATCATCACCATCATCATCTCATCATCAACATCATCATCATCGGGACACAGTCATCGTCATCATCATCAGCAGCATCATCTGAATCACAATCATAATCGGGACACCATCATGATCACCATCGTTCTCATCATCAACATTATCATCAACATGATCATCGCATCATCATCATCATCATCGACATCATCATCACCAAGAACAACGTCATCATCATTGGGGCACCATCATCACCATGAGCAACATCATCATCAACATCGTCATTATCATTATTATCATCATCGGGACACCATCAGCATCACCATCATCATCACCACCATCATCATCAGCATCATCATCGGGACACCATAATCATCATCAACATCATCATCATCAACATCATTATCGCCGGGACACCATTTCCATCAATATCATCATCACCAACATCATCGGAATCATCATCATCATCGGGACACCATCATCGTCATCATCATCAACATAATCATCATGAGCATCATCATCCTCATCATCGGGACACTTTCATTCTCATCGACACCATCATCAACATCATCACCATCTTCATCGGGACACCATCATCATCATCTCATCATCATCATCATCATCATCATCATCATCGTCATCATTTCATCATCATCATCCTCGCGGGGCACCGCGGGACACCGGCGGGACACCGCGGGACACCGCGGGACACCGCGGGTCTCCGCGGGGCACCGCGGGACACCGGCGGAACACCGCGGGCCACCGGCCGCCCGGAAGGGAGTCATTTGGTCCGGCCGCGCCTCAGCCACACGGGACACCAGCGGGACACCGGCGGGCATTTGGCCCGGCCGCGCCTCAGCCACAGGAGACTTTCCTCTCGCCCGCCCACGCAGCTTCGCCTCGCCCGCACGGCACGCACGAACACGAAACCGAAATCGATTTCCCGGTACGGGGGCTCTCCGTTCCACTTCGATCTCACCCCCTCACCTCCGACCTTTACCTGTACGACCACCCTTCGGGTAATAAGGAGGTTCGAGGGGAAGGAGGATCCAACGTCTCACTCGATCGGTCTCACTATCGATCTCACTATCGATCTCACTATCGGTCTCGCTCGATCGATCTCACTCGATCGATCTCACAATCGATCTCACTTGATCTATTTCATTCGATCGATCTCACAATCAATCTGACTATCGATCTCACTATCGATCTCACTGCTGATCTCACAATCGATCTCACATTCGGTCTCACTCGATCTCACTATCGATATCACAATCGATCTCAGAATCAACGTCAACATCATCAAAATTATCGTCATTAACGTCACCGACATCATTAGCATCGGGGTACCATCATCATCATCATCATCATCATCATCATCATCATCATCATCATCATCATCATCATCATCATCATCATCATCATTAGAATCATCATCACCATCATCAACATCATCATCACCATCATCATCATCATCGGGACACCATCATCGTCACCACCATCATCAACATCATCATCATCATCGGGACACCATCATCATCATCATCAACATTGGAACACCACCAACACCATCATCATCTCATCATCATCATGAGCAACATCATCAACATCACCATCACCGGGAGACCATCATCATCAGCAACATCATCATCAACATCATCATCATCATCAGGACACCATCATCATCGTCACCATCATCATCATCACCATCATCATCATCATAGGGCCACCATCTTCATCATCAACATCATCATCATCTTCATCATCATCGGGCCACCATCATCTACATCATCATCACCTCATCATCATCCTCAGCATCACCATCATCATCGGGACACCACCATCGTCATTATCATCAACCTCATCATCATCATCATCATCGGGACACCATCATCATCACCATCATGATCAACCGCATCATCAACCTCAGCATCACCATCATCATCGGGACACCATCATCATCACCTCATCATCAGCATCAGCATCATCATCTCATCTCTTACCATCATCAACATCATCAGGACCATCAACATCATCATCATCACCATCATCATCATCGTCATCATCATCATCATCCGGACGCCGTCATCATTAGCAACACCAGCATCAACATCATCATCGGGACACCTTCATCATCACCACCATGGCCATCATCTCCGCCAGCATCATCATCATCATCATCAACACCGTCAACATCAGCATCATCACTGGGACACCATCATCATCACCACCATCACCATCAGCATCATCATCATCATCGACATCATCATCATCATCATCAGCATCATCATCATCATCGACATCATCATCATCATCATCATCATCATCATCATCATCATTATCATCATCATCATCATCGGGACACCGACGGGACCCCGGCGGGACAACGGTGGGACACCGCGGGCCACGGGCCCCCGGAAAGGAATCATTTGGTCCGGCCGCGCCTCAGCCGGAGGCGGGACACCGGCGGGACACCGCGGGCCACCGGCCCCCGGAAAGGAATGATTTGGTCCGGCCGCGCCTCAGCCGGAGGAGATTCTCTTCTCGCCCGCCCACGCAGTTTCGCCTCGCCCGCACGCACGGCACGCACGAGCACCAAATTGAAACCGATTTCCCAGTGGGGGGGCTTTCCGTTCCACTTCCATCTCACCCCCTCACCTCCGACGACCACCCTTCGAGTGATAAGGAGGTTTGGGGGGGGAGGAACCAACGTCTCACTCGATAGGTCTCACTATCGATCTCACTATCGGTCTCGCTCGATCGATCTCATTCGATCGATCTCACAATCGATATCACTCGATCTATTTCATTCGATCGATCTCACAATCGATGTGACTACCGATCCCACAATCGATCTCACCATCGATCTCACAATCGATCTCACATTCGGACTCATTATCGATCTCACTATCGATATGACAATCGATCTCACAGTCCATGTCATCATCATCAACATGATCGTCATCAACGTCATCAACATCACCATTCTCATCATCATCAGGACACCAGCACCATCATCATCACATCATCACCATCATCGTCAACATCAAATCATCTCCATCATCACCATCGGGCTACCATCATCGTCACCATCATCATCAATGTCGTCTTCATCAGGACATCATTATCACCGGAACACCACCATCATCATCATACCATCATCATCTTGAACAATATCATTTACATAACCATCATCGGGACACCATCCCCATCATCAGCAGAGTCATCACCATCAAGAGCATAATCACCATCATCATCATCGGGAGAACATCAGCATCGTCACCATCATCATCACCATCATCATCATCACCCGGACACCATAATCATCATCAACATCAGCATCATCACCATCACCAACATCGGCCCACCATCATCAACATCATCATCATCACCTCATCATTATCCTCATCATCAACATCCGCATCATCATCATCATCGGGACACCGTCATCTTCATCATCCTCATCATCCTCATTATCATATCATCATCACTTCATCATCATCATCAACACCAGGATTTTTCAACATCATCATCATCGGGACACATACCATAATCATCATCAGCACTTTCATCGGTATCATCATCGGGACACCATCATCATCACCACCGTCACCATCATCATCATCATCATCATCACCATCATCATCATTATCATCATCATCATCAACATCGTCAACTGCATCATCATCGTCGTGACACTATCATGATCACCACCACCATCATCATCAGCATCATCGTCATCATCATCATCATCATCATCGTCACCATCATCATCAGCATCATCATCATCATCATCATCGGGACACTGACGGGACACCGGCGGGACACCGGCGGGACACCGCGGGCCACCAGCCCCCGGAAAGGAATCATTTGGTCCGGCCGCGCCTCAGCCGGAGGCGGGACACCGGCGGGACACCGCGGGCCACCAGCCCCCGGAAAGGAATCATTTGGTCCGGCCGGGTCTCAGCCGGAGGAGACTTTCTTCCCGCCCGCCCATACACGCCTCGCCCGCACGCACGGCACGCATCTCACCCCCTCACCTCCGATGTCATTGGTCGTTCCCCTAGCATCGTTGTCCTTGATCCTATTCGCCAAAGTCATCGGTCGTTCATCGTTCGGCCGGCAGGCAGCCCGCCGCTGATGGACACATGGCCGCAGAGGACGCCGCCGGCGCCCCGCTGGGCGCGCCGCCGCCGGACGGGGCGGCGCCCTGCCCAGGCCCGCGGCGCGAGGGGAGGGCCCTCATCGTACGTCCTTCGCCTCCTCCTCCTCCCCCTCCTCCTCCTCCTCCTCCTTCTTCTCCTACTCCTACTCCTCCTACTCCTCCTCGCCTCTCTTCTCCACCTCCTCCTCTCCTCCTCGTCCTCGTCTTCCTTCTCGTCGTCCTTTTTCCTCCTCGTCACCCCTCCTTTTCATCCTCCCCCTCCTCTTCTTTTTCCTTCTACGTTTCCTCTGATCCTCAGCTCCTCCTCATCCTCCTCCTCGTCCTCCTCCTCCTCCTCCTCCTCCTCCTCCTCCTCCTCCTCCCCCTCCTCCTCTTCCTGCCCTGAGCGGGGGCCTGGTACCTGTTCTCATGGTGTCAGTGCCACACTTGCTCTGTGGCGCACTGTCAGGCATCACGGATGTGATACGGGAGTCGGAAGGAGGCCGTCTTTTTCTTAGGACAGAATCTGGCTCCCCCGCATCCTGGTCAGTGAGGTCTGAACCTTGGCCCACTTCTGCGGCGTCAGCTGCAGTAGTGATCGTGTTTTTTCGGGAGGTGTGCCGTGTGGCACGTGAAGCCCATGGGGCTTCGCGCCCATTCCCAGGCGAAGACCCCCGGATTCGAGATCAGTTATCTCACCCGTTGCCAGCGCGGACCCCTTCTGCACGTGCCCGTCGGATGTTACCCCACGCTGGCCCTGCGGCTCCTGGAGCATACGGCTTAAAACCTTAAGCGGGTGAACCATGCCAGCGCAGCCCCCGCAGGGTCGGGTGAACCATTGCTGCAGGGAACCGCTGGCGGGGCAGCGAGTCGCCAGGCGACTAGCCCCCATCGTCCCCGTCGCCACATCCTCGTCTGAGGCGGCATGACACATGACCGCATAGGACGTCAAATAAGTGGTCACAAATAAGTGGTCCTCCTCCTCCTCATCCGCCTCCTCCTCCTCCTCCTCCCCCTCCACGTCCTCTATCATCCTCCCCCCACTCCTCTCCGCCTCTCCGCTCCCGGATGAGAAGGAGGGAGGGGGAGCGGATGGCAAGGGCATGGGGTGGGGAAGGCGGAAGGGAAGGAGGCGGAGGAGGAGGAGGAAGAAAAAGGCGGTGCAGGGGGAGGTAGAGCAAGAGAGAGGGAGAGAGGAAGGGAGGGAAAGAGAGAGAGAGAGAGGGACAGAGAGAGCGCGAGAGAAGGCCCTTTCCGCGCGAGGCTTTTTCACCGGTCGAGGGCCCAAAAGGCCCACCGCGCCCCGCCGCGCGCGCCGCCGCCTCTTCAGGGCCCCCCCTGGCCGACGCGGCAAGGAGCGCCGGGTGCAGGCGCGGACGCCTCTTCCCTTCCCCCCTTTGCTCTCCCCGGCCCTCGCGCTCAACGCCCACGCGCGCGAGGCGACTGCCCAGGCAGACCCGCGGCACTAGCGCGGTAGCGTCCACCGTGTCGCCCGTGGCCCACATCTCCGCGTCGCTGCACGGAACCGCCCCGCGTTGGGGCGCTACCACAGAGCGCGCCCTCTGGAGCCAGAGCGGCGCAACGCGGGCACGCGCACGGGACAGGCCTGCGCGCCGCTTTTGGCTCCGCATTGCCCGCCGCTTCGCTGGACGACGACGTAGGGTCCCAGCCGTCTGCCCCGCTACCGCCCCCCCTCGGGCTTGCTGCGGGCCACGCCCTGGTCCTCACTGTCCGTGGCACTGTTGGGTTGGCGCGCCACTGCGCCCCCCGCTTCCTATTGCACTTGCTCCTCATTGGCTGGCTACCGGTGGGATCTGCTCCATTAGCGCTGCCAGCGCAGCATCAGCAGGCAACGCTGCCGCCCGTCAGCCGGCCCCCGGCCATCCCCGCTGCATTTTGCCACCGAAGGTCCAGCCAGTCTCTTCCCCTCCCCGCTGGACCGGGCGTAGACGACGTGGCCATTCATTCCCTTCTCTGGTACTGTGCGCCTCTTCCTTTTCGTGCACAGCAGCCCTTGCTTCAGCCCCCGGGTGTGCCCGTGACGCCGCCCCGCGCCCGTTGCCAGGGATGCAGCGCTGACTGGCCGCCCCTGCCGTTCTACGGCGACGCACCTCGCCACGTGAGTGCCCTTCACTTCCCTCCGCCACGCTTCGAGGCCAGTTTTGACTGTTTTCCCCTTGCCGCGTCGCCCGGACCGCATGAGCGCGCGTGCGGATTTCCTTTCGCCGCGCTGCGATGTAAAAATGTTTGGTCCAGGCGGCCATGGCACCGCTTACAAGAACAAAAAAGGCTTGTGGGTCACAGGCGTATTGGTTGCATCTTGAGTTTCTTGGGAAGCCTATGGGGACCCTCCTGGAGGCAGCTTCGATTCACATTGGAGCCTCACGGTGACCGTTTCGGGGTCTCGTGGGGGTTCTTTTTGGTTTCTCGAGGATTGTTGGGGGCTTGTTGTGGGCCGGCTGGTGATTTCGGGGGCCCCCTTTTGGGGCGGAGGACTCTAAATCATCGTTTGCTCATCATGGCGCCCTTTTGGGGCCTTTTGAAGCCATTTTGGGCGCCCTCTTCGGCCATCTTGGGGCCTTTTTGAATCGTCTTGAAGCCCGCTTGGGGGCAGTTTGGGTTGTCATGGGCCGTTTTGGGGGGGGCCTCTTGGGTCGTCTTGGAACTTGTGAAAGCCCTTGAGCGTTTCACAGTAAGGAATATGACGTATTTTGATTTTGGGGGCATTCGTGGGGTGTTATTCAGGATCTTTCTGGGGGCCCTTTTGTTGGTCAGATGGGACCGTCCTGAAAGAGTGTTGGGCTTTCCTGGTGCTTCATTTCGCTATTGGAGGCAATGTGTGACACATCCTCGAAGGTTTCTAGCAGCCCTTCAGATCCCCGGGGGCCCCCAGGACCCCCCACGATCTATGAAGAAATTCTTCGAACGGCTGGGACGGGGGGGGGCCCAGGCCATCAAGAACCTTACACCCCCTCTGCCTCCCAGCGGGACTGGATGAGCCAGGGGCATTCCACTACGTGCTGAAGGCACATTACTACTCTCAACGCCACCCAACCCATACCGAAGGCCCCAATTCGCCCTCTATTCCCCGTGGGGGGGGGTCGGGGAACACTGAAGAATTACATGTGGAACCCGAACCCCCCCAACCTGAGGTTTTGGTGTTCGGGTTGGGTTGGGGTGGTCTGGTAGGTGCACGCGCGTCGTTGACAGTCGGTACCTCTGGACTCCCAGGGTCCCAAGCTACTTCCAGCGCTGTCGTATTTCAAAAATCGATATGCCGTCGCCGTGCTTTGCTACTCTCTGGGGGGGCCTGGGCCCAATCTATTTCATCCGTCTTCTCCTTGCATGCTCTTGTAGATTCCCTACAGACGTGCCGTCAGCACGGTGGCGGTTTCGGGTGCTTTGCTGGGGTCGTTTCGGCCGCCCACCCAGGCCTGCCGGAGGAGAACTGCGACCACTTCCACGACTACGCGAGCCTCACTTCCCTTCTGCAGGACACGCGGTGCGGCTCGATCCTTCGCGTGTTCAGCATCGGCAGGACCTCGGAAGAGGAAGTGGGTCCCGTGCCGCTACTTGGCATCGCACGGACGTGTGTATTTTTCCTTCGGCGAGGACCATCGAGGAACATCCTTGATCATTTCGCGAAAAAACCAAGCACGGCACCGAAAAAAACACAGGGAACGGACGTCCGGGCGATGGCCAGGCTACCCTGCCACCGTCTTCGCTTCGTCGGCCTCCCGGGAAGCGTTCGTCGCCCCTGCTGGAGTCGCCCCGAGATCCGAATCAGAACGCGGCCCGGGAGAAGGCCGGGGAACAGCGGTGTCGGTGCTTCCTGGTCCCCCCAGGAGCGCCCAGGCCCAGGCCTCCCACACTGGGGCCGAGCGGATGGGGTCGGAGGCTCGCGCCGCCGCGCCGAGGCATCGGCGTGGGGGCTCGACGTGGGGCCCGAGTTTCGCCGCGCCGACGGCGCCGATGCATCGCCGACAATCGGTGACTGAACAGCGGCATGGCAGAAAGCTCGGGTCCGCATGGATTTGTCACCCTCCCTGGCGCGGGAAGCGCGCCAAGGGCTGCACAAAAGACTCCCCCCAAGGGCCCCCGGCGCCGAGTCGAGGGATCCGCGCGGACCCCTGAGGCTTCATGTTGTTGTCACTTTGGTTGACGCCGACGCACCGGGGATGCATTGGTGATGCGGTGCGGTTGTCCTCGATCCTTATGCCCGGAGGAGGGAGGAGGAGGAGGAGGAGGAGGAGGAGGAGGAGGAGGAGGAAAAGGAGGAGTAGGAGGATGAGGAGGCCCTGCTCAAATGTCACCCCCCCGCACGCATGAAGGAATAATTGGTGTCAGTAAGCGGTTAAGTTCGTGTGTGTGTGTGTTTCTGTGGCACATGCTTGGCTCGAATGCTGTTTCTGAAGTTTCGCGACGCACTGTTAGAAGATCTCTCATTCGATTTACCGTTGTCGCAGATTTCTTGCCAGATTTGCATGTTAGCGGAGCTGGTGTAAGTTACTAGCTTGTCCCGAACAATGGCGGCAGTCGAAGCAGCCGCTGGACCACCTCACCTTGGACTCGGAGCTGGTGTGACTGACATCGCTTCAAGCACGAGAGGCTTGGTACAACATTAACCCGTGACGTTTGCCGACTTGTGCAAATTTGTTTGCACGGACGGCGATTACAGCTACGTCGCAATTTCTTCACGGACCAACCATGAAGGTACGGCACACGTCCTCGGAAATTGGACAGCTCAGAGTGTATGACAAGTAACGAATGGGAATCGCGGGACATGCTGCGAATGGCCCACAAGACCCACAGCTTGCTCGTCAGCCAGGTCACCCGGAGCCACTATATCTTTGTATCCAGGGGCGCCCGAATTCCGAAACGATAGTCGATGCTATGACTTTTTATCAGCGAGGCCATCGGGATCAAAGGCAAAGGTTGAGGACCACCACGTGAACCTGTATGTGCATCCGAATGCAGTGGAGCAACTTGGGGCGTTCAAGCGTGATCGCGCCGAAAGGCGTGAGTGGAGTGAAACATTGTGTCACATCTAGACCCAGCCGAACCATGCCCACCGATTTCCAACAACGAATTCCAACAATATTCAAGGGCACAACCCAGAAATACACCAACGAATTCCAGCAACGACCAGGAAGCCATTGGCGGCGCTTTCCATGGCGAAGGGGGATATGGTCTCGCACGCATGTCATGAGCGGGAGGTCCCGAGGGCCTCCCAGACGCAAAAGACCGATACAGAGCTAAACAAGGTGGAGGTCAGCGAGGAGGCATCGCTGATGCAAGATGCGGATTTGTTGTGCACGATGGTCGACAGTATGAAACTAGATGCGGATATGTTGTGGCAGTGGCCCCGAGAGACCCCCTCTGAGATTAACGACGTCGCTTCCGCCCTCGGGTGATGGACTGCGTTGCCCGAGATTTCGGAACATGTTTAAAGATATTGTGCGTTGGCCTTGCCCGTCAGAGTCCCTGCTTGAAGGATCAGATCAGCATGGGTCGCGCAGGGGACTGGTTCGATGACTGGCAGCAGGACGACTTTAAGATCCCAGAGGCGCCTAAATTGGATGATTGTCATATGTGTGAGCCGAGTGCGAGGGTTCGGGCGCACGCGAAGAGTTTTTTTTGCTGATGCCCACGACGAGGGATCCGTGGGAGTCGGCAGTGCTAACAGGCGCGCTGAAACGTGGGATGGCGAGCAGGTCAATGAGGGCTGCTCTGACGACAGCCATGGCGTGCGACAGCCCAGCGGAGACTGGAATGCGGATGAGATCGTTGTCGGAAGTGGAGACACGAGCGACGTTGACCTAAGGTGAGGGCGACGGCGCGGGGCCCCAGTGCCTGGGGCCACGGCCACTTCGCCAAGGACTGCGCCGACAAAGGGGGGCTTCAAGGGTAAGGGTGCAAGACAAAGCGGCCGTCGGGGCAGCAAGGGCTACCTAGGGGCTTCAGGGGGCAAAGCGGGGAACGGAAAAACCAGGGGCTACCCGGGAGGCAAGGGCAGTCCGCGCATCAAGGCTTGGCAATGAAGCGAAGGAGGATGGCATCAACGCGGGGATCCTTGGGGCGGCCTTGGAACAGGAGCCGTGGAAGGCCACGGCAATGTTTTGCCAAGTGGGCGGGAGGGGGTGTTTTACGCGTGGGGGCAAAGGCCGCATTGTCGTCAATTCCCCCGAGGGCGCGAACGAGGCAGGAGCGGGTCAACAGGGGGGGTACAGACGCCCGCGCATTAGGACAGCCGTTGCCGGGGCGCCATTCGGCCGAGCTTCCGCTGTTGCCCCAGCAGGGGGCGCGGAGGCACCTGCCAATCGCGACGATAGGGGTTCAAAAATCTGCGCACGGAAGAAGGCCAACCGTTTCACCGCGCTCCGTTCGAAGAAGACTGCCCCGCGCCGCGTTTGCGGCGCAGCTTGTCAGCGCGGCGATCACAGGATGGGTCGGCTTCACCAGAGTAAAAGGTTAAGCCGTGCGCCAGGGTTGCCAAATAAGCACGCGTGAGTTTACTTCCATGAAGTCGTTTGCGGAATTCCGGATGCACGCGCGGCGCCGAGTGGCGCGCCGGGGAGTTGCGTGGAGACCATGTTTTAGTTGCCGTGGGCTTGGAGTCTCAAAACGCAGGCGGGGCCCCCGCCATGGCCCCCGAGTCTGGCAAGCGTTGCAGCGCCGCGAACGAATCGCCCATCGAGGATCACGACCAGAGGTCGCCACCGGCAGGGGCGAGCAGGGCCTTAGGGCGAGCGGGCCGATCTGAGTAGCGGACGTCAAAATGGTCGCCGGTTCGGGCCGCGAAGCGGCCGGCGTTGGCAACGGGGTCGCGCTGCAAGCACAATCAGGGGAGATCTCGCAGCTCCTTGGTGCATGAAGCATACCTGTTTAAGCGCAACGTCTCCTTGCAGTTCGACGATAAGCGCCTGGTGGAGAGAAGGGGGGGCGGGGTGGGTTAGCCTGAAGAGCGGGGAGTTTACCTGGGCGGTGGGTTTTGTTGGGCAAGGCGTTCTCGGGGGCGCGCGGGCCCAGCGGCCATCCAGCTTTTCTGAGCGAGGAGCACGAGGGGGCGTGGATGGGGCCAGTGAATTGCGCGAAGTAGAGGATGCGTTTGCCGTCGGGGTGGCAAAAGTATTCTGCGGCAGATCAGCTACGGTGCGAAGCCACATGCAGAGAGAGCGTGGGCCATCGTGCGCGCCTTTTCCCCGCCGCAGTCGGCGCCCCCGCTGCGGCCGAAGAAGTGCCGGGGCGAGGAACCAGCTGGCGCTCCAATTGCGTTCGAGGAAAAGCCCGGATGGGGGTCCGCAAGCAGGGCGTCAGATTGGGGCAGAGCGAAGCGCCGCTGAGCTCTGCCGATTGCACGTGGCCGATTAGAAAGAACAGATATCGCGAGGAGGAGTCAGGTGGGGGTCTTATCTTAGCCATGCGCCGCCGGGGGGGGCAAGTGAACGCGGGCTCGGGCAGGTCTGAAGAGGCGGGCAGGCCCGCTTTCTGTCAACGTGGCGACGGGCATGACCATCTCGCCCGCGTAAGCGGAACAGCCTCAAGAGCAACGGCGAGTCCGCAATCGCGGCCGTCGAGGGGCCTCTCAAGGGCACTGGGCGACCATTGCCAGAGTAGTTTTGGGCGGGGCCATTCGCTCCGCGGACGGTGGCTGTCGCTTCGCCTAGAACCGGCAAGCGCGCCATCGACGCCGATGGGAAATCGGCCTGCGAGAGGGCGGTGCTGGTGCCTGTCCAACGCGGATGTGCCGGACTTTGGCGACAACGTCACGCGCCTGGAAATATGTCAGGCAGTGGCAGCAGCACCTTAGACTGTCATGGGGGTGGTGATCTTGGGAATTGACGCAGATCGCCGCGATCTGATTATTGGCGCCGACCACGGAGCGTGGAATTCACAGGAGTTCTGCCGCGAGGTAACGCAGCGGAGACATGCAGTTTCGACGCAATGAGCAGGATGCAGCGGTTGCCGCGGCAGCCCGACCTAAGTCTCACGGGCGCGGAAATGAGTGCACTGACCGTTACGCCCATGCATGTTATGGCTACCAATGCTGAACAAGTCGGCGCGAGACCTGTCGTGGGCTCGCGGCGCGGCCGTCAATGAGATCGAATGCTCATCGTCGGGGGCCGCCCCAGGCCGCTGCGGGCGCAGGGGCGCAGTCAGAGGAGATCGTGGCCGCCGCGACCACAAGCCGCATGGTTTTGAGCCCCGAATGAGAGTTACCGGACGGTTGAAGAGGCAGGGGGCCGCCTGCCCGGGCGGGGCGGGCGGCGGCCCAGACGAGGCAGGAGACTAAGCTTGCAGAGGGCGAGGGCGCCACGGCGAACCAGTATAGCAAGGGGGGTGCAATGGGGGACCAGTTTATATTATGTGTTCCGCCGCCAGCGGAAGCCCGAGTGGATTTGCTTGGCGTTTGGTCTCGTGGGGTCGCGAAATTTGCCCGTTCCGTCTCGGTGGCCGACGAGGTAGAACGCGCCGACGATTGGATAATATGGGAACGCGGGCGCCGCAACGACGACTAGTTATAGCAGTCTTTTCGGGCGCGGCGAGCCGGCCAGGACAACGACGCAGAAGGCGTTCGGACACCAGGATTAAAGAAGTGACCCGAAGAAATGGGCGAGGATGATCTGGGCGGCGAAGTCCAGCGGATTTGAATAGGGGGCGAAGCCGAGGAAATTATCATTTTCGAGCTGAGCGCCGCCCCGTGGGCATCAATGTTTAGTTTGCCGATTGGGCTCAAGGTTCAGATGAGAAAATCATCGGACAGGTTTGCGAGGTCAGACTAGCAGAGAGGTCACGCGGTAGAAGGCAAAATGCAGCGCGCGAGCTCCCGAAGTTCACCCACCTGTCTGAGTCGCAAGCATGACGAGGAACATGAGGTGGGCGCTTGGTTTGGCAATGGGTGTAGGAAAGCGCGAAGAGCGCGACATAGTTCTGGATTCCACGGCGAAGCCGCGCGGGCAATAGGGAAGATGTCGGTTCAGACCCGCCGCCTGCGTCATTGGTGGCGGGCCCAAAGCGCGCAGCACTCAGCAGTGGAGGAATGAGATGCTCGAGCGCGAGGCCACGCATCGAGCGCTCGTATTGATTTCGCGCGAGACCCGAGTAAATCGGAAAATCGCGCATCTCAGCGGGGTCCGTCTGGGGCATCTGTTTGAAGCGCGGCGCCCTCGCAGCGCGCTTTGACGCGCGGAGGTGGCGGGGCGCATGGCGAAGACGCGTCATGTTGTGAGTCAGGAGGGGGCAAAACGCACGCGCGCGCACGGAACCGCCGACCCCCCGAAAAAACGGGGGGAAAGTGGATGTGCGTTTTTTTTTCTGGGGGGGGGAATGCGCCGAACATATAGGAAAGCATTGGGGATCTTGTATTTTTTCCCAGGGCTTCTTCAGTGAGATGAGATAGGCGGTCCACGGGGAAGTGGCCCGCGTCGAAAAAAGCCCGCCAGGTTCACGGCCAAGAGCCCCTACGTCGGCCAAGCCCGCAGCTTAAAGCGTCATGGATAATTCAAGCGCGCGCGTAACTTGAGGGGGGCCGGCGAGGCGATCTGGCAGTGGCCCAAATTGGTTGCGCCAGGCTGCGCGTAGAGGTTGGGCCACTCACGTGCCACCGGATGATCGAGCAGGTCGCTCTTGCAAGACTTACGAGCCGCATACTAACGTGAGCGATCTAGCTGAGGAGTTGGGGGCAAATGGAGAGAGTCGGGAATATAATGCGAAGCCTGAGGGCTACGCCTTAACGTGGAGCAACCAAGATCATGGCACCGCCAGGTTGATGTTGCCCGGCAACTTCGGACCACGGTGGATTTCGCGCGTCGAGGCCTTGCCCGACGCATTGATACCGACCAAACATTCGAATGTGGGGGCGCGAACGAAGGAGGGATCTCAATGGGGGAGTCCGAGACATCTCGAAAGTTTTACCGAGCCATCGGCGACGCCCGACCCCGCGGCTAGGGCCCAGTGCGCGCCATGGCCGAAAGTGGTCGGTGGCCTCCCAGGCGCGCGAAGTGCGCGGAGACGCTTCGCAGGCGAGTCCGGTTGCCAGCGCAGATGCGTAGTGCGCCATGGCGCGGACGGCAGGGATCGCGCTTGGGGCGGCGTCCTAGGTGGCCAGCTCGACCCTGGACTTGCTTGGGAGTTCAGTGACAATGAAATTGAGCAGTTCAGGGGGCGCGGTGTCTACGAGGACGCGATGGAGGAAACGCGCGTGTTCGGCCGTTGCCAGGAGGGCGCTCTAGGGGCGAAGCGGATTGGCGTTCGTAATGGCTACGAGACCAGCCCCGAATTCAGATCCCGACTTGTCCAGCAGGTCGAAGTAGCACTCAAGGGAGAAGACTCTCTTCGCCGCGATTCCTCCGATGGGTGCCCAGGGTTTGCGGTTGCCCATGGCGGTCACCGCGGGTGTCGGCTGAGCGGGGGTGAGCGCGAGGCATGACTCGAATGTGTTTCTACGAATTGCCATGCGCATTGAAACCATTTTCGCCCAGTACAGGGATTTGCTGGAGTTTGCGAGGGTTTGCGGACAGAGGAGTATGTGTTGCCGGCATCTGGGAAGATTATTACATAGATGTTGTTCATGGTGTTGGCTTAATGCATGGAGAGGCGCCACCGCCTGCATTCAATCGCGCGGCCAGAGCTCTCGCGAATGGCGCGCGGTGATGATTCTGCCTTCGCTGGGAAGCGAATCCATATATAAAGCGCATGAGGAGGAGGTGAAGGACCAGGTCCAGGTTCGGAGCCGAGGTGGGTCAGAACCAGGGTCGTCGCGCAAGGTCAACCAGGATTGTTTGTGGGATGGGAGTCAGGGAGGTCTTTGGCACGAGGCGGATCGACGACTTGCTGAGATGTGCATGAAGGAGCTGGATCCAGGGCACAACAAAGTCAGGAGCGATGTGCCAGGAGACAAGCTGCGGCATGAGGAAGATGGCGACGAAACGTTGCCTGCCCGAGAGACAAAGGAATACTGCGCGTCGCTAGCCCGCGCGAGTGGCCTAGCCCAGGATCGGTCTGATCGGCAGTTCTCGGTTAGGGAGCTTGCCCGCGCCATGTCAGCACCGGCCCGAGGATCGTGAAGTGGACATGTGAGTCTTGGTACTTACATATATATATATATATATATATATATAGATTTGAATCGCCACAGACAGCCTGGTGACTGGCGCCCGTACCAGGAGAGCCCGAATGATTTCACAGCGCGGATAGAGAAGAAAAGCAGCCGGTTGTGATTGGGCACGACAATCGCCAAGCGGCTGGACCAGTATGTGCGGAGGACCATTCATCACCGGTTAACATCGGTCATGGCAATGAACGAGCGCGCGCTTTTGAAACAAATTACTGAAAAGCGAGGATTCACTAGAGCGAGAAACGGATTGAATAAATTAGGCCGCCTAATCAAAACACGACAGAGCGTCATCTAGTCAACGCAAACGCGGGTTTACTTAATTCAAAGACGGATGTTCTAAATCCGGGGCCTTGTTTCTAGATCAAAGATCTGATCATGCCCGTGACCTGTGTGCCTCAATCAATTCAGAGCGTGGCGCCTTCTCTTCTGGAGAGGCTGAGACCAACGGCGCGATTAAATGCCCTTCGGTCGGATCGGAACCCCAAGCAGAGTGACGCGAACGCAGCGATTGCGATTGTCAGCCCACGTGGGCTAGGCAAAGTGGAGCACCTTGAAGGTAGCAGGTTATGGTTGTTGGAACATGTGAGGCTAGGAAACAGCATGGCCATCGAAGTGGACAGTCATACATATGTGGCATACGCACTAATTATTAGTGCTGGCAAGGTGGCAGAAGAATGCGCATTATAGTACGCATCTGTACCTTACCGAATGCACACATGCGTTCGCAACAACCACCGAATACTTGCTGGGTGTGCTTGTGGTGCGTGGAACAAGTGTGGCTCTTTTTGGAAACTTGTGCACAGGGGAATTGTGACAATCAAAGATGCATCGGAGATCTCGCGATCAGCCAAGTCACTTTTTTGCGTTGCCATGTTGCACTTCCTCTGGCGCTGCATAAATTATGGTAGCCGTGTATACATGCACGCACGTGATGTTCCATGCGCGCTCTGTCACGTTATCGCTGCGCGCACTCTTCTTCAGCTCAATGTAGATACAATCGGCGTGTTTTACGGCCTGGGACTGCCGAGGGGGTGCTAAAATGTTTACCTCCACGCTTGGACGCAGAGTTGGTGCCATCTGGCGATTCACGTTGTATGGGTTTTCCGTGGCACCTTTTTGGTTCAAGTACTGTTTGTGCGGTCAGCGTCGCCCTGTTGAAAAAGTCTCTCATCATGTTTACCGTTGTCGAGCATCTCCCGCCGCATTTGCAGGCCCAGGGGTGACCAGCCCAGGAAAGGGGGATGAGGCAGCGTCGACACGACACGATGCCTGGCAGCACCCGTTACCCAGGAGGGGGAGGAGGCGAAGGAGGAGGAGGAGGCGGAGGAGGAGGAGGCGGAGAAGGAGGAGGAGGAAGGGCGGAGGAGGAGCGAGGAGGAGGAGGAACTGGGCGAGGAGGAGGAGGAGGAGGACCCCACCAGGGAGGCGGTGCCCAGGCGAGGCGATGCGATCCTCCGGCCCCGGCTGTTCGGACCCCGCCCATGGGAGGCCTCCAGGGCCGGGAGCTGTGGGCTGTACGTCTCAGCGACAATCCGGACGCCAAGGACCTCAGGAGGGAAAATCAGAAGAGGAAAGGGCACCCATACTCCAGATTTCGTAATAAAGGGAGGGGGGTCTAATTTCGGGGGGGGGTCTCTTCCAGGCTATCTTGGAGGGCCTGGGGGGGTCTGGGGACGATATTTTGGAGGGTTCTCCCACGGGGGAGGTCTGAAATGGCTTGTCTTGGAGGGTCCAGACCCCCTCCCTTTTATTACGAAATCTGGAGTACCTCTACCCGTTGCTCGTTTTCCCCTTTTCGGGGCCGCCTCGGCGGCCCTCGTCGCCACCGCTGGATTCGCCTCGCACTCCTGGTCAGAACGCACCCCGGGAGAGGTCCCGGGAGTAGTGGATGGGTACCTCTCAGTTTCCTCCGAAAAAATTATCCCAGTGCGACCCTACCTAGGAGTTGGAGCCCCTAAAAAAGCAGCATTAGTAGTAACAGTAAAGCTAAGCTAAAGATAAGCTAAAGCTAAGCTAAAGATAAGCTAAATCTAAGCTGAAGCTAAGCTAAAGCTAAGCTGAAGCTAAGCTAAAGCTAAGCTGAAGCTAAGCTAAAGCTAAATTCAAGCTATCTTAAAGCTAAGTTGCAGCTAAGTTAAAGCTGAGCCAAAGTTGAGCTAAAGCTAAGCTAAAGCTAAGCTAAAGCTAAGCTGAAGCTAAGCTGAAGCTAAGCTGGAGCTAAGCTAAAGCGAATCTGAAGCAAAGCTGAAGCTAAGCTAAAGCTAAGCTAAAGCTATGCTACAGCTAAGCTAAAGTTAAGCTAACTATAAGCTAAAGCTAAGCTAAAGATAAGCTAAATCTAAGCTAAAGCTAAGCTAAAGCTGAGCTAAAGCTAAGCTGCAGCTAAGCTACAGCTAAGCTACAGCTAAGCTAAAGCTAAGCTAAAGCTAAGCTACAGCTAAGCTACAGCTAAGCTGAAGCTAAGCTAAAGCTAAGCTAACGCTACGCTAAAGCTAAGCTAAAGCTCAGATGAAGCTGAGCTAAAGCTAAGCCAAAGCTAAGCTGAGGCTAAGCTAAAGCTGAGCTGAAGCTAAGCTAAAGCTAAGCCACAGCTAAGCTAAAGCTAAGCTAATGCTAAGCTAATGCTAAGCTGAAGCTAAGCTAAAGCTAATATGAAGCTAAGCTGAAGCTAAGCTAAAGCTAAGCTGCAGCTAAGCTGCAGCTAAGCTACAGCTAAGCTACAGCTAAGCTACAGCTAAGCTACAGCTAAGCTAAAGCTAAGCTAAAGCTAAGCTAACGCTAAGCTAAGGCGAAGCTAAGCGAAGCTAAAGCCACGCTAAAGCCAAGCTAAAGCCAAGCTAAAGCTAAGCTAAAGCTAAGCTAAAGCTAAGCTAAATCTAAGCTAAAGTTGAGCTAAATTTAAGCTAACACTAAGCTAAAGCTAAGCCAAAGCTAAGCTACAGCTAAGCTGAAGCTAAGCTAAAGCTAAGCTAAAGCTAATGCTAAAGCTAAAGCTCCCAGGGGACTGGGGGAACCGCGGGGCGGGGACTGGGGGAACCAACCGGTGCGCTTTCCATTGCCCGACCCCTTTGCGCTAACAGAGTAAGAACCCTTCTAGGCAGAGCCTAGGTAGGGAAAAACAGACACAGTTAATCATCGACTCCCCAGAGGATGTCAGAAAATATGGGAAGTGGGGGGGAAGACAGAAGCTAAGAAAATAAACAAAAATATTTGGATTCCTGTTATTTCTGTCTGTTTATTCCCTACCTAGGCTCTGCCTAGAAGGGTTCTTACTCGGTAAACTTAAAGGGCCGGGCAGTGCAACTCGCCCCTGGCGGTTCCCCCAGTATCCGCCCCGCGGTTCCCCCAGTTACGTCCCCTTAGCTTAGCGTTGCTTATCTCATCTTAGCTTAGCTTATTTTATCTTAGCTTAGCTTCATCTTAGCTTAACTTAGCTTCATATAGATGTTGCTTTCCTAGATCCTCCAACTCCTAGGTAGGGTCGCACTGGGATAATTTGTGTGTCCCGGGGCCTCTTCAGACTTGGGTCGCCAAGTGCACAGTTGTTATCGTCGTCGTCGTCGTCGGGCTGCGGCTTTCGGGACGGCGCCTCGTCGCGCTCGGCGGTTGGCTCGGCGGCGTGCCCGCTCCTGGCCCGTGGGCCCTGGGAACGACAGGGCCGTTTTTGTTACCGGTTCGGTTTTGCCGTTTTTTGTCACCGGTTCCGACGCCGTTTTTTCACCCGTTCCGTCGCCGTTCTTTTACGGGTTCCCGCTCCAGTTCCAATCCTGGAGCCGTTTTTTTGTTGCCGTTTCCGGTCGCCGTTTTTTTGCCGTTTCCATTTTCAAGGGACATTTTTTGGAAACGATGGAAAAACGGCCCTGCCGTTTCCGGGGCCCACAAAGCCCGGCCACCCCCCCCAAAACAAAAAGAAAACGATCCGGTGAAAGTTTAGAATAGGTTGTTTTGCCAGCGTTCAGGGTCAGGTGTTGTTGACCAGTTTCGGCCGGCGCTCAAGCCCTGACAGCGGGAGCACACACGTGCGTTGCCGAACGAGCATTTGAGGCAATAAAGGGACCAAGAACACGGGACGGGGAAAAAGTGCAGCGTCCTTGCGTCCTCACATGGTTTACATATATATATATATATATACATATACATATATATATGTTATTATACAATGTTACTCTTCGAGGTGAGGGAGATGGTGAAGGTAGGGAGTTGTTGGAGTCATCCTGGCGTGCCCAAGTCGCGTCACCAATTCAGTCGCGGGGAGCTCGGCAGGCTCGCGCGGCGTTGCCGCGGCTGGCGACGCTGGCGAAGGCGTTTTGAAGGTTCAGTTATGCACCCTTGCGGCGCCAATGGGCGCGCGGGAACACCGCAGTGCAGAACGACGCGGAAGCCCAAAAGAGGCACGGCAACGCCACAGGATGTTTGATGGCATTGAACCTTGGACGAACGGGGCCGCGACCGCTTCAAGGTGGAACGACCGACGCGGTGTCAAAAGTCTGTGCGCGCGCCGATCCCGCACGAGCGTGATTTTTTTTTTGTTTGTTTTAATAGTTTGGGCCATAACGCGCGTCATGCCCCCTCCTACCCCGCCCCCCATATCGTAACGCTCCGCCCCCCCCGTAACGCGCCTCCTGCACTGCCAGCCTGATGCTCGCAGGCCATTGTGGTGCTTGCTGGTTGCTTGAACGTTCGCGGTCTAGCGTGGCGTTGCGTTGACAGGCCCATTGGCCGTGCTCGCAGACATGGTGTTGCGCTCGCAGGCTAATGTCGCACATGCAGGACCCAGCGGTTTTTGCGCACGCGCGCGGGGTTCACTCGGTGCGTTGGTGCTGGCAGGGCCGCGAGAGGTGTGGTAGTGGCATTGGTAGCAGAAGTAGTGGTAACAGTCCCAGCAATCGGAGGTTGGGGGTTGAGATCACAGTGGAACGGAGAGCCCCCCACCAGGAAATCGGTTTCGGTTTCCGTGTCGTGCATGCGGGCGAGGCGAAGCTGCGTTGGCACGCGACAGGAAGATGCCGCCGTGGCTAGGGGCCGTGAAGCCGTTTGATCGCCCCGCTTCAGGGCGCGCGGTGGCCCAGGGTGCCCCGCTGGAGGTGAGGTGCGGGGTTGCCCCGCCGGTGGTACCGGGGTGCCCCGCCGTTGATGCAGGGGTGCCCCACCAGTGGTGCTGGGGTACCCCGTCGGTGGTTCGGGGGTGCCTCGTCGATGGCGCGGGGGTGCCCCATCGATGACGGGATGGTGGCGCGATGGTGAGATCGATAGTGAGATCGACAGTGAGATCGATTGTGAGGTCGATTGTGAGGCTGACTGAGAAATCGACAGCGGGATCGATAGTCAAATCGGTTTGCAGATCGATGGTGGGATCGATTGTGAGATCGATATCGAGAGCGACGTTGGTCCTCCGCCCCCAAACCTCCTTATCAGTAAGGGCCTCGCCCCCTGCCGCCGGCTCCCCTCTCTCAGAATGGGACGTGACACAGCTGTGTTGCGATGTCTGGACTCTGACGTGAAGCGATGTGGGGACTTCACAAACTGCGGAATCTCTCACAACTACATATATTGCGGAAGTGTCGAGGATTTTGGCTTCGGGGGCGCGAAAATTGCTTAGTTTACAAGGGTTTATGGCTTCGGGGACGCGACTGTTGCATAGTGTACGAGGGTTGATGGCCTCGAGGACGCAATTATTCCGTACTTCACTTGATTGCATGGTTTTGGGGATGCGAGCATTGTATTCTTTATTAGGGCTTATGGCTTCGAAGACGCGACAAGTGTGTAATGTATTCTGATTGATGGCCTCGGGGACGCGAATACGGTGTAATGTACGAAAGTTTATGGCGTCGTGGATGCAAACATCGTTCATTCACGAGGGTTTATGGCTTCGGGGACGCACCTATTTCGACACGTACGAAGGAATATGGCTTCGGGGACGCGAATCTGGTGTAATTTATGAGGGTGTATGGCCTCAGGGACGCGAGCATCGCGTAACTTACTAGGGGTTATGGCCTCGGGGATGCGAATCTCAATTATCTTCACGTGTCCCACGGCCCCCCAGGGATTCTGAAAACCCTCCAGGGGCGTGGTACAAAAATACCGTTTGGGGCTCCCACCCTTCGCGCGGACAGCAACAGCCAACAGCAAGGCAGCAGTAAGCAGGACTGCCACGGTGGAGACTGGAGAAGCCGCAGCTGGAACAGGGAGCTGCAGTCTCTTCACTCTCGCAGCCTGGTGGCCCCGCAAGTGGGCCGGCGGATCGCCCGAAGGGTGGTCGTAGAGGTACACGCTGGTCGCTGAAAGTAGGTATTTCTGGATTCCCAGATCCCAAGCTACTTCAAGCGCCTTCCTACTTCAAGGTTCGGCACGCTGTTACATGTTTTGTTATTCCCTGTGGGGGCCTGGAACCATGGCACTATATCCGCTTTCCTACTTTATTTTTCTACCTATTACCAGGCTCGAACCTATCCCTATCCCTAAGATTGACACGCCAAAAGACGATGACAACCTCAGGGATGCGCCCTCAAAACATAAGGGAATCCCTAAGATTGGCATCGTGATGAGGAGATGCCCAGCATAGGGATAGGGATATGTTCCAGGCTGGTAAACCTACCTCTTCCGACCGACGTGTAATTAAAAGCGATAGCAGGAGGAGGAGGAGGAGTTGGAGGGGGGAACGGGGTGTCTTTGTAATCGTCGTCGTGGCTGTCCTGTTGTCGTGGCGATCGTTGTTGTGTTTGTCGTAACTGTTGCCGTCGTCGTCGTCGAAAGCGCTATGGTAGTCGTGTTCATGTTGGTCGTAGCGATTGTCGTCGTAGGCGTGTGGTCGTCGTTGTATTCGTAATCGTTGCGATCGTCGTCATAGTCGTATATCCAGTTTGTGAGATTGGATTTTCTGTGAGAGCGCTCCTGAGGCATAAGTAATAGTAGTCGTCGTAGTCGTAGTCGCATTCGTAGAGTCGTGGTCGTCGTCGTCGTTGTTGCGTGGCGGGTGCCGCGGGTGAATAAGTATGTTCCATTATAGGTGGTGTTCGTCAATAAGGGCGTCGAAGCGAGAATGATATTCCACTCTTGGGGGGGGGGTCTGAAGACCCTCATGGGTCAGGGATAAGCTTGAGGCTGATAAGTTCCTTTGCGCGAACGCGAGGGTGGCGCGAGTGCGGGGGGCCTGATAAGCAGGGGGGGGCTGCTTGGAAGGCAGGCGCAACGGGGGCGCCGCCACCCGGTGAGCAAGCGCTGGCCCCCTTCATGGGCCCCCCGTGGGGCGGGCACGAACTGTCCGCCCACCCCAACTTGGCCCAGGCCAACTTGCCAAGTTGGCCCGGGGTCGGCGCACGCTTCGGGGGCTTCCCGGTCGAGGCAGGGAGGCGTCGAACGGAGGAGCAGCGCGGGATTGGATCGGGGGCGGCAACGAGGGGGGTGATGACTAGGGGGGGGGATATCATGGCGTGGGCCACGATATTTCCCCAGATTTCATGGCGCCTCTTCTTACTTCATTACGTCCCTGGCCCCCCCGCTGGGCCGCGCACGTGCCGCCGGTCATGATTTGCACCCCCCCCTCTTGGACGCCCCCCTCTTGGCCGCTCCCGATCCCTGTGCTGCGCGATCCTTGTAGCAGCACCCTGGCTGCACGGCCTCCCGGGCACGGCGGGAGGGCGCGTCTTCCCGGGGGGAGCGGCGCGCAGGTCCGCCGCCGCGCCCGCGCGGTCCGGGCTCTGGGGCGCGGCCTTGCGGACATGCGTGCGCCCGGTCGCAGGGAGACGGCCCTCGAGGGGCACCCGCGAGGAGGCTGGGGCGTCGCGAGCCCTTCAGGGCGTGAGTGGTTTAGAGCGTGTCCTCCTCCACCCCCCTTCTTCCCTTTCGGGGGGGGTCGCGGCCTGGGGGCGCCCGCGAGGCCGTGGAATCGGACGCTCCGAGCTTCTCTGACTCTGCGTCGGGGCGGCGTCGTCGCCCCCGCCGACAGCCCCACATCGACCCCCGTCGCGGGCAGCCACCGCGCGCCGGAGGCGCTCCGACCCCCGTCGCGGCGCGACGACGAGGCGAGGTTGACCCCCGTCGGGGGGTCCCCCCATGCTTTTTTATGAAATCCAGTCTACGTTTTCTGCCCACGAGGATCATGAGGAGCTGGGAGGGGACGAGGAGCGTGGGGAGGTCGAGGACTGCAGGAGAGTGACACTGATTTGGGGCCCTGGACGGACCTGAAACTGCCACCGCGGGTGCAACATGTCCTGGCGCCAACATCGTAGAGCGGATGTCGTTCGGAAAACATTGGGATGGGCCCGGAGTGTGCTGGAGAAGTTCGTTCCGGATTCCGAAGTGATGTTTGTGCGGACTTGTTTGGCCAGGAATGAAGACTCGGGGGTGGACAGACCTCCTACCCTGACACGTCGATTAAGTAATTGAACGTTTTCGGTTCGCGAGAGGGCGTCGCGGCCGTCATTTTTGCGGGTCCAGGTCCGTCGGTTTCGGTCCCAGGCCGATGTCACTAAGGGGAGGTTTACTAAAGGGAGGTTTATCCACCGCCGAAAGACAAGAGAAACATCCACGTGAATTCATTTCCGTTTTTTGCTCGCCGTTTTCGGGGTCTTGCATTGACAGAAATCCGCGCCAAACATCCGCTGCAGTACGTCTGCAAGGTCGGCGCATTGGCATGTTAAACGAAAAGAGCACGCTTCGTCCCCCACGCTGATCGCGAAAAGAGCACGTTTCTTGCCCCACGTTTGCAGATAGCCCCACCGTTCACGAGCACCCGTGTCTGTTCGGGTCTATGTGAGACAGTTTGATAGGCAGTCGGGGCCTTCTCGTGAGCCTCGAAGCTGTGTTCAGGTAGTCTTGGACGGCGTCGATCAAAAGGGGGATGGTGCTTAGCTTGCGCTGCTTCTTTGAAACTGCAATTGGGGACCCTCGTAGGGCGCTCTTTGAGGTCATTGGGTTCGTCTTGGGACATGTCTGGGCCCCTCTTGGGTTTCTTGGGTTTGGCGACCTTGGAGCCACCTTGAGAGGCTTCAGAAACCCATCGGAAGCGAAGAGATGAACACACCAACATGATTGAACACACATGTTGTTTGATCACGTTGGTACCCGGGGGGACATCCCGGGGAGGCTCTGGGGGCCACCAGAGCCGTTTTGAAGCCATATCGGGGCCTCTTGACCAAAAAATACTCTAAGAACCTTTTGTGGTTTCCACGATATGTTCTTAGATCATTTCTGATTGCGACTGGTCTTGTTTTAACACATCGGGCTTG
Organism: Prorocentrum cordatum; assembly: GCA_963575745.1. Taxonomy (NCBI): domain Eukaryota; class Dinophyceae; order Prorocentrales; family Prorocentraceae; genus Prorocentrum; species Prorocentrum cordatum. The sequence continues at coordinate 202,532 of CAUYUJ010003003.1, read as the reverse complement.
TGTTCTAAGAACATTGCTTTTGTTATGAGAATATGTGTGACATGTATGTACATGTCTGTATATATATATATGAATATATATATATATATATATATATATATCCATATTCATATATATATATATATATACACAGATGCATATCTGTATCAACATGTTGATTCGCCCTCGCTCCATCGCCTCGCGCACCGGGCGTGCTTCAGCTTCTCGCGCGACCCGCGGGGTTCCTGGCGGGCGGGCCGAGTCCCCCCCCCTCTGTTTCTTTTCTCCTTCCTTCCCTGCTCGCTGCCACTGGGGTTAAGTCGGGCACGTCCCTCTACAGGAGGAGCGTGGAACCATAATTAAGCATTAGTGTTGGGACGACCCTTCGATTATTTATGTTTTTCGAGTTTTGTTTGGCCATTTCATTGTTTCTGGTAACTTCCGCCGGTAGGAGAACATGCCCGACCTGTCACTGGGGTCCTCTTGCGCTGGAGGAAAAGTGTTGGCGCGGCCGCGGCGACCGCCGAGACCGCCGCTGCGGCCTCGAAGGCGGCCGCCACTGCGGCCGCGCAGGCGGCGGCCGTTGGCGCGGCATCTGCCGTCCGGAAGAAGCGGAAGGTAGAGGTCCACTTCCCATACAGGAACCCCTCCCTCGTTTGCCGTTTTTGGGGGCTTCTTGTGAGGCGATCGAGGATTCCCTTAATCGTACATCCCGAATCGTTTGGCCCGTTCGAAAGCCCACCATGCCCCACGGTATTGACATCCTCACGAAAGGACGGCGAACCCGAGTTCTTGTACGCCGCGAATATCCACGGTGACGAGACCCTCGGGCGGGAACTTCTTGTCAACCTGCTCCGGGACATGTGCGCGCGCTTCGCGGCCGGGGATGCTTATGTCCGGTGGCTCGTGGAGGAGACGGACATATACATGGTCATGTCTCTGAACCCTGACGGCCATGAGGCGGGCACGCGCTACAATTCAAACGGGGTGGACCTCAATCGCAACTTCCCGGACCAGGTTGCCAACGAGACCGCGGAGCTCCAGCCAGAGACGCGGGCGGCGGTGACTCCGGGCACCGAACAAGTGGTGCCTCCGGTGGCCCCGAGCAAGACTTCGCGCTGGATGTCTTTCCCTCGCCATCCATTTTTCGGGTCGGGCGAAAGGGGGGGATTGGGAAAGGGGGGGTTACGAAATTTGCTGCATGCAGCTGGTTTCGGCCTCACCGAGGGGCCCATTCCTCGATACATAGCCGCCTCCGGCGCCGGGAGGCGCCGGGAAAATCAGCTACGTGAGCTGATTCTCAAACCCCCCCTTTGCTATCCCCCCCTTTCGCCCGACCCGAACTTTGCAACCCTTCCGCGCAGCAGGTGTCGCAGCGGCGCGGCTGCGGCGCGGCCGCTGCGACCGCCAGCCGCCGCTGCGGCCTCGACGGCGGCCGCGCCGGCGGCGGCCCCTGCGCGGACATTTGCCGCCCAGAAGGTGCGGGCGGTGGAGGTCGAGGATTCGTCATTTGGGTCGCTGGAGCGCCGCTTCTCGGCCCTGGGAGCCGTCCAGGAAGGACTCGGAACGACGAGCAGGCCCTGGCGGGCTCCGCGTCGATGGGCCCAGCTGAGCCGTTTGGGGGCCTTGGTTGCCAGAGGTCTGGGGCCGCGCTGCACGTCCCAGATGTGCCCTGGGGTCCACTGGACGCTTCCGGAGGCCAAGAAATAACAAAAAGTGAAACCCGTCAAGAACAAAATATGTAGAATTCCAAACGCTTCGCGTATCCCCACGAGTGGCGCCTAGGTGCGTATCGGCTCGACTGTGGAGCATTTTGCTCAGTGCACGTGCACCGCACGCCTTGCGTGCAATTTGCCTGTTCCGCCGTCCCAGACACGCCTGTTGCCGCCACACCGTCGTCGCGCGGGCGCCGACCCAAAAAGTAACCCCACGAGCCTTGCACACTTTGGTTTACTGGGCGGCGCCTAGGTGCGTCTGCGAGTGAATGCTGAGCATTTTGTTCAGTGCATGTGCACCGCACGCTCTGTGTGCAATTAGCTTTGTGCCGCCCGCCCCGGACATTGCCTGTTGCCGCCAGACCGTCGTCGCGCGGCCGCCGACCAAACAAAATAACCCCACGAGCCCATCCAGGAACGATGCCCAGAAGAGTTGCCTCGATCAGGGAACTGGGCAACACACAGAGGAAGGGCCCGCAGTGGAGGCTTCTTGGAGCGTCTTGGGGGCCTCTTGGCAGTCCCGGGTCCCTCTTAGAGCGTTTTGGGTACCTCGGAGAGCTTCGTGGGGCCTCTTTGGGGTCGCCTCTTGGGACCCTTTTGAAAGCGCCCTTGGGAGACTTGGGAGCGCTCATGGGGACATTTTGGAGGACATCGATCAAACAAGAAGCAAACATTAATTAGCGCTGCCCCTCGGGAGCCCAACAAGTCACCTCTTCGGGCGCTTTTGGAGCGTTCTTGGGCGCTCTTGGGGCCGTCTCGGGGCTCTCCTGAGCTTCTCTTGGAGCCCTCTTGGGCCATCTTGGAGCGATACTGAGGCCTCGAATGGGCATCGGAAGCGAAAAGGCGAGAAAAAACCACACACATTGATTTCCCTAAGGTTTCGGACCTGTCTTGGAACGGTCTTGGGGCATCTTGGAGCATCGTGGGAGCCATTGTTGGGCATCTTGGGATATCTTGAGCCATCTTGGAGGTCATCGTGGGCCCTCCCAGGCGCTGTTGGACTCATCTCAATCAGTCCCTCCCCCAGGAGGCCAACATCTGGCCAACACCTCCATAAAATCGATGATGTTGGCATTCTCGCCGAGGCCTCTTGGAGCGTCTTGGGTGCCTCTGGGGGTCCACTCGGGGCATGTTCTCCTCGATTTGTTCCTCTCTTTCTCTCTCTCTCTATATATATCGCTCTCTCTATATCAAAGTTCTTTCTCCTAGTCAAATATCTGTATGTATGTTGTTGTTTTTTATGTTGATATGTGTCTCTCTTTCTTTCTCCCTTTTCTCTTTTCATCATCTCTATATCTTTAACCGTCCCTGCAAAGAAAAAGAGGCGGGGTTAAGTTGGAGCCCTTCTAAATCAAGCTTCGTGTTCGAATATGCTGGTTGAAGGAAGCAGGTAGTAGAAGAGAACGGGCACATGACGAGGGGAGACGAGACGAGAGGGGAAACGAGGGCGAGGGGAGAGTAGGGAGGAGGAGCAAGAGGAAAATAAGGAAAGAGGGTAATAGCGAAGGAGGGAGGATGATCCATTTTAATCGGATTCCATTAGAGGTGGACCCGTATGTAATAAGGTTCTCTTAGAGGAGGATCCCGATGAGTTGTGTGTCTATTAGAAGTGGGCCCATCTTCACTGATATTCTATTAGAGGTGGGTCCACTTGTAGTCTGGTTATATTAAAGGTGGATCCATCTATAATCGGGTTCCATTGGGGTCGAATTCGTATGTAATAGGAACTAATTGGAAGTGGATATATCTGCTGTATTAGGATTCCATTAGAGGTGGATCCATGTCTAATGCGATTCTACTAGAAGTGGATACATGTGTAATCGGCTTCCATCAAAGGTGGATCCATCTCTAATCCGCTCCCGTTCGAGGTGTATCCATGTATGGTGGGTTTCCATTCGAGGTGGATCCATATGTAGTAGGATTACATTAGAGGTGGGCCCGTCTCTGATAGGATTCCATTAGAATTTGACCTCAGCCTGATAGGATCCCATTCGGGGTGGGCCCATACCCAATAAGCTTATAGCAGAAGTGGGTCCATCCCGAATAGGATTCTGTTAGAAATGGATCCATATGCGACGGGGTGCCATTAGGGATGAATCCATCTCTAATATGGTTTTACCAGAGGTGTACCCATCTCTGGTAGGATTCAAGCAAAGGTGGGTCCATCTGTAGTAGGCTTTTTGTACAGATGGAGCCAACTCGGTTAGGATTCCATGTGGGGTGGGTATGTCTGCAATAGGTTTCCATGTGAAACGGGCCCATCTCTAATACGATGTGTGTATTTATGGATCCAGCTCTATTCGAATACATTCGAGATGGGCCCATTGATAACAGGAGTCTATTCGAGGTGGATCCACCCGTAGTAGGATTATATGTGAGGTGGGCCCACTTGTTTTAGGATGATACTAGGGGTGTACTCATCTGTAGTAGGATTCTATGTGCGGCGGACCCATTTGCAACAGGATTCCATTAAAGGTGGGTCCATATGTATTAGAATTATATGAGAGGTGTTTTACTATATATATATAGGATCCCATCAGATGTGGACACATGCCTAATAGGACCCATCTCTAATATGATTATATCTGGGGTGGGCCCACATGCAATAATATTATAGTAGAGTGGGGGCCATCGGTCATAGGACCTTATTAGAGGTGGATCCATCTGTAGTAGGATCCCAACAGAGCTGGATCCATCTGCAATCGGATTCTATTTGGGGTGGACCCATCTCTATTAGGATTTCATTCGAGGGGGACCCATTGTGAATAGGGTTCTATTAGATTTGGACCAGCCCTTGATCGCATTCCGTTGGAGATGGGGCCATCTCTAACAGGATTCTGCTAGAGGTGGATCAATTGGCAATTCGAGCCCATTAAAGAAGCATCCACCTCCCATGATATGTATCAGGTGTTGGCTCACCGCTAACAGGATTTCATTAGAGGTGGAACCAGGTGCACCCGAATTCTATTAGAGGTGGGTCCATTTGTAAAAAGGATTCTTGCCGAGGTGGGTCCATCCGTAGCAGGATTCCATTAGATGTGGATCCATCTCTAATGGGATCTCATGACTTGTGGTTCCATCCCTATTGGGAATATATTAGAGGCGGACCCATATGTCATAGGATTCTGTTAGAGGTGTCTCCATCTGTAGTAGGATTGAGAGGTGGATCCATATGTAGTAGGATTTTCTGTGGGGTGGACCCATATGTAGTGCGATTATGTTTGAGGTGGGCCCATACAAGTGCGAGTTTATGCAAGGTCGACCCATACGTAACAGGATTATACAAGGGGTGGATCCATCTGTGTAATACGATTTCATTCGAGGTGGGCCCATCACCATTAGGATTCCAGTAGAGGCGAACCCATTCCTAATCGGATTCCATTGGAGGTGGATCCGTATGTATTAAGATTATATTAGAAGTGGATCCATACCGAATGGGTTATATTGGATGTGGATCCATCTGCAATGTGGTGTGATTATGTTATGGGTGTATCCATCTTTAAACAGAGCTAGTTCATCACATGTGGATCCCTCTCTAATGGGACTCAGAGGTGGAATCATCGCTAATATGTTCCCATCAGGAGTGGTTCCATGTCGAATCGGGTCCCATGAGCGATGGGTCCATCTCTAATCGGTTCCATTCGAGTTGAATCCATTTGCAATCGGATTTGAGTAGAAGTGGATCCAACTGTGCCAGGATCCCATTAACGATGGATCTACATCTAATGGGATCCTTTTAGAGGTGGATCCATATGTATCCGGCCCCAACTGGTGGAGGATCCATGTGTAATAGTCTCCCATTCGGAGTGGATCGATCTCTGTTAGAATCCCATTGGAGGTGGACCCACATGTTGTAGGATTTTATTAGAAGTGGACCCATCATTGATAGAACTCCATTAGAGGTGGATCTCAATCCAGGACCCCATTCTGGATGGATCCATCTCTATTCGGACCCCATTAGAGGTGTTTGCATGTGTACCAGGAGTCCATCAAAGGTGGATCTATTTGTATTATGATTATTTTTAGCTGTGGACCTATATGTAGTAGGATTCCATTGGAGGTGGATCCATATGTAGTATGAATACATTAGAAGTGGTATCATCGGCAATAGGATTCGATGAAAAGGTGGATCCATTCGAAAATGATGTTATGACATATTATAAGAATCGTCAGCGAAAAGACACCCCCCTCGAAGGAACCCGATTGAATCCTCCACGAACGGAGTCCCATTGTAATTCCACACAAAAGGAATGCTATGGTAACGCCACAGAAGGAATCCTTGTGGGGCGGCTAGCAAAACTGGGGAGCCCCGAAGGAGAACCAACAATGTGTGTTTCCTTTTTATATGAAAAAATCCCCCCGCCAACACACAACCAATCATTTGTTGTTCCCTTCTTCCTCGGAGGTCTCTACTTTTGCTGGCCGCCACACATGGATTCCTTTCGTGACGCATTACAATCGGACCCCCCCCGTGGCCGCCGACCGAAGAAGAAAAATGCATTGAAGAAGAACAAGACAACAACATGAAAAGCGCGAGAAAAGCTCGTGAACCTCTGGAAGTGGAGTCGCCGCCTTGGGGGCCATCGTTGAGTCATCTTGAGTGATATCAATCAGAGGAGGGGGGGTCCCAATTAGCATCGCCCCCAGGAGGCCAGGCCAAAACGGGGCCAAAACCTGAGTAAAACCAGTGATGCAGGCTTCCTCGCGGAGGCCGTTTTGGACGCTCCAACTGCCCACGGGCCCCCCCACGTCCAGGTCCAGGGGAGGGGTCACGGGGGGGGGGTCCCGCCGGGGAAGAAGGGGGTTGGAAGAGGCAGCTCCCTAGACCACCTGCGCCCGAAAGGGCTGGTGGGAGTCCCGCTCTCGACCCTCAATCCAGTGCGGGGGACGCTGATGGGTGATTATGCCTGCGCCCACGTCGGCGTCCCTGTGCGGCTGAACTCGCGCTGTCGCGCCGCAGTGGGGGACGCCGATGGGTAATTACGCCTGCGCCCACGTCGGCGTCCTTGTGCGGCTGAACTCGCGCTGTCGAGCCGCAGCGCCACGTGGGTGGGTGAAGTTCCCAGCCGCCCATTGACAGGCGGCTTTTGCTGCTCTTAAGCTCTGAGCATCCAAGGGTGGAGGTATGCTTGCGAGGGCGACCGTTCCTCTACGTCCTTTGCCCACTCCTCCCCCAGCCGCTTCCCATGAGGCTGCCACTTTCAAGCAGAAATGGGATGACTCTGGGGCGCAGCCTGATGATTCTTGTGGTTCTCTTTTTTGTCCCACTCCACGGGGTGCATGATGATCCTTCAACAGACGATTGATTGAAGAAGCAGGACTTGAATCTTCGGCCCCTCGTCAAGTAGGCAAGTTCGGACGCCCGCAGACATGTGCATGGGCTCGACGGAGTTTTGTACACTCGCCTTGCTTATTCGCTTTGGGTTTTAAGTGTACAGTGGGCACATACGGCAGAACATCCTGTTATGTATGACAAGTTAGTTCATTATTGGACGTGCCGCCCACTTGCGTGCTCTACCCCAATTCCTGGGTCTTGGCTCGTTGCTGCCTTTCTCGGGTTGCTTGGTCTTGGTTCCTTGGTCTTGGTTTCCTGGACCCTTGGTCTCGGTTCCGGCGTTTCTTGTTCTTGGTTGTGTGGTTCTTTGGTATTGGTCCCTTTCTGCCGCGCTACGCGATACCGAGCACTGCTCTGCATCGTATTCTTTCGCAGTGGTCACATTAGCTTTGAACTGCTCTGGAAGGAGACCTCTCATCAGGATCGTGCCGGGCTCGTCTCTTTGTCCTCCAAGGTACGGAGGCCAAATTTATACGTAAGTCGGGCGTGTCTCGCTACAAGGGGATTGTGGACGAAAAAAGATATTCAAATGATCCCAGTGCGACCCTACCTAGGAGTTGGAGCCTCTAGGAAAGCAACATTAGTAGGAGCGGTAAACGCCGTCCCCCTCCTTCTCCTCATCGTCGTAGTTGTAGCAGTAGCGGTAGTAGTAGCAGTAGTTTTAGTAGTAGTAGTAGTCGTAGTCGTAGTCGTAGTCGTAGTCGTAGTCGTAGTAGTAGTAGTAGTAGTAGTAGTAGTAGTAGTAGTAGTAGTAGTAGTAGTAGTAGTAGTAGTAGTAGTAAGTAGTAAGTAGTAGTAGTAGTAAGTAGTAAGTAGTAAGTAGTAGTAGTAGTAGTAGTAGTAGTAGTAGTAGTAGTAGTAGTAGTAGTAGTAGTAGTAGTAGTAGTAGTAGTAGTAGTAGTAGTAGTAGTAGTAGTAGTAGTAGTAGTAGTAGTAGTAGTAGTAGTAGTAGTAGTAGTAGTAGTAGTAGTAGTAGTAGTAGTAGTAGTAGCGCCAGAACCGCCGACGCCACGCCGTAAGTGAAGCAGCAGCAGAAGCAGGCAGCAAGTCGCCGAGACAGCAGCAACAGCAAGCAGGCACGGAGATGAGGGCGGATAGCAGCATCAAAAGCAGCAAGCAATAGTGGATGCTGCAGCAAGCAGCAAGCAAAAGCAAGCAGCTGCAATAGTGGATGCTGTGCTGCGCTCTGCTCTGCTATGCTATGCTATACTATGCTATGCTTCACAATGCTATGCTGGGCTAGGCTAGGCTATGCTATGCTATGCTATGCTATGCTGCGCTATGCTATGCTGCGCTAGGCTATGCTATGCTATGCTATGCTTTTGCTGTGCCTTCGCGTTTGCCTTCATTGTTGCCTTTGCTTTTGCTTTTGCTTGGCACCCGGGGAGCGCAACTGGGGGAACCGCGCGTTTGCTTTTACCTTTGTTGTTGCTTTTGCTTGGCTCCCAGGGGACTGGGGGAACCGCCCGGGGCGGGTTGCACTGCCCGGCCCCTGTAAGCCAAGAAAGTAAGAATCATTCTTGGCAGAGCCTAGGTAGGGAAAATTATCCCAGTGCGACCCTACCTAGGAGTTGGAGCCCCTAGGAAAGCAGCATTAGTAGTAACAGTAAAGCTAAGCTAAAGCTAAGCTAAAGCTAAGCTAAGGCTACGCTAACACTAAGCTAAAGCTGAGCTAAAGCTAAACTGAAGCTAAGCTAAAGCTAAAGCTCAGCTAAAACTAAGCTAAAGCTAAAGCTAAGCTAAAGCTAAGCTAAAGCTAAGCTGAAGCTAAACGAAAGCTAAGCTAAAGCTAAGTTAGGGCTAAGCTAATTCTAAGCTGAAGCTAAGCTAAAGCTGAGCTGAAGCTAAGCTAAAGCTAAGATAAAGCTAAGCTAAAGCTAAGCTCAAGCTAAGATAAATCTAATATAAAACTAAGCTAAAGCTAAGCTAAAGCTAAGCTGAAGCTAAGCTGAAGCTAAGCTAAAGCTAAGCTAACACTAAGCTAAAGCTAAGCCAACACTGAGCTGAAGCTAAGCTAAAACTAAGCTAAAGCTAAGCTAACACTAAACTGAAGCTAAGCTAAAGCTAAGCTAAAGCTAAGCGAAGGCTAAGCTAACACTAAGCTAAAGCTAAGCTAAAGCTAAGCTGAAACTAAGCTAAAGCTAAGCTAACGCTTAGCTAAAGCTAAAGCTAAGCTAAAGCTAAGCTAAAGCTAAGCTAAAGCTAAGCTGAAGCTAGACTGAAGCTAAGCTAAGGCTAAGCTAAAGCTAAGCTGAAGCTAAGATGAAGCTAAGCTAAAGCTAAGCTAAAGCTAAGCTAAATCTAAACTTCAGCTAAGCTGAAGCTAAGCTAAAGCTGAAGCTAACACTAAGCTAAAGCTAAGCTAACACTGAGCTGAAGCTAAGCTGAAGCTAAGCTAAAGCTAAGCTGAAGCTAAGCTAACACTAAGCTGAAGCTAAGCTAAAGCTAAGCTAAAGCTAAGCTAAAGCTAAGCTAAAGCTAAAGCTACAGCTAAAGCTGAGCTAAAGCTAAAGCTAAGGCTAAAGCTCCCAGGGGACTGGGGGAACCGCGGGGCGGGGACTGGGGGAACCGCCCGGGGCGTGTAGCACTGCCCGGCCCCTTTAAGCAAAGAGAGTAAGAACCCTTCTAGGGAGAGCCTAGGTAGGGAAAAATACCCAAATACGCAAAACTAGTAACAACATCGTCCACATATTATGTTTTGACTATTTTTGAATACTCCCCTTGTAGAGGGACACGCCCGACTTAATGTATACATGCCCACCGGTCTTCGGCCGGGCCCTGCCTCAGTCCAGAGGGGTGCCTGCGCCCTCCTGGCCAGCCAGGAGGGCGTGGCGTATACGCCGCTGCTGGGCTCAGGATGGGCCTGGCCATGGAGCGGTGGACATGTGCACACGGTGGTCGTTGAAAGTAGGTATTTTCGGATTCCCAGATCCCAATCTACTTCAAGCGCCTTCCTACTTCAAGAATCGATATGCTTTTGCTGTGTTTTGTTGTTGTCTGGCAGGGCCTGGACCCAATCCACTTGATCCGCCTTCCTACTTCATGATTTTGCCTACTTCTTCCGACCGACGTGTATAGAGTTCGTCGCCCTACATATAGCAAGGATGCGACACTTCCCAAGGTCACCCTTGCATCCGTCCCCTTCGGCCTATCCTTGGCCGCTCTCGCTGGCCGCGCCCTGAGCGCAAAGTGGCGACATGGCCTTCCGAGGCCCTTGCATCCTTATGGTGCGTCCTTCTTGTACTCATGCAGTGGCGAAGCATCCTGGCTTGCCTATAGACCCACCAAATGAATGGTCTAAGAACCTTGTGTGGTCTGCAAGACATGCTCTTAGAACATTTCTTGTTGAGACTGTCTTGTTTTTAGGCATCGGTATATGTTCTAAGAACATTGTTTCTGTTATTCGAACATTTTGAGATCCTAAGGACATGTCATAGTAGGCCTACAAAAATGCCTGGACGATCGGTCCCTGCTCAATAGAATTCGTCGCCCTATAGGTGAACTTCATGCGGCAGCACACCTTCGCTCTGGGCGCCACGCTCCACGCGGGCGCCCTCGTCTGCAACTACCCCTGGGACGGCCGCCGGGGGGCGCCAACTTTCCGCGCGCACGCAGGCGGAGGAGGAGGAGGAGGAGAAGGGAGAAGGAGGAGGGGACGGCTTCAGGTCCAAGACCAAAACCGCCGTCAGTGAAGAAAAGGAGGAGGAGGAGGAGGAGAAGGAGGAGAAGGAGGAGGAGCAGGAGGAGGAGGAGGTAGCAGGGAGGAGGAGGAGGAGGGGACGGCTTCAGGTCCAAGAGCAAAACCGCTGTAAGTGAAACAAAAAGAGGAGGAGAAGGAAGGAAGAGGAGGAGGGGACGGCTTCAGGTCCAAAGTCAAAACCGCCGTGAGTGAAGAGGAGGAGGAGGAGGAGGAGGAGGAGGAGGAGGAGGAGGAGGAGGAGGAGGAGGAGGAGGAAGGGAGGAGGGGGACGAGGAGTTGGAGGAGGAGAAGGAGGAGGAGAAGGAGGAGGAGGATCCCCCCGCGGTGCGCGTCCTGGGCCCACGGGGTCGGGCTGGGCTGCGCGGCTCCCTCGGTTTGGGCTCCGCGTGGCTGCGCGGCGCCGGCACGCGCGTGAACAGCCGCGGTCGGGGCGAGGGATATCCAGGGGCTCCCACGAGGGCGCGCAGTGAGTCGCGCTTAGCGGGCCTCCTTCCTCCTCCCCCTCCTCCTCGTTTCCCCTCTCCTCCCCTTTCGGGGCGGCGCGAGAGCGCGGAGTTCTTCGCGCAGCGCGGAGCGCGAAGTCAGGAGCCCTTGAAATCTCGAGGTCGGCTCGGGGAGGATACACCTTAGGCGATGCTTAAGAAAACCTAAGTTTTCGGCCAGAGTCTCGATTATTCTTAACGTTTCAATGTAAATCCTAAGATTTTAATAGAAATGTTGGGTTTTTATTTAAGTTCCGAGACTATGAATTTCTGAACCCATGATTTCTTAAGCATTTCGCAGGGTGTACCCTCGAATGCTCCTCAGTTTTCGGAGGCGGAATTCGTACAGGACCACCGCCTGGAGGATCAACCTTCGGGGGCCTCGGCAGACGGTGGACATGGGTATGCTCGAGCCCCCCGCGGGCCAAAATAGATACATTTTCGCCGCCCGCTGAGGCACCAGGGCGTCAGTTCCCAGGCGGTGGATGTGGATCAGTCCCCGCCTAACAGTTTTGGCCGGCGGAGGGTCTCATGTTCTTGGAGGACGGTATTCTTTAAGCAGTGGCGAAGCGTCTTGGCTCGCCTATTGGCCCACAGAAGAATATTATGATACACTTTCGTGGTTTGCACGAAATGTTCTTAGACATTTCTGGCTGATTCCGTCTTGTTTTAACACATCGGGCTCATGTTCTAAGAACATTGTTTCTGTTCTTAGAACATGTCTGGGTTCTAAGAGCACGTCGTGGCAGGCCTACAGAAATGCCGGGACGGTCGGTCCCTGTTCAAAGATCTGGCCACACACGTCCTGATTGGGCCGTTTTTTCACCGTTTCCGAAAAAGTGCCCCTTGAAAATGGAAACGGCAAAAAATCGGCGACCAGAAACAGCAACAAAAACGGCTCAAGGATTGGAACCGGAGCGGGAACCCGCAAAAGAACTGCGACGGAACCGGTAACAAAAACGGCGACGGAACCGGCACAAAAACGGCAAAACGGAACCGGCAACAAAAACGGCTTTGTCGTTTCCGGGGCGCACTAAGGTCCTGCCCCTCTGGTCTTCCCGCGCATCGTGCCTCAGGCCGCTTCCGTGCGCCCGCCCCGCCGCCTGCTCGACCGGCGCCATTGCTTGCCGGCGGTCCGCGGGCCAAGAAGGGGGTGGCTCTTCGCAGGCCTGGAGGTTGACACCAGCACCAGTTTCGGCGGTGTGCCTCGACCTTCGTGGGCCCTGGAAACGACAGGGCCGTTTTTGTTGCCGGTTCCGTTTTGCCGTTTTTGTGCGGGTTCCGACGCCGTTTTTGTTATTGGTTCCGTCGCCGTTCTTTACGGGTTCCCGCTCCAGTTCCAATCCTGGAGCCGTTTTTGTTGCCGTTTCCGGTCGCCGTTTTTGTTGCCGTTTCCATGTTCAAGGGGCCTTTTTTTCGGAAACGGTGCAAAGAAAACGCCCTGCCGTTGCCGGGGCCCACAAAGGCCCCGACCGAGGGAAGAAGATCCCGATTTTGGTGATGGTGGCAATATTCTGGCTTCCAAGGGGGCCGAAATATCACCACGAACACAGAGTCTAGGATCATCTTCCCCCTGTGGAGGCAACCCCCTGTGTTGGTGTTGGTGCCAATTTCCAGGCCTCCGAGTTCCCTGGTTCCCCGATTTTTTTTGTCCGAATTGCGCCTCGCGAGGTAGCTCTCACTTGGAACCCGCCGGGGGTCTATGGCCCTGGGCTGGTGTTGACCAGGGCGGGCAGGTTCGAAGTGTTGGGTTCGGAAGGTTTTTTTTGTTTTTATCGGCTTCCTTGGGCCGTCTTCGGGCCCCCCAGGAGACAAAAACACATCCATGGTGAAAACCTGCATCAGGTGGCCCCCAGAAGGTCCAGGGACAGATTGTGAGCGGATCTGGCTGCATCCCCCTGGGCCCCAAACAATTCAGAGCCCCGGCTCCAAGTCCTACAGTCAACCCGCATAGTAAGGATGGCAACCTTCCAAAGGGTACCCCTGCATCCTTGCCTCCTGGGTCCATCCTTGGCCACTCTCGTTGACCACGCCCCGCTCGAAGAGCTCCGTGATGGGCTTCCGAGGCCCTTGCATCCTTGTCGCGCCTCCTCATCAGGCATCCTTATCGCGTCCCCCTCTAGGGGGACGCGCCCGACTCAGCCCCAGGCTACAGCTCCGGCCTCCCCGGGCGCGGCGCGCCCTCGCTGTGCCCCGACGACGCGCTCTACGGGCACATCCCAGCGAGGGCTCCCGCCGCCGGCCCCGCGAGCGCCCCCCTGCGGAGGCTCGCCGTCTTCGCCGCCGCCGTCGTGGTCGCCGTCGCCGTCGCCGTCGCCGTCGCCGTCGTGTTGCCGCCCGCCTTCGGCGGCAGAGGGACCACAGAGATGGAGCCCCAGGTTCGGCCACTCTTAAGTCGGGCCTGTCCCCCTACAGGGGGATTTTCGAAGAAAAGTAAGAAATATCCCAAACATAGTCAAAAATTGTCTAAATATAGTCTGGGGCTATTTTTGTTAGTATTTTCTGTTTTGTTTTGTGACATTTTGGGGATATGTTTTATGTTTCGTCGAACATTTCCTTGTAGGGGGACACGCCCGACAAAAGGCCACTCCCCTCCCCCCCAGATCCAAAGTGGGGTTTGGGGCCTCGCGGAGGCCCTGGGTGTTCCATTCGGTCTGTCCTGACGCCTGCGCTGCCGAATGCCCATCGGGCTGGGATGGGGGCCGTGCCTGAGAGGAGGGCACCCAGCAGGCTCCACTTCAATGTAATCGATCCGGGTCGATGTCAATTTCGGCCAGCCCGATCCGATTTGACTCCCGACGTTCCGGCGACCCGGTGCTTGCATGGCACTGCTGGGCATTCTGGCGCATGTGGCCCGCTTCGATTTCGACCCCGAGCCGATGCGGCCCGCTCCGGCGCACCCTCCGATTCGATCCGATTTCGCCGGTGCGATGTAGACCTAAGTCGGGCCTGACCCTCTGCACGGGGAATTTTCGAAAATAGTCAAAAAATAGTCTGGGGACTATTGTTTGAGTATTTTGTGGCATCTGTTGGATATTTGTTGGGTATTTTTTTATGCTTCGTCCAAAATCCCCCTGTAGGGGGGACAGGCCCGACCTAAACGTGGACTGGTCCTGCTTGCCCATGCCCCAGTCGGCGAGGAATGGTTACTGCTGGCGTTCGGTCCATCCCGCCGCCGTGCCCGGGTCGTGGGTCATAGGCCTCTCGGGTGTTCTTTGGGATGTCGTGGGAGGCCTCTCGGGTGTTCTTTGGTATGTCGTTGGAGGCTTCTCGGGGGTTCTTTGGGATGTCGTGGGAGGCCTCTCGGGGGCTTCTGGGGGGTCGTTTTGGGGCCCTCTTGGGGGCCCTTTGGGAGCTTCTGGGGGTGTCTTCGGGGCCTCCAGTTGGGGCCTCGTGGGGGCATCCTGGGGGCCGCCTGGGGGCCTCTTGGGGCGGAAGACTTGGATTTTCGCTTCGTGCTCCCCCTCTTGGGTGCTTCTTGGGGTTGTCTTTGGGCTCTCTTGAGGCGCCCCTGAAGCTGTCTTGGAGCCCTCTTCGGAAGTGTTGGGGCCCTCCTGGGAGCCTCTTGGGCTGTCTTGGGGTGTTTCTGGGGGCCTCTAGGACAGTTTTGGAGCGTCGAGAGCTCGAAGTCGAGGAACCCCAAATTGTTGGAAAAACTTGTGTTAAATCAATAACTTTGTACAATTAATGATTTTGACCTCTCGGGGCCCTCTTGGGGAGGCTCTTGGGGTTCTCTTGGGACGTCTTGGGGGCCTCTTGGGCCGTCTTGGGGTCACGGCGTAGTGGAGCGACCGTTCGGCGACTCGGCGCCCTCTTGGGCCGTGTACGGGGCATCCTGGCGCTCTCTGGGCCCGTCTTGGGGCCGTCTCGGGCCCCAAGAAGTCATGCGACAAGACTTCCCGTAGCCCAGGGGAACCGCAGGAGGCCCCGCCGAATTTAGCAGTGTGGTGCCCAGGCCTCCTGTACAGTCGGGGCCCTGAAGAAGGAACCCTTTTCGTTGGGGAGGGGCTCGGTAATCCTTGATTGGGCTGCAGTTTGCTTTCTGTTTTCCTGAGGTTTTTCATGGGACATCGAAGTTCAACTTATGGGAAAAAGGGGCCCCGTTCCTTATTTAGGGTTCCTTCTGTCAACGCCCCGACTGTAGGACTGATCTTCAGGAGCCAGGACACGTGGCTCACAGGACGAGGCAGAGGACCTGTGGGCACGCCCTCCGTGCCCGGCGGCCCGGATGCGGAGTCTTCTTCGCGTATCGGCGCCGCGGTAGGATGGCCGAGTAATCGGGACGACCGACATGGGTATTTTGGGGGTACTTTTGGGGAATGTTTTTTTCTTCGTCCAAAATCCCCCTGCACGGGGACAGGCCCGACCTAAATGTGGACTGGTCTTGCTTGCCCATGGCCCCAGTCGGCGAGAAAATGGTTACAAATGGCCTTCGGTCCATCCAGCCACCGTGCCCGGGTCGTGGGTCGAAGGCCTCTCGGATGTTCTTTGGGATGTCGTGGGATCGGGACGACCGACATGGGTACGGAAAGAATGGGTACAATGCCCAACAGCAGTTCCTGCTCATTTTGAACCGGACTCGCTGTCCACGCCGCCGCGGCCTGTGTCGATATGAGACAGAAGGCCGCCTGCCCAACAGCGGCCGCTGTTGGTTTGGGACAACATTTGTTGGGCATTGTACCCATTCTTTCCGTGCCCATTTCGGGCGTCCAGAGAGTAGCGCTATGATGTTCCAACCGACTTTAGCCTTGACTACCAGAAAGAAGCCCGAGCACCAAGAACGTACCGACACTTGAGTGTTTTCACGTGTCGGGCCCTGGGAGGCGAGACTCGTTCGACACTGTTTCGATACTTTTCTGGGTGCTCCAAGCTATTCGTGGCATGTGGTCCTCAAGTACGATGGGATCCGCAGAAGAGCAGCGCTACATTTGGCACAAGCATGCGTTTTTGGAGGTCCGCCCAACTGTCTTGGGTCGGCGCCGGATCCCCCCAGTCGATCCAAGACATCTGAGCGGGCCTCCCCATACCTATATACATCTCACGGGGGACCGGGTCCGGGGGCCGGGGGGGGGCCGGAGCCCAGCGACCGCAGATGTGGGGCCCGCGGCCGGGCCCGCCTCTGGGAGGCCCAAACTCGCCAGGACGGTCTCGAGACAGCCCCAAGACGCCGTCCAGGGGTCTCTGGCGACGCACGATGCGTTTTAAGCTGCCCCGGAGGCCCCCAAGACGCCCCAAGAGGCCTTGAAGGTGCCGCCCAAGAGCGCCCCGAGCGGGCAAAATCGTTGATTTTGATTGGTTTTCTTCAATGTGTATTGCATTCGCTGTTCCGTGTTTCTGGCGCTAAAGCACCGCGAGGCTCCCCAAACCGCTCCAAGACGGCCCAAGAGGCCCCAAACAGAGCCCCAGACCGGCCCGAGAGAGCCCCGAGACGGCCCCAGAGCCGTCCAAGACGGCGCAAGAGGGTCCCAAGAAGGCCCCCAAGAGAGGGAACGCGAACCGAAAAATCAAGCTCTCCGCCCCAAGAGGCCCCAAGAGGCCCCAAGATGCCCCCAGGAAGCCCCCTAGAGAGCCCAAGATGCCCACAAGAAGCCCAAATGAGGCTCCAAGAGGCCCCAAGACGGCACCCAAAAGGCTCCAAAATTCTTTCTAAGAGGCCCCCGAAGACATACCAAGAAGGTCCCATGACGACTGCACGAAGCAGTCCAGGATGCTCCGAGGAGGCCCCGAGAAGCTCGCTAGAACTCGAGCGCGCGCGAAGCGCGCGCGATGGTTCTAGTCCTGTATACATATATATAGAGATATATATACATACATGTATAGACAACTTACATACATACATACATACATACATACATACATACATACATGCATACATACATACATACATACATGCATACATGCATACATGCATACAAACATACAAACATACATACATACATACATACATACATGCATACATACATACATACATACATACATGTATATAGTGTACCAGTTTTGGATGCTCGGTTAGGGGTATCAGCATTAGCTAGAGCGCGACGCTTTCCAGATGGCATATTCATTTTCCCCCGATCCCTGGTACATTGGATTTTTGACGGTCTATATATGTATATATATATATATATATATGTATATTCATGCGTACACATGTACCTATACATATGATTAGACCTGGACGCGCACATGCACATGCATATACACGTGCATGGACATGTACAGGCATCCATATCCATAAGCAAACACATAGACATAGTCATACACAGTCAGATATAAACGTTTACATGCAGATGCAGTGGTACCAACATGTGCGTACAACATATACATATTATAAATATAGTTATGTTGTCATGTCCTGTGCGCGCCGCACATAGAAACCATATATAGAGAGAGAGAGGGAGAGAGATAACCATGTAAATGGCCATCCCATCGATTAACTTCGAACGGTTGTTGCGTTTGTAACTGTGCTCATTCTTCGACGATCGGCACCGCGGCATGTTGAGGGGCAGCGATGCGTGGGGCTTGGCGCAGGGTGGGGAACCACGATCTGGAATGGACGATCCTTCGCCGATCGATGACCGATTGGCCACCGCGAGAGTGGGGACGCCTCGCGGTCCCTTGGCGGGGTGGGGCACCCATGCTCCGGCCTCGGCGAGGCATTTGGCGATTTTTGGGGGGTCGAGGCCCCCCTCGCCGAGCCCGTCTCTGTCACGCTGTCCCCCGAGGAGTGTCCTCTGTTCGTGTGGCCATCGTCCTCTTACGCCTTGTGTAGCCGGTCTGCGCGGGCCCTCGCACACCCCCCCCCCTCCATGGAGTAGATCTTTGCTGTTTCTGGCGCCTGTGTCGAGCAGGTTGAGTCTTCCCCATAGGACGCACTGCTGCAAACCAATGTCGAAGCGCCGAAAAAGAACACGCTCGCGTGTCGGTGCCGCGGCACTCTCGAAGGAGGGCCGGTCGAGGCGGTGGCGGCCTTTTTGGGGTTCGAGGTGGGAGGCGTTGGGACGCGGCCGTTGGCGCTGGGCGGTTCTCCAGCCTCGGGGCTCTTGCAGCACCGGCGCCCCCGGCCTCCCTCAGGGGGCCAGCCAGGGGGCCCGTTCCTCGAGGCGGATCGGGCCGCGTCGCCAAGAAGGCTCCAGGGAGGCTCAGAGAGGCTCCTCCTCCTCCTCCTCCTCCTCCTCCTCCTCCTCCTCCTCCTCCTCCTCCTCCTCCTCCTCCTCCTACTCTTCCTCCTCCTCCGCCAGCTTCTAGGAACTTGTTGCCTACGCGATGCGTTTTTGATTCCTCGTTGGCCCCGTCGGGGCCTGGGTGTCTCGACCTCGGTGGCCGAGCGAAGACAGCTCGGGGCTCCCACCCTCCCTGGGGGCAGGGCTTCCGTGACTCGCTTTTGAAGCGCCCGACAGGCCAAAGGGTCGCGGTTTTCCTTCGCAATTTGTTGGTGCCCGTTGGAGACACGATTTCGGTCCGATATCGTCTCGCCGCCGCCGTGGACGCCTGGGCCCGATTCGGGCGAAGAGAACTATGCACATGCACCGATCCTGGCAAGGCCCATCCTCGACCCAGGATCGGTGTATATGCCTTCCTGGCCAAGCTAGGAGGGCGTAGGCACCGATCCTGGGCTTAGGAGGGGCCTGGCCAGAGTCGGTGTATGTGCATAGTTCTTTTTCCTCTACCCGATGGGGCCCCGGGGGATGAGGCCCCGAGGGATGGGAACATCGCCCGGGGAGGGCCGCCGTTGTCTCGACCGGCCACGGCCCGGCTGCCCCGCCGACGGGCCTTCCGGGCCATAGCTCGGGCCATCCTGGCGGCCGCCCTGGACGATCCGGGCACCCCAGCAGTGACGATCGAACAACACGCACCCATACCCAGAGGGGGGTACAACGACGCGAAGATCGGGACAAAATCGGATCGGGATAACTCGAAATCTCTGAGAATCGGCGGGTTTGGAGGATGTATTGGGCGCCGCGGCCGCTCCAGAGCGTTCCGGAACGCTCTGAGAGCGCTCCGGAACGCTCTGGAGCGATTTATCCCGATCCTAGTCCTGTTTTAGGGGGACGGAGGAGGCTATGGGTGCGTGTTGTCGGGTGGGGGTCCCCGCTCGAAGGGGAGCTTCCCCCAGGGTTCGACCATTCGCACCCCTACCCATAGCCAGTTGCCCTCCGTTCGACCCTCCTATGGGTTATGGGTGTGAGTTGTTCGCTCGTCAGGCAGCGCGATCGTCGAGGCGCAGCTGCTGGAAGTCAAGCTGCTCCGAAGCCGGAGGGCCACAAAAGAGCGCACGAGCGCGTCCGAAGCCCTCCAACGCTGAGAATCCCGGGGGGGAGCCGGCGCTGCTTCGGCTTCCCCCTCCCCTTTGGGGGCCGATCGGCGATCTCTCGGCGATGGATCGTCCACTGCTGGTCAAAAGGATCCCGCTCTGGGCCAGGCTCACCGCACCGGTGCCTGTCAGCATCCCGCGATGCCGATATTCGCAGAAGGCCATCGGAGGCGTTCGAATACACAGGTGTTCGGAGGTCCGCGGTTCAGTACACGATCTAGTCCAGCGACCCCAAATGCAACCGATCGGGAGGGGGGAGGCATGATGCCGCTAGACAGCTTTTCTTCTCAGGCTTGCTAGAAGGCTGACAATGAAAAGCGAGCACCACACGCGGCATCAACGTGTACGTTCGGGGGTCCGCCCTGGTGTCTTGGCAACCAAAGAGCGGACGACAGAAACCGACTCTAACCAGCAAGCAGTGAGGAGGAGGAGGAGGAGGAGGAAGAGGAGGAGGAGGGAAGAGAGAGAGAGAGAGAGACAAGCTGGGTGCGCTCGCGTCATATCTGACGTCCTACCCCTCCCTCCCATCCCTTCCCATGGCGCTGCTTTTCTCTATCCGCGGACGCGTGTCGTAGCGGACCTGTGTCTCCGCGCGCGCGTGCGTAGTGGGTGGTGGTGCGCGTGCGTGCGTGCGTGCGTGTGTGCGTGGTTGTGGTTGTGGTGGTGGTGGTGGTGGTGGTGGTGGTGGTGGTGGTGGTGGTGGTGGTGGTGCGGCGCGGTGGTGGCGGGCGGATGGGCGCGCGAGAAAGAGGCCCGCGCTGGGGCGAGAACGCCATCCTGAACGACGGAGGCCAAACACCGATCCGAAAATGAGGCCCACGCTGCAGCGGGAGCACGATTCGGAACGATTCGGGAGCAGAAATGAGGCCAACGCCTCAGCGAGAGCAGCATTTTGGAAAAAAACGCAGGCGAAAACCCGTTTCCCGGGAATCCTGTGTGTAAGAAAACGGTACGCGGGGGGGTCGGCGATCACCCAACCGCCATCAGGGGAAG
The DNA here is from genome assembly GCA_963575745.1 of Prorocentrum cordatum. Taxonomy (NCBI): domain Eukaryota; class Dinophyceae; order Prorocentrales; family Prorocentraceae; genus Prorocentrum; species Prorocentrum cordatum. The sequence goes on along the minus strand of CAUYUJ010003003.1, from coordinate 182,017 downwards.
AGGGAGAGTATTTTCATATTGAGTAATTGTACAATGGGAAGAGGATGAGGACGAAGAGGACGTGGAAGGAGATAGGGGGGGGCAGGAGGAGGGACAGGGGGTCGGCGAGGCTCCAGAAGGAGGGAGATGATGACGAGTGCCGACGAGGCTTGTGTCCATATCCGCTGCAGCTTGAAGTTTCGGGTCTCTCCCCCAGAAGCCCGAGGCGCGCTGGACATGGTTGAAAATCTGCCCCCCGAGGCCAGACTGGCATACCTATCCAGTGCGCCTCGGCCTCCTGGCGCCCCTCCGCAGAAAGTCCCGGGCGCAGTGGCTGCGGATAACGAGGCCCGCCCGCGTCGAGGGCGAGGGGGGGAGGGCGACGAGGCTCTGGAGAACAGGCTGGCCCGCGCCCCCCGCCCGCCCGATCCCCCCCCGGGGGGGGGCGCCGGCTCTGCTCCGCGTACAGCGGGCTGCACCCGCGGATGCGCGGCTCGCAGGCCGCCCGGGATGCGGAGGGCGAGGAGGGGTCAACGGCACCGTAACGGGTACTTACTAACGGGTACTTTGAATTTTTGCCGAAAGTTGCCAGTTTAGGGCCTTTTTCTTGCATTGCAGCTTTGCCCACATCGGGAAGGGTTGGGTTCGCTGGTTCACTGGCCAAAGTACCCGTTAGTGGAGTCCCCGTTTGAGGGGCGCTGAAGGGGGAGAAGGGGGGAGGGGAGGATCCGCGGCGCGCTGGGAGACAGAGCCCTTCCTCCTCCTCCCTCGCCCTCCCTCCTCCTCCGCCTCCTCATTGTGCACCGAGTGCGGTCGTACCCTTCGACGGTCGTGGGCGTCCTCCGCCTCCTCCTCCATCCTGCTCCGCCCCCCTCTTCCTCCTCCTCCTCCTCCTCCTCCTCCTCCTCCTCCTCCTCCTCCTCCTCCTCCTCCTCCCCTCCTCCCCCTCCCCCTCCCCCTCCCGCTTCCCCTCCTCGATCTCCTCCTCCGTCGTATGCGAGGGCGAGGGAGGAGGAACCACTATTCGCTGGGGGACAGTTTTTTCCTCCTCCTCCTCCTCCTCCTCCTCCTCCTCCTCCTCCTCCCTCCTCCCTCCCTCCCTCCTCCCTCCCTCCCTCCCTCCCTCCCTCCCTCCCTCCCTCCCTCCCTCCCGCCCTCCCTCCTCCCTCCCTCCCTCCCTCCCTCCCTCCCTCCCTCCTCCCCCTCGTCCTCCTCCCTTCTCCTCCGTCCCCCCCCTCCTCCTTCTCCCAGTGTTTTTTGACATGCCAGTGGAAACCTAAATCGGCCAGCGGTTACGACAAAGTTGGAAGTGCGCTGCTTGGAGGCGCAAGATCTGGCATTATGCAGCAAGGCTGGCTGCCATGCCACGGGGCCGGTGGGCAGTGAATACACCTGCTTGGAACGCGGCTGATTGCCAGAAAGCAAGCGACCGCCGACCACACGGGCCCCAAAAAACGATTGGACAATGAGATGGTGTTTTTTCCTTCGGGCGCCGGAACTGATGTGGATGCGATGGATTGGTTACGCGAGGCGACAAGCAACACCTGGCGAGTTGGCTGCGAGCGTTCCAATTTCTGGGGGCTGCTGCCCGATCCTCCCATCCCCCAAGGGACACGCCCCGGCGCGACGGTGGTGGTTCGTTCGTTCGTTCGTTCGTTCGTTCGTTCGTTTCTCCTCCTCATTCTCCCCTCCTCTTCCGCCGGGTGCGGAGGGCGAGGGAAGACGACCACGATTCGTTGGGGGACAAAGCTCTCCCTCCTTCCTCCTCCCCCCATCCCTCCCTCCCCCGCTGCTCCTCCTCCTCCTCCATCCCCCACCCCCTCCTCTTCGTCCTCCTCCGCCAAGTGCGGATGGCGAGGGAGGAGGATCCTCCATTCTCAGGGGTAGCGTTAGGGGAGTGGGTATGCTCAAGAGGTTCGAGGATCGCGGCTCTTTTTCTGGAGGTTCTCGAGCGTCCCTGGGCGCCCTCGCGCCCCGGTCTGGATCCGCCTCGGGATTCTTGGCTAAGCGAGCCCTGGGAGAGGTAGCACGGATTGATTTTTGAGCCCCAGTCAGCGGCAGCGTCAGGGGTGAGACGCTCCGGAGGGTGCGCATCGACCCCCACTTGCCCACACAGCGCCGGCATCGCCATCGCTCCCGCTCAGGGCGACCCGTTCGCTGAGGGCGACCCGTTGTCGCGGTATCGCCGTCGTTCCCGCCCAGGGCGTGGGCATGTCGCCGATTTATCGGCGATGCATTTCCCCCCATCGTTGCCCCTCAGGGCGGCCCGTTCGCTCGTACAAGGAAACGGCATGAGCACGAGACCGTGTGAGGTCCGCGCGGATGTCGTGGGTCGGTGTCTGAACTCTCCTATGCGGCGCCGCGCGGGTGTCCAGCGCCGATCCGAGAAGTCCGCGCGGACAGTCGAAAGCTTTGGTTCTGCGGCTGCTTACCTTTCCACTGAGTGGCAGTGTTGTTCTCGCAAGCGTGACTCTGCTTTTGTTCCCCTCAGTGCGCCAGCGACGCACAGACGCGCAGCATCCACAAAAAGACTGCTGGCGCAATGTACTGGCGCAATGTAGATTTGATGCTCCAAAATTCGCTTCAGCGCGATGTATCACACGGTCGGACCGAGGTATAAGATCGAGCCCAGCTATAGGAGGGTACCTTGATGTTCCTCGTGTTTCTTGGACGTGCTTGCGCACCACGGGGGAGAGCATCCTTGGACGTTCTCTGTGTGTGTGTGTGTGTTGGCCAGCGGGGGATCTCAAGTTCTCTCAGGATGCTCTTCCGTCCCGGGTCCCGCCTGTATCCCCACCAGCCCATGCAGAAACGTTGCCCACGAGAGCTGACGGGATCCGGGAGGAAGAGACACGCATGGTGAAGCGACACGGGCAGGGAGGGGACGGGGACGAACGTGGCGCGCCTCCGTTGGAGGTCGTCTTAGAGCACCGCGGGCCTTCTCGGAGCCATCGCCGGCGAAGAGAGGGCCCTCCGCTCGCAGCGAGGGCGCACGGCAGGTCGGATCCCGAAGCGCGTCTCGCGGCGCGCCCAGCCCAAGTCGCGCGGTGCCGCCCTTGGATTGACCTCCCCGCTCAGCGTCCCGGGGGTGTCTAGACCGTGTTGTGGACGCGTGGAGAGCAGCGGGAGTAGAAAGACCTCCTCCTCCTCCTCCCCCTCCTCCTCCTCCCCCTCCCTCCTCCTCCTCCTCCTCCTCCTCCTCCTCCTCCTCCTCCTCCTCCTCCTCCTCCTCCTCCTCCTCCTCCTCCTCCTCCTCCTCCGTGACGTGTTATCTTTTGCGTCGCAGCGCGGCGGAGGCAGGTCCGCACGCGCGCCGGGGCGGTCCGGGCAGCGGGCAGCGCGAACGAGCTGGCGGCAGGAGGAGGGGAAGGCAGACGGAAGCGGCCGCGAGGGAGGTTTTTTTTGTTGGATTGGCTCCTCGCTGAAGCATACGGCTTGTCGAGACTGGGTGGCGTTGCAGCCAGCATAATATTAGTCAGACTAAAAACTTCTGCAAGGGCACCAAGGACGCAAGGACAGTAGTTCAACCCCCACATGGCGAGGTGCGTCGCCGTGGAGCGGCCAAGGCGCACGACATAAACATCCACGTCGCCGAGGGGTCCGCTGTGTCTAGAGATCCCAACGTCGACAGGGGTCCGCCTCCAGCGCTGCCCCTGGCGCGCTCCGCGCGCCGGTGAGGGGGGTCTGGCGCCGATCCAAGAGGTCTGCGCAGACCTCCGAGTTGTCGTAATCATGTCGTCGCTGTGTTTCCCTCTGCCGTCGTACGTTTGGCCACTTTGCTCGCCCTGCTCCTCTTCCTCCTCCTCCTCGTCGTTGTCGTCCTCCTCCTAGTCTCCTCCTCCTCGCCCTCCTCCATCGGGGGCTCCCCCCAGCATCCACTCCGCTCCTCCGCTCCAGCCCTCTCCTCCCTTCCCGCCCTCGCCCCCTCCTCGGCTCGGCGCAGCTTCGACGCAGCTTCGGCGCACGAGTGGAGCGAGTGGCTCCAGGGAGGTCCCCAACGAGAGCCCCTCTTCTCTCAAGGGAGGAAGAACCAACCTTGCCCTGACGATCGGCGTTTGCGACAGGGCCCTGGGCGTTTGCCGAACGGCCCCGCCCTGTTCGATCCCTTCCCTGGGTGCGCTTACTGACCGTCTCCGCTCGTCGGGGTGCGCATCACGGGGGTGGCCTTTCTGCTCGCCTCTCCCGCCTGCGCTCCCCCATCCCGGCCAGGGGCGCCATCCGGGATACCTTGCCCGCGGCCGGCCCGCCGCTGCGCCTCCCGCCTCCCGGCCCTCGCAGGGCGCCCCAAGGGCAGGAGTCTCGTCCCGCTGTGCCCTCCTCGCCCCGCGCCGGTGCCCACGTCCTCTCACTCTTCCTCCTACCATCGCCGTGGAGGAGGAGGAGGAGGAGGAGGAGGAGGAGGAGGAGGAGGAGGAGGAGGAGGAAGAGGAGGACGGGGAGGAGGAGGAGGAGGAGGAGGAGGAGGAGGAGGAGGAGGAGGAGGAGGAGGAAGAGGAGAAGGAGGAGGAGGAGGAGGAGGAGGAGGAGCAACGGGTCCTGAGGGAAACGGGTCCTGAGGTCTTCCTCTTGCCATCGCCGCGGGAGCGAAAAGAACTATGCACATGCACCGATCCTGGCAAGGCCCATCCTTGACCCAGGATCGGTGCATATTCCCTCCTGGCCAAGGTGGAAGGGCGTATGCACCGATCCTGGGCCCAGGATGGGCCCGGCCAGAATCTGTGTATGTGCATAGTTCTGTTCCTTCTGGCCGCGGGGGCAACGGGTCCTGAGGGAAGCGGGTCCTGAGGTCTTCCGCCGTTCCCGGGCCCTCCGCCGGCCCCGGGACCGTCCGAAAGAGGCCTCGGAAAGACAAGCTCGTCCCGGGGGCAAGCCCCGGGGTCCAGGATCCGGTTCCCTCAGGACCCCTTCCCCCTATGCTCATTCACCTCCTCCTCCTCGTCCTCCTCCTCTTCCTTCCTCCTCCTCCTCCTCCTCCTCCTCCTCCTCTCTTCCTCCTCCTCCGCCGCCTCCTCCTCCTCCTCCTCCTCCTCCTCCTCCTCCTCCTCCTCCTCCCCTCGTTCCGGACGAAGGATAAGGAAAGGGGTGGTACGACATTTGCTGCATGAAGCCAGTTTCTGCCCCGCCGCCGGGCCCATTCCTCCATACATGGGCGCTCCCGGGCGCCAGGAGTCTCCAGGAAAGCGAGCTACGTACGTCGTACGTTAATTCTTTACCATGCCCTTTGCTATCCTACGCTTTCGGCCCCCCCCCCCCCGATACTCCTTCTCCTGTCTCCTCCATTCCTTCAAATAACTTCTCCCCGTCGCTCGCCGAGACCAGTTTGTAGGGTGGACGGGGCGTTTCAATTGAGTATTCCTCTCCAGGTAAGACCCTGAAGCTCAACCATTGGCAACAGTTTCACAGATGGAGGGCGAGTTGTTTTCAAAATGCGGCTCTCGCCTTCGCGCCTCGCACATTCGTCTTACCACACTTACAAGAGCTTTACGGATTGAGGGCGGCTCGTTTCCAAAATGTGGCTCTCGCTTTCGTTCCGCGCACATTCGGTTTAAAATTCTGCAAAAGATTCACGGATTGAGGGCGTCCCGTTTTCAACATGTGGTTCTCGCCTAAGCGACGCCCACATTCCTTGTCAAACGTTGCAAGAACTTCACGGATTGAGGGCGACCTGTTTTCAAAATGCGGCTCGCGCTTCAGCGCCTCTCACATTCGGAAGGATTCAGGATAATGCAGGTACATCAGTTACGTTGGTTCGCGGCGTTGAAGTCTCAGGAGTGGTGGTCTGGCACGATTCAGGATCGTTAAGACGCAACTGTCAGGTTGATCCGTGGCGTTGGAATCTCTAGAACAATGTTTTGGCATGCTTCAGGGTCTTGAAACGGTTGTCTTTCAACGAGGCAGTTCCCTCAATGGAAATGAACCGTTGTAGGGGTCTAGGAAGAGGGAGCTTGGAGGGAGGGTTGATTCCAACATCTCTGATGACTCTTGGGTTTACACTGGTCCTCTTCCTCCTCTTCTTTCTCCTACGGTGGGTGCGGAGGCGAGGGAGCAGGATCGGCCATTCGCCAGAGGGCAGAGTTCTTCCTCCTCCCTTCTCCCCCTCGTCTTCCATTCCTATTCCTTATGAGGAACTCCTCCCTGTCGCACCCCAAGGACAGTCGAAAGGGCGGGCCCGGCGTTTCGCTTGAGTTGTTATAATTCATGAGCCCGAAGCTTAGGAGCTGGCAGTAGCTACCCAGATGGAGGGTGGGTCGCTTCAACATGTCGCTCTCGATGTAGCGCCGTGCACATGTTTTAAACGTTGTGAGGGCTTCACGGACAGCGCACAGGTGGTTTTCCAAATGTGTCTCTCGCCTTCGTGCCTCGCACATTCGTCTTACCACAATTGTAAGAGCTTTACGGATTGATGGCGGCTCGTTGTCAAAATGTGGTTTTCGTTTGAACATTTGCTTGTACTTCGTTCGTTCGTATTCGTTCGTTTTGCGTCGCGCGCATGTGTTTGAACATTTGCAAGGACTTCTCGGATTGAGGGTGTTTTTTTCAAACTGTCGCTCTCGCCGTCGTGCCGCGTACATTCGCCATCGTGGCACTACCCCGAGTGGAAATGAATAGTTGTAGGGGCCTGTGAAGAGGGAGCGTGGAGAGGGTGCATTCCAACATCGTGGGTGAGTCTTGGGTTTGCATTGGTCCCTCCTCCTCCTCGCTCGTACTCCTCCGGCCAGGCCCCCGCGTAGGCATCAACGCGGTTGCACCCGCCTTCGCGTGTGGCTCCTAGAGCTAGTACGCCGAAGGGGGTGCACAGAAGTAGTCCGCCCCCCCCAAGATCAGCGAGAGTAAGATCGAGTGAACACGGAACCGAAGGGGCGAGAGCGAGCCAGCTCTTTCGCCCTCCGCTTTTCTTGATTACGAATCTCAACGCCCACCGGACCACCCCAACCCAACCCGAAGGCCCCGATTTGCCTTCCACTTCCAGTGGGCGAGGGCTCATGAAGCCCGTACCCCCTCTAACCCGAAATTCGGGCGAATTTGGGTCTTCGGGTTGGGTCGGGGTGGTTTGGTACGGGGTCAGAATCGCTGCTGCCCCCTTGGCCGCCGGAGGTGTTCCGCGGCGGCATCACGAACGGCGCGGAGTACTTCGCCATGTACGGGGCGGGCACCCCCCGATCCGCCGAATGCCCCCCCCCCTTGCGGGTGATCTGGGCGCCAAGGAGCGGGGGGCGATGCAGATGGGTGTCGGCCAGGGCGTTAAGTCGGGCGTTTTTTTTACAGGAGGGATATTCAGAAATAGTTGAAAAATAGTCGGGGGACGATCTTGTGAACATGTTTGAATAGTTTTGGGGCATGTTTTGAATTTCTTCTTGCAGAATCCACCTGTAGGGGGACGTGCCCGACCTGACGCAAAGGCGCGGGGGTCGATGCAAACGTGTGTCGGCCAGAGCGCCAGATCTTGCAGCTTCCTGGCGAGGCGTCCTGGCTCACCTATAGTTCCACCAGAGCATGTTCTGAGAACCTTTGTGTGGTCTGCACGACATGATCTCGGAACATTTCTGGCCGAGACTGTCATGTTTTAACACATCGCGTTCATGTCCCAACAATGCTGCTGTTGTTCCCAACCATCCTGTAGTGTTGGGTCCTCGTTTTGAAGAGACAGCACCCCGCGTTCCTCCTCCTCCTGCTGCCCCCTCCCCCCACCTCTCATCATCAGCATCATCCTTATCATCATCATCTTCATCAGCATCAACATCATGGCCGCCATCATAATCATCATCGTCATCATCACCATCCTCATCGTAATCATCATCGTCACCGTCATCATCTCATCACCATCATCAGCATCATCATCGTCATCGTCATCGTCATCGTCGTCGTCATCCTCATCCTCACCATCATCGTCGTTGTGGCGTAGTGCATAGGAAGCCGCTTTGGAGAGCCGCTTCGTGGCCCCATAGGGAGCCCCACCGAAGGCCCCAGTGGCGGGGTCCGCATGCGGTTCCACCCCCATTTCGGCACACCCCTCCCACGTTTCGTGGCCCCATAGTGCATATACCTTTCTGGCCAAGGTAGCGGGAGTATGCACCGATCCTGGGCCCAGGATGGGCCTGGCCAGAATCGGTGTATGTGCACAGTTCTCCTTCCTCTAGTGTTCACTGCCCAGGGCAGGAAGCCAGAAGTTGTGGATGTGGCTGCCTGTGCCTGTCTCCCGGAGGTGCACCGCAGGCGGCACCTTGAGACCTCCAGAGATTTCCGTGGGCCCCTGGCGGCCCAAGCACGCACAGTGAGCCACAGTCAGTCTCGCTGCCTCCACTGTCGAGCCTTAGGATGTTCGGTGTCTCTGTGCACAGCTCTCTTTCCTCTATTCGTGTGTCCTTGTGCGTCACAGGATAGGCTGGGTAGTCGAAGGCCAGACTGGCAGATTGGACCGGGCCCCAAGGGCCAATCTGGCCTGGCCAAACTGGAGGATTTGGGTTATTCGCCAGACCGGATTCGCGTTGGCTCCCTCGCCAGATTGCCCCCGTTTGCCAGATTATCTTGGGCCTGCCAGATTGGCGCCATATTGGCTTCGACTACCGAGATAGGTCACCCGAGGGGGGCGCGACGGTGACCGCGCTGGCGCGGCATCGCGGCATCGGGCGCGAGGGCGCGGGGGACAAAAGGCGCCCTCCTCCCGGGCGGCGGCACGAGGGCGAGGAAGAGAGGAGCGCGCGTGGCCCGCACAACCCGGGGGCGCGCGGCGCGGAGCTGGGCGACGCTGATGTGATGGGCCTGTGCTCCACCACCGCCGCCATCAGCTGGAGGGGCAGTCCTCCTCCCCCTCCTCTTCCTCCTCCTCCTCCTCCTCCTCCTCCTCCTCCTCCTCCTCCCTCCCCCTCCTCCCTTCCCCTCCTCCCTCCCCCTCCTCCTCCTCCTCCTCCTTCCTCCTCCTCCTCCTCCTCCTCCTCCTCCTCCTCCTCTCCTCCTCCTCCTCCTCCTCCTCCTCCTCCTCCTCCTCCTCCTCCTCCTCCTCCTCCCCCCCTCCAACTTGTGGTGATGGTGGTGGGAAACCAGCCCACCATGATAGTGGGAGCTTTTGTCATGTCGGTAGTGAGATTTGCTGTAAGATCGATCGTGAGAGCTGTTGTGAGATCGATCATTGGGTCGCTCTTGAGATCCGAAAGAGCGTGTTCTACCGCTGCTGGCGGAAAACCGGGGGGGGGGTCACTACCGGTTCGAACCCCTCCCCCCCCCCTCCCGAAAACCGGGGGGTGTCACTACCGGTTCGAACCCCTCCCCCCCCCCTAGTTCATCATGAAAAGGGGGGGGTCACTACCGGTTCGAACACCCCCCACCTCTCGAAAACCGAGTGGGGATGTGGACAGTGGTGGGGACGGTGTTGGTGGGGACAGTGGCGAGGGGACAGCGGGACAGTGGTGGGGACAGTGGGACAGTGGGACAGTGGTGGGGACAGTAGTGGTGGGGACAATGGTGGGAACAGGGGAGACAGTGGACAGTGGTGGGGACGGTGGTGGTGGGGACAGTGGTGTGGGCACAGTGGGAATTAGGTGGAAACAGTGGGACAGTGGAGGGTATAATGGTGGTGGGGACAGTGGTGAAGGCGGTGGCGAGGACGGCAGTGGGACAACGGGACAGAGGTACAGTGGGGACAGTGGTGGGGACAGTGGGGACAGTGGTGGGAACAGTGGGACAGCTCAGTGGGACAGCGGCGGAGTCTGTGGGACAGCGGGGACAGTGGGGATAGTCGGGCAGTGGTTGGGGCCGTGGAACCGTGGTGGGAACAGTGGTGGGGACAGTGGGGACAGTGCGACAGTGGTGGGGCACTGGTGGGGACACAGTGGGGACAGTGGTGGTGAGGACAGTGGTGCTGGGAACAACAGTGGAGGATGTGATGCGGACGGTGGTAGGGACCGGGAGTCGTTTGCTGGCGGTGAGTGGGGGGGTGGGGAGGGGTTCGAACCGGTAGTGATCCCCCTCCGGTTTTCGAGGGGGGGGGGGTCGAACCGGTAGTGACCCCCCCCGGTTTTCCGGATCCGGAGGGGGGGGGGCGGGGGGGGGTTCGAACCGGTAGTGACCCCCTCCCGGTTTTCGAGGGGGGGGGGGGGGGGGCGTTTAGGGGAGGGTTTTTTTCCGAGGGAGGGGGGGGGGGGTCCAGCAGGGGGGGGGAGATTTTCGGAGAGGGGGGGGGGCGACCCCCAGATTCCGGAGGAAAAGGTCGGCAATTTTCCGCAGTAAAGCGGCGGTGGATCACGCTCTCTCTGAGATCCAGGGTGGGATCGGCAGCGAGATGGATACTGAGATCGATTGTGAGACCGATTGTGAGATCGGTTTTGAGACCGGCAGTGAGATCGATGGTGAGATCGATTATGAGATCGAAGTGAGAATTATTTAAAGATCGGTCGTGAGTTCGATTGTCAAATCGATTATGAGATCGATAGTGGGATCGATTGTGTTGTCGATGGTGGGATCCGTTGTGAGATCGATCGGTCGATCGATCGATTGTGATATAGATAGCGAAAACTGTTGCGAGGTCGAAGTTTGATCAACGTGAGGTCGATTGAATGAGACGATGGTTCCGACTCCCCCCCGAACCTCCATATCATTTGGAGGATGTTCGTATAGGTACCAGTATTCCTCCCTCCGCTTCTATTCCCTCCCCTTGTGCGCCCACAGGTTCGCTTGGCTCTGGTTCGAGAGCTCGGGCGCTGTCTCGGGCGCCGCTCCGGGGCTGTTCTGGTGCTCTGGCTCTGCGGCGGGTTTGAGCGATCGTGGGAGGTGGGTATGGCCAGCCGGCCTTGGGGGCGAGCGGGACCGTGTGGGGCGCAAAACAGTGTTTGAGGCAGGTCATGGTGGCAAGCGCGTGAGGCCCTCATTTCGTGTTCCCTGCCGCGTGCCGCCTGGAGTCTCCTCTTGGGTGCCTCCTCGAAGCTGCTGGGGGCGCCCAGGTGGAGGCTCTGGACCTCTTCGGCTGCCAAGCCAGTGTTGCGGGTGCCTCCTGGAAGATGCCTGGGGCCCCCTCGTGCTCCTGCGTGCCTCCTACTTGCTGTCGGAGGTCGGGCAGGCCCAGCTGGCATCGGGAGAAACCGGCCCTGGGCGTTCCGGAACGCTCGGGAACGGCCGCGGCGTCCCGTGCATCCTCCAGAGCCGCCGGTTCTCAGAGATCCCTGATGCATCCCGATCCGATCGTGTCCCGATCCTGGTTTCGTCTTATTCTTGGGCGGAGGAGGAGGAGGAGGAGGAGGAGGAGGAGGAGGAGGAGGCGGAGGAGGAGGAGGAGGAGGAGGAGGAGGCGGAGGAGGAGGAGGAGGAGGCGGAGGAGGAGGAGGAGGAGGAGGAGGAGGAGGGTCCCGAGACTGTCGGCGAGGGTCGGCGAGCCGGTGGGGGCGTCGAGATCTCGCGCAGGCACGAGCGAAGTGAATGCGCACAGACCCCTGTCGCGTCGCGAAGAGCACGACAGTCTGTCAGTGGCGAGGTTCTGTTTCTGCGGGCCTCCACCGGGCCCCGGGAGCGTCCACGAGACAGTCCGGCGTCGAGATGCGGGTCCGACGGGGTCCAGAGCTCGGGGGGGTCCGCGCTGTGTAAAAAACAGCGCCAGGGGTCTGGGTATTGCGCTGGTTCAAGTTAGTGGACAGCACAATAGATGCACGGTCACATGTGGTGGCGGCTGCGTAGCCGACACTTGCTCCGTCCCCCCTCGTTCGCATCTCATCTTCGAGGTTCGAGGATCGAGGCTGTTAGCTGGCGCATGCCCTCTTGGGAGTTCTGGGGAGTCCCACGGACACCGACATTCGAGGATCGAGTCTTTTTTGACTCCCGGGGAGCTCCGGAGACATCCTTTTCCCCTCGCATCGCTGCTCCCCCGCTCTCTCCTCCACCTCGCCGTTTCGTCTATGTACTTCCTCGTCCTTCCTCTCACCATCCTCACGCTGCTCCTCCTCCCCGCCTTTCTCTCCCCTTCTCTCCCCCCCTCTCCCCCGCCCAGCCCCCCTGCACCTCAGCCCTCTCTTCTCCGCCCGTCCCTCCCTTCTCCTTCCCATCCGTCCTTCCTTCAGTCGCTCCCTCGCTTCACTCCCCCCACGTCTCCCCATTTCCCCCCTCACTCTTTGGGGCAAGGACCGTCTGTCCCAGCAATCCTGGCAGCTTACCACGGAATATGTAGGACGCGAGAGAATGTTTGAATAACAGAAGCATTTTCGGACGCGAGAATGCTCGAATAACAAAGACATGGCCCTAGAGCTTTGTGGGCTTCGGAAACGGCAGGGCCGTTTTTTCACCGTTTCCCAAAAAGTGTTCCTTGGAAATGGAAGCGGCAAAAAGACGGCCACCGGAAACGGCAGAAAAATGGCTCCAGGATTGGCACCGGAGCTGGAACCGGTCAAAAAACTGCGACGGAGCCGTAACAAAAGCGGCGTCGGAACCGGCAACCAAACGGCAAAACGGAACCAGTAAAAAAACGGCCTTGTCGTTTCCAGGGCCCATTATATCTTCACTCCCCGCATTCCATCACTCTCCGCATGCCCCCTCCCTCGCTCCCGCGCTCCCTCGCCGCTCTGGCCCCCGCCGCGTCCGCCAGGGGTTCCAGGACTGGTCCTACTCGCAGCTCGGGATGATGCACGTCACCCTGGAGCTCGGCGACGAGAAGTCCGCCCATTCGCCTCCCCCAAGAGGTAGCGAGAAGGAGGGCGGTGAGGACGAGCGGGGCGGAGTGGAGATGAGGGCGGTAAGCAGGGCCTCGCATCGCGGGAGCACAGACATGATGCAAGGCGCGTGGGTTAGCGACGATTCCGCGTTCCGTGCAGAAGCGGCGAGCTCCGTCGTCAAATCGGGCGGCATTACCGCCATGTTTTGCGGGTCATCTCCTTTGAGCCGTGTATCTAAAGCCCACGCGCCAGATCGACCGATTTTTAATCAATGATAGCGTGCGCCCTATTGCAGTGAGTGGCTCAAGAGGTTTACGCCATTATGCCGGCACTCCTGTCAAGTATAGAAGGTCATGATAGGTTCGATGCTCCGTTTTGGTGTCAGCACGAGCGCGAGACGCAGAAAGTTCACAGCCCGCGAAAGCGGGAGTCACGGCGTGGTGCCAGAAGGGAACCAGCACGCAGATCTCCAAACACGTGTGCGCCAGAGCGCTTCGACCCCGAAGCGTGTGTGGCCCTGAAGGAGGAGGACACCCAGGACATCGAGGGGGAGATTCGTCGTCTCGCCGGAGCCACCTCGGACCTCGGCATGCCCGAAGCTCTCGCGCGCAAGGCGCCAGAAAGGGAAGTGGCCGCGGAGGGAAGAGGTCCTGCTTGAGGAGGAGGAGGAGGAGGAGGAGGAGGAGGAGGCTTGTGTTTGTTTGTGTGTCTTCGGGCTCCCGGGGCGCTCCCCTGGCCCTGGGAGCGTCCAAACACGACTCGAGATAAGAATGTCGTCGCGGGAGGGAGCGCCCCGGGCTCCATGACCCGTTTCCTTCAGTACCCTGATGTTCAATGCCATGTCAGATCCCATTCGGTTTCCTCCGCTTGGCACGAGGGTTGGACGACGATGACAAGGACAACGATGACAAGGATGACGACGAAGAGGAGGACGAAGAACATTCGGCGAGGACGAGGGCGACCCGCGAGCAGGGAGGGGGACGACGACATGCGAGGAGGGAGGAGGAACGAGAAAAGATGAGACTAGAGGATGAGGACGACGAGGAGCGAGGAGCGAGGAGCGAGGAGCGAGGAGGAGGAGGAGGAGGAGGAGGAGGAGGAGGGGGAGGAGGAGGTGGAGAAGGAGGAGGAGGAGGACGGGGGGCCGACGACGACGACGACGACGAAGGCGAGGACGACGCACAAGGAGAAAGGGGGAAGAATTTGCACTGAGGATGACAGCGATTGCCTGCGGCGGCGGCCGCGAACGACAACTCCTGAGATGCGGCGTGGCGAAAGATTTGCAGCAGCGCGGAAGATACGCCCGAAGCCACGGACCCAGAACCGGAAAAACTGGGCGAAAACGCCTTGGCTCCTGAGCGCTGCGCCAGGGGGGGGGCCGACAAAAGCGGGGGCAGCGAGGGCTGCAGAGGAGAGGCCCTGGGAGGCCCCCAGAGGGGCCTCCTGGAGCCTCTAGATGATGAGCCCTTTGCGGCCCACGAGGGGGCCCACGGGGCCCGAACAATGCGCCCTTCTTCCCCCCATGTATCGCCCCCCACCTCAAGCGACGCCCACCCCAAGGCTCGCTAAGAGTTGAGGCGCCAGGACCTCAGGGCCGGGCGAGGGCGAGCTGGCGGTCGACGGCGGCAACGGCCGGTTGACGGTTGCCGTCGGCGTCCGCGACGGGTCCTCCGTGCCTTCCCTCGCCCCCTCGCCCCGCCACGCCTGGCCTGAGGAGGGAAGGGAGGAGGGAGGAGGTGGAGGAGGAGGAGGAAGAGGTGGAGGAGGAGGAGGTGGAGGAGGAGAGGAGGAGGGAGGAGGGAGGGAGGGGGGGAGGAGGGAGGGAGGGAGGGAGGGAGGGAAGGAGGGAGGGAGGAGGAGGAGGGATGAGGGAGGAGGAGGAGGAGGAGGAGGGATGAGGAGGAGGAGGAGGAGGACGAGGAGGAGGATGAGAGGGAGGATGTCCGCGACGGTTGACGGACGTCGGCGGCGGCCGTGGCGGCGGCGTGGGGCGGCGGGTTTGGCGGCGGCGCCGCGGCAGCGCGGCCCGCGGCAGGTCGCCCGGGCCGCAGCGTCTCGGGGCCGAGTGGGCGGCGAACCGCCGGGCGTTGTACGGGCTCATCGCGCAGGCGCCGCGGGCGCGGCGAGAGAGCAGCGGGGGCAAGAGTATGTAGGGCACGATGTCGTTGGCAGCCCGTCAGTGTGTTGGCTCTGTCGTTTCGTCCGAAGGCCCCTGGCGTTTCTTCAGCAGCAGCACGCCGATGGGTTCCCACGACGGCGTGTCGTTGCTACTGCCGTCGCGCCCCGGCGGCTGCGTGTCGGGGCCTTCGGTAGTAAGTCGTGGGGGCCTTGCATGTCCTCGTGTGCATCAGCGTACGCTGGCGGGTGGTGCCGCACGTCATGCCTTCCACGGCGAGCTTAGCCACGCTGCCCGAGCAGCGTCGGAAGGGAAGCGACGAAGAGAGGTGGCGTTTTGGAGACATGAACGCCGAGAAAAGGATCACCTTGGCAGCCTGGGCCCACCGCCATTGCAAATGACGTGCAACCGAGAGTTCTCGCGCCTGCGCCGCAATTGCCCCGAGGAGTTGAAAGAGCACAAGTCAGTCCGTACCTCGTACGATGCATACGGCCGGACCGAGGTATAAGATCGAGGTTCGGGAGCCTTGAGACGGGGGTCAATGCAAACGGGGGTAGCGCCCGATCTTGCAGGATCCTGCAGAGCCAGGGTCGCATTGACCCGGGTTTGGGTGCAGGATCTTGCAGGATTTTGCAAGGCCTGACTGACCCTGGTCTGGATTGAACCTGGTCAGAAGATCCCCGAGAGGTCGGTTCCGGGAGTGTAGCCTAATGTCCTTCGTGTTTCTTGGATGTTTTGATGCATCTTGGGGAAGCGTCCCCTTGAGTGATCTTATGGTTTGGGGTGCTTGTGCAGGCGGATAGTCTCATGTTCTTGAAGGGTGTTCTTACGTACAAGGTCTGACCGTAGCAGCCAAGGCAGCCGAATCCGTCAAGAGTTCGGCCGCGCCTGGACTTTGCAGGCGCAATGCCATAGCCAGATGTGACACAAATCACCAATCTCACAACGCCGAGCGTTGCACAATTAAGGTTTGATGTAATTGCCAAGGAGGAGTTAGGCAAGCAGTGGAGGCAGCCAGGGCCAGGAAGAGAGCCAGAATTACGGGAGACAGCTTACCATTCAGCGGGGGAGTGACCACTGGGTATACGAATGACATCATTTAAGATGCATGGGGTAATGGGGGTCGAGCTGTTCAGCACGGAGAAGGAATTGGGGCTCAAATGGCAAATGGGGCTATTCAATTGCGAAGGCCTTGCGGCCAATGCCGCCGACCCTGAAGGCGGGACCTCCCCCAGGACAGCCGCTGGCGACTGGCCGAGGGACCCGCGAGGCGCGGGGGGAAAGCGCGTATCTGGGTGGCGACCCTCCCCGGGACCCCCCCTGGACCCCCCCCGGGGACCCCCTTGGGACCCCTCCCGGGACCCCCAACCCCGCGGCGCGGAGAAGTGATCCAAGGGAAGGGGTTTCGTGTTGATTCCTCTCCTATGGCATTCTGCTCCAAAAAGTCGGCTCTTGGGGCGCTCTTGAAGCGCTCTTGGGCGCTCTGCGGGCCGTCTCGGGGCTCTCTTGAGCCTCTCTTGGAGCCCTCCTGGGCCATCTTGGAGCCATCTTGAGGCCTCGGATGGCCATCGGAAGCAAGCAGGCGAGAAAGCCAAAAACATTGATTACCCTAAGGTTTCGTAAGGCGTTTGGCCTCTTCGGGGCCTCCTGGGGAAGCTTTTTGGAAATTTGGAGCCGTCTTGGAGCGGTCTAAAGGCCTCTTAGAGCATCGTGGGAGCCATCTTGAGGCATCTTGGGATATCTGGAGCCATTTGGGAGGTCATCTTGGTCTCTCCCAGGCGCTCTAGGATTCATCTTAATCAGTGCCCCCCTCCCTCCAGGAGCCCAACTTGAGGCCAAAACCTAAGTCGAATCAATGATTTGGGCATTCTCGCCAAGCCCTCTTGTAGCGTCTTGGGTGCCTCTGGGGGGCCTCCTGGGTGTCTCTTGGGAGCCTCTTGGGGGCATCCTGGGGGCCTCATGGGGGCCTCATGGGGGGGCTCCTGGCCACCTCTTGGGCCCTCTTGGGGCACCCTCGGGAGTCTTGGGAGCGCTGCTGGGGCCATCTCGGAGGAGATCGATCAAAGAAGGGGGGGTTCTTAATTTGGGCTCCCTCTCCAGGAGGCCAAAATGGGGCCCAAATCTTAGTAAAATCGATGATTGTGACTTCCTCGCCGAGGCCTTTTTGGACGCTCCAGCTACCCGCGGACCCCCCAGTCCAGGTCCAGGGGAGGGGGTCGGGGGAGGGGTCAAGATTTCCTCTCCGCCCGCAAGCCGTCTCGCTCAATCCCACCCGCCCTCCCAGCACATACGTAGCACCCGAGTCTGGCCCGAGCCTCAACATATTCAGCAGTCGTCTTTGGATGGGCAGCTAGTGAGGGCCAATCCGCCGCCGCCGCCGCCGCCGCCGCCGCCGCGCCGCTGTCGCCGCCGCCGCCGTCGCCGCGGTCGCCGCCGCGCCGCCGCCGCCGCCGCCGCCGCCGCCGCCCCCGCTGCCAAATTGCCGCTGCAGCCATCGCCACTGCCGCCGCCGCCACCGCCGCCGCCGCCGCAGCCGCCGCCACCGCCGCCGCCGCCGCAGCCGCCGCCGCAGCCGCAGCCGCCGCTGCCGCCGCCTACGCCGCCGCTGCCGCCACCGCCGCCGCCGCCGCCACAGCCGCCGCAGCCGCCGCAGCCGCCGCCGCCGCAGCCGCAGCCGCCGCCGCCGTCGCCAAGTGTACTCTGTATAGTTTGTTGACAGGGATGGTGGGGGGATGCCTCATCGGAGTGGCTGGGCATGCTCCGAATTGGAGTCGGAGTGTGTTTTGCATGTTTTTTGGTACAAGGGATGGTGGGGGGGGCCCTCATGGTTTCTGGTTGGCGACCAGTCGCCTGGGGGAGGGGGTCGTTATTAATGGGGAACAGTGATAAAACCTTCCCCGAAGGGGAAGAAGAGGGTTGGAAGAGGAAGCCCCCTAGACCACCTACGCCCTAAAGAGCTGGTGAGATTCCCTGGTCCTGAGTGCAGTTTTCCTTAGGTTGCCCTCAGGCTTCCGATGCGAAATTTGTGGAGGAAAAAAGAAGTCCACGTTTCATATTTTGGGCTGTACGTCATCCGCCTTCCCGCTCCACGTTTCTACCTGCTCCTTCCGACCGACGCTCCTCCCCCTGGAGGCCACCGGGGCGAGGGGCGCCCCACCCCCCTTCCCTGTATCCCCGCGCGCGGGCGGCGGCCCAGAGGTGCACGCCGGCGCCCGCGGCCGCGTGCTCTGCGCCTGCGGCGCCGGCCCGGCCCGGCCGGCGACCAAGGCCACCGTCCGTCCTCGCGGCTGCTGTCGCCGGCGGTTCCAAGGTGGGGTTTGGAGGGGTTTCGCAGGCCTGGAGGTTGGCACCAAGACCAGGATCGGCGCCGTGCCTCCACCGAGAGAAGAGGGCCCCGATCTCGGTGATGGTGGTACGTACTCTGGCTTCCAGGGTGGCCGAACCATGACCACCAACACTGGAATCGAGGATCATTTCCCCTTGTGGAGGCAGCCACCTGTGTTGGTGTTGGTGCCGATTTTCAGGCCTCCAAGGATGGGGTCCTGAGGGCGAGGTGCTTCAAGCATTGCAAATCCACCCTCGGATCCCTTCCTATCCTCAGGGCCCCATCCCTCAGGCCCCCATCTTGTGCCCCGTCCCATCAGGTCCCCTATCCTCAGGGCCCCATCCTCAGGTCCCCATCCTCAGGGACGGCGGTCGATGCTTCAAACAGTGTATATCCACCCTCGAATCCCTTCCTGTCCTTAGGACCCCTCAGCGCCCACCATCCCACCCCCACCAAACCCGAAGACCCTGCCCTCCATTTCGACTGGGGGGCGCTCGGGGAGTATTGAAAAACATACATCCGAAGCCCGTGCCCTCCCCAACCTGAAGTTCGGGTCCTCGGCTTGGGTTGAGGTGGTCTGGCATCAGGAGGAAAAGAAACACACAGACACAATTAATCCTCGATTTGCCAGAGAATATGGGAAAATATGGGAAGTGGGCGGGAAGACAAAAATCTAGAAAATATGGGAAAATATGGGGCATCTTTTTATTTGTGTGTATTTATTTGTGTGTCCTGGGGCCCCTTCATGGCAGGTCGTCAGGGCCCCATCTTTGCACCACCGCTGTCGCTCCAAGGACCGGCGGCGACGACGTGGCCGCGGCCGCCGCAGCGGCCACAGCACGGCTCTCTCGCCGCCGCCGCCCCTGGCGGCGGCCGCCCCCACGGCCGCCCGGCCGCCCCCACGGTCGTGGTCGGCGTCATCCAGGACGGGAAAAAACACACAGACACAATTAATCGTCGATCCCCAGGAAAATATGGGAAAATATGGGAAGTGGGGGGGAAGACAGAAACCCAGAAAATATGGGAAAATATGGGGAATCTTTTTATTTGTGTATTTATTTGGGAGCCCCCCCCTCTGAGATCTACCTCAACCACCTTTTTTCGATAACGTGTTCTCCAGCCGCTGATGGGAGAGCGAGATGGCGGGAGAAGTGGAAATTCGGGAGGAGTGGGAAGGCGGGAGAGCGGGAGAGCGGGAGAGCGGGAGAGCGGGAGAGCGGGAGAGCGGGAGAGAGGGAGAGCGGGAGAGCGGGAGAGCGGGAGAGCGGGAGAGCGGAGAGAGCGGGAGAGCGGGAGAGCGGGAGAGCGGGAGAGCGGGAGAGCGGGAGAGCGGGAGAGCGGGAGAGCGGGAGAGCGGGAGAGCGGGAGGCGGGAGGGCGGAGAGGGCGGGAGGGCGGGAGAGCGGGAGAGCGGGAGAGCGGGAGAGCGGCGGAGGCGGCCGCCCCGGCCGCCCCCCCCCCCCGGCACTCCTGCTCTCCCGCTCTCCCGCTCTCCCGCTCTCTCCCGCTCTCCCGCTCTCCGCTCTCCCGCCCTCTCCCGCTCTCCCGCTCTCCCGCTCTCCCGCTCTCCCGCTCTCCGCTCTCCGCGCTCCCGCTCTCCCTCTCCGCTCTCCCGCTCTCCCGCTCCCGCTCTCCCGCTCTCCCGCTCTCCGCGCTCTCCCGCTCTCCCGCTCTCTCCGCTCTCCCGCTCTCCCGCTCTCCCGCTCTCCCGCTCCCGCTCTCCCGCTCTCCCGCTCTCCCGCTCTCCCGCTCTCCCGCTCTCCCGCTCTCCCGCTCTCCCGCCCTCCCGTCTCCCGCTCTCCCGCTCTCCCTCTCCCGCTCTCTCCCGCTCTCCCGCTCTCCCGCTTTCCTCCCGCCCTCCCGCTCCAGGCGCGATGAGGAGGAGGAGGACGATGATGACGATGAGGAGGAGGAGGAGGAGAAGGAGGAGGAGGAGGAAGAGGGCTGTATTGGACTTTATTGGAAAATGGAGCAAGCCCCCTCGCGGCCAGCGAAAGCCCCTCGCGGAAGAGCGCTCACTTCGGCCTACACAAGAAGCGAGTTTGCATCAAGGAGTCCAAAACAGGGTCGTCTCACATGCGGATTAACGTGGACGTGCTCAAACGCTTCATTGCAGGCGAGGAGCTGATTGTGAGAGCCAACTTTGGATTCTCCAGCGAAGTCCGCTTCAACAGAATGAAGAAGCAGCAGAGCTGCAACTACGACGACGTGGCCCCCATCATGTCAGTTCCCCGAAGCGTTGCAGCGCTGGACCTGGAAGGGCACGGAGAGGAGGCAGCACCAAGGAAGTCCCCCACGGAGTCTGTGGATCGTCGTTTTTTGACGTCGGCTGTGGGCCTTGCGACACTGGTCACTGATGTCAAGGACGTGGACCATGAACATGGCCGCTTTCTCAAAATCGCATCGGATGTTTTAGAGACTATACTATATTGGCATGCCCCGCTGCAGCCCATGTTTATTTGAGAGAAATTCTACAACCAACTTGGGATGAACTCGGGGACTCGTCAGCCATTGTGGGAACGCTCGAACCAGAAAATCTCGATGACCACATGAAGGTGTCGACGCGTTGGTACATCCGCCGCCTGACCAACCAGCAGTGCGAGCCCAGGCCCAAGTGCGTCATGGACTCCTCATCGGGGGCCGGCAACGGGCGATCCGGCGGCAGCGACACCGACTGGGACACGCTTGCTGGCTGCCTGAAAAAGTTGTGGCAGGAAGAAGGCAAGAAGACGCCCGCCGAGGCGCGGAAGTTATCGAAAGGCAGGGGTAGACAAGTGGGGGACTGGAAAGTTGCAAAAGAGTTATGCAGTGGACTCGACGTTCCAAGAGCTTCCGCGCATGCGAAATTTGTGTCGCTGGCGAAAAGTTGCGGGCCGTTGGCCGATTACTTGGTCCAGGAAGACACCGACGTAAACTTTTTCGGCAAGCAGCAGCGCTACGCGCTACTATACCCAGTCATGGCTGACGTGATGCTGCAGCTTTCCAGAGATTTCAAGATTCCTGCGCCGGCGGCGCCCCCCAGCGAAAGATGGCTCATGGGGGCTCGCCCTGGGGACGCAGACCATTTCTTGTCTGACGACGAACAGGAGCTTCGCCAGATCGGCAGCTCCGTGGTCTGCTCGGTTGCAGACGTCGTGGACATCGCCGCCTTGATTGGCCGCGTCGAGTCTGGAGCCGACAGGCCACAGGTCCAGGTTCAGGGCTATGCTCGCTTATTTGACAATCGGGGAACAGCCTCCACGGAGGCCGCTGCAGACGGCGAGCAGCGGCCACTGAAGAGTCTCCTTCGAAAGTACGTGAAGCAAGGTTATGGGCGACTTCATACAGTGGGCCCTTCTCTGCAGAAGATAACCAGGGAAGCTCGGTGCGCCGCTCTGGCTGGGATTCCAGGAGGCGTTTTAGAACTCGACATAAAGGTTGCGTTCTTCAGCTTGTTGGTTGTGGCCTTAAAGCGGCACGGGCAGATCTGCGTCGAGGCAGAGTTCCCACTGCTGTGCGACATCGCCAGCAACTGGGGCGGGTGGAAGAGTTTTGTCTCTGGGTACTTCGACGTCGGGGTGGACGTCGCCAAGAAGCTTCCCATCTCGGCGACCAGTCCCTACGGGCGGCAATCGCCAGATCCAGCGCAGCAGCCTGACTGGCTTCCGCATTTGGATTGCGTGCAAACAGAAGCATCGAATGCCTGTCGATTTCTTCTCGAGCACGACGCTCTTTATCAGGAAGTTGCGAAAGCAAGGCCTGAATGCAGCTCGCTCCACATCTTTCTGGGCGAGCTGGAGTGCCGGGTGATGATGAGTATGAAGCATATTTTAGAGGAAGCAGGGGCCGTGCCAATTTCTCTGGTCTACGACGGCACCTACTTCAGGCCAATGGGGCTTGACGTGCACGACGAGGGCTTCATCGGACTTGTGACTGCAGTCGAAGCCGAGCACGGCGTATCCTTGCATCTGAAAGACCTAAGCGGCGCGGAGATACCCTGGAGGAGTTCCGCTCCCGAGCCTGGAGAAGGGGCCCGAGGTCAGGGTGGCGCCCCTCCTTCGCCGCCGTGCCACAACGATTTCTCTTCTCTCCTGGCGGCAGCTTGCGAGAAGTCGCAGCAGAAGCTCCAGGCTGTCCCTGGAGAAAATATGTGCGCTGTGAGCGCGCTCGCCAATATGGATTTGGTTGCGGGGGGGCCGAGCCAGTCAAACTTCGCCTGTGGACCATATTATTACCGACAGTTGCAACATATTTATCCTTCTCTGGCGTTCCAAGAGGTGCAGCTGAGCGACGTGATCTGCGCCGACCCCGCCCACTTCTTCCTGTTGCACATTGGGGCGCCAGGAACTCGCGGCCACGCTGTTGGTCTTCGCGCCCACGGGGGCTCGCAGCAGATGCTGGTGTTCGACTCGCACCAGGACTTCGTGATGCAGATTGGCGATGAGGCCTTGTACGACCTGGTTACCCACTGGGACGAGGGCCGACGCCATGCTCGCCTGCTGCAAGTTACCGAAGACGGGCCTGTCGATGGCAACGCCGAGTCAGATTTGTTGGACTTGATTGCTGGCTCCTCTCGGCCGTGCGTGAAGAAGCCTGCGGGTCAAGGTTGCTTGAGGCGGCCCGCCGCAGCTCCGAGTTTCCCGACGCCCAAGAAAGGGCGGGCAAGGGCCGCCGCCCGCAGCCTGGTCGGGCGAACGGCAAAGGCGTCAGCGAAGTCTAAGGCATACAGGAACACAAAGTACGTGCGCCACGGCAAGCCGACGACGAAGAGCAGGGGCGACCGCGACAAGTGGAGCATCGACCTTGAATCCATCTTGGAGATGCCTGACGATAAGCTCTACCGCCGGTGCATCCGCGATAACACCCTGGACAACAAGGAGGGCAAGATGTGTCTTCACTGCTGCAAAGGTTTGGCGGCTGGGAATCAACGCAAACACGCTCGCTGCAGACGGGGGGAGGGAGCTTGGGGATGAGGGGTCGCGAGGTTGGCGGGCGTGGCCGTTGATTCCCACTGCGCCTAGAGGTAGACTCGGCTGTCTTCGCAAGGTGAAAGGCCGCGGCCTTCGGTGCAGGTGCAACCGCAAGGGCTGTCAGAAGTTCACTGTTCCACATGCTCATCACCCCGTCTTCTCTACTGGGTGGGGGGCCACGCATTCGCCTTTCAAGAAGCAGGTGGCCATCTTGTTCAGCATTCTAGCAGGAGGAAGCAATCCCACGGTTCGCAGATTGATCTCTTCCGCAAACCACAAGGCGATCGAAAGGATCTCGATTGCCGTGAAGAAGCAGCGCGAGAAGTTTGTCAAGAAGCGAGAGAAGACGATCGTTTTCGGGGTTGGCAACGACCGCGACTGGAGGGACGCTGAAGCAGATGAAGCAGTCTTTGGATGGGCAGCCAAGGCGGACGACCCCGAGAGCGTGGAATGGGAACAATGGGCGGGCATCGTGGAGCGAGGCCGGCCCGAGTCGCTGGTGCTGGCGAAGACTACCGCGGCTCCCACGGTGAAGAGGGCTCCTGGGCCAGGCGCAATCAGGAAGGTCGATTGGGCGCCTCTGGCAAACCGCTATTTGAAAGGTAGGCGCATTATTTTGCATACGGACCGCGCTAAGAGCTACGCCATGCGAGTTGAGGGAGTGTTGCACGATTCAGTGCGGCACTGCAAAAAGAGAGTGAAAAATAATGGCAAGTGGGTGTGGATCAAGCCGTGCTACGCGCGCTTGGCAACTCATAAGCTTCCATGTGGTAGGAAGTTGCGCACCAAGGCCGGCTCCCAGGTTATCGACAGCGCTTGGAAATACATCCGCTCAACCTTGGGTGGCCAGACAATGGCGCCCAATTCTGAGACGGCCGCCACTGCAATTCGCAGCGCCCAGTGGCTTTACTGGCACAGGGGCAAAGACCTTTGGGCCGAGATGGGATCCACGTTCTGTGCCAACTTTTGGCGGAGGTAAATTGTTACTGCAAACTTGGACAGCGATGGTGTCCTCGTACTTCTTTGCTTTGAAAAGGGCTTCAAGGTAGATCTCAGAGGGGGGGGCGCGCATTTATTTGTGTGTCCCAGTTTCCCTTCAGTCATCCAGGGTCGGAATACAGCCGGGGCCCTGCAGAAGGAGCCCTTTTCGTTGGAGAGGGGCTCGGTGTCCCTTGATTCTTCTGCAGTTTGCCTTCGGTTTTCCTGAGGTTCTCCGTGGGAAATCGAACTTCAGCTCTGGAGAAAAGGGGCCTCGTTCCTTACTCAGGGTTCCTTAGGTCAGCGCCCCGACTGTAGGGAATGGTACCGATGCCGCTGCCCCTGCCGCGCTCTCGCCAACGTGAGCCGCCTGGGAGGCCCTCGTCGCCAGGGCCGGGCCCGCCTGGAAGTTCTGGCGAGGGCGCAGCCTTGGAGAGGTCCAGGGAGTAGCGGCATCGCTCGAGGGTCACAAGTCTGCGTAGCGTAAGCACCGGCTGTCCACAATGCGGCGTAACATCGTGGGCGAAGAACATACCCGGCGTAATATTCGGGGGCGACGAAGAGGGGGGTGATGGGCTTAGTGGACCCTGGAAACGACAGGGCCGTTTTTTACCAGTTCCGATTTGCCGTTTTTTGATTGGTTCCGACGCTGTTTTTTTTACCTGTTCCGTCGCCGTTCTTTTGCGGGTTCCCGCTCCGGTTCCACTCTTGGAGCCGTTTTTGTTGCCGTTTCCGGTCACCGTTTTTTGCCGTTTCCATT
This sequence comes from Prorocentrum cordatum, assembly GCA_963575745.1. Classification (NCBI taxonomy): domain Eukaryota; class Dinophyceae; order Prorocentrales; family Prorocentraceae; genus Prorocentrum; species Prorocentrum cordatum. The sequence continues at coordinate 157,282 of CAUYUJ010003003.1, read as the reverse complement.
TTCAAGGGGCACTTCTTCGGAACCGGTGAAGAAACGGCCCTGCCGTTTCCGGGGCCCACTGAGGTGATGGTTATGGGCGGGGGAGGATTACCATTGATTTTTTTGGTTACAGTACAGCTTTAATTGGTTTCGGAATTATTTCTGTAGTGCGCACTGTATGCAATTACATCAATAATTGTGTCGGGAATTAATAATGTAGGCTCGAAATATTCTTGGCGTCGTAAAAAAACAAAACAGACCAACCACCAAAACGAAATTCATTTCTAACTCTCGAAATTCCTTATTCAATTCCTTGTTAACTCCTTTTTTCCTTCCTGGCCCAGACCTGTCGGCGTCGTAAAAAAACAAAACAAAAATCAGCCCCCCAAAAAACGAAATTCTTTTCTAACTGTTGAAATTCCTTATTAAGTTCCTTTCTAACCCCTTTTTCCTTCCTGCCCCAGACCTCTCGGCGTCGTGAAAAAACAAAACAAAAAACAACTACCAAAAACTAAATTCCTTCCTAACTCTTGAAATTCCTTATTAAATTCCTTTCTAACTCCTTTTTCCTTCCTGGCCCAGACCTCTCGGCGTCGTGAAAAAAAAAAAAAAAACAGAACAAAAAAACAACACCAACAACGAATTTCTTTTTAACTCTGGAAATTCCTTATTAAATTCCTTTCTAACTCCTTTTTCCTTCCTGGCCCAGACCTCTCGGCGCGTAAAAAAACAGAAAACAGCCCAAAAAAACGAAATTCCTTTCTAACTCTTGAAATTCCTTATTAAATTCCCTTCTAATTCATTTTTCCTTCCTGGCCCAGACCTCTCGGCGTCGTAAAAAAAACAAAACAAAAAACAATTTCAAAAAAAACGAAATTCCTTTCTAACTCTTGGAAATCCTTATTAAATTCCTTTCTAATTCCTTTTCCTTCCTGGCCCAGACCTCTCGGCGTCGTAAAAAAACAAAACAAAAAAACACCACCAAAAACGAAATTCCTTTCTAACTCTTGAAATTCCTTTATTAAATTCCTTTCTAACTCCTTTTTCCTGCCTGGCCCAAACCTCTCGGCGTTGTAAAAAATGAAACAAAAAACAACCCAAAAACAAAATTTCTTTCTAACTCTTGAAATTCCTTGATAAATTCCTTTCTAACTCCTTTTTTCCTTCCTGGCCCTGACCTCCCGGCGTCGTAAAAACAAAACAAAAAACAGCCACCAAAAATGAATTTCTTTCTAACTCTTGAAATTCCTTATTAAATTCCTTTCTAACTCCTTTTTCCTTCCTGGCCCAGACCTCTCGGTGTCGTTTAAAAAAACAAAACAAAAATAATCCAAAAAAGCGAAATTCCTTTCTAACTCTTGATATTCCTTATTAAATTCCTTTCTAACTCCTTTTTCTTTCCTGGCCCAGACCTCTCGGCGTCGTAAAAAAACAAAACAAAAAACAATTTCCAAAAAACGAAATTCCTTTCTAACTCTTGAAATTCCTTATTAAATTCCTTTCTAACTCCTTTTTCCTTCCTGGCCCAGACCTCTCGGCGTCGTAAAAAACAAAACAAAAAACCACCACCAAAAACGAAATTCCTTTCTAACTCTTGAAATTCCTTATTAAATTCATTTCTAACTCCTTTTTCCTTCCTGGCCCAGACCTCCCGGCGTCGTTTCTTTTTTGTTTAAAAACAACACCCAAAACGAAATTCCCTTCTAACTCTGGAAATTCCTTATCAATTTCCTTTCTAACTCCTTTTTTTCCTTCCTGGCCCAGACATCTCGGCGTCGTTAAAAAAACAAAAAGCGACCCCAACAAAGAAATTCCTTTCTAACTCTTGAAATTCCTTATCAAATTCCTTTCTAACTCCTCTTTCTTCCCCGGCCCAGACCTCCTGGCGTCGTAAAAAAACAAATTTAACGCAAAAAAACTGAATTCCTTTCTAACTTTTGAAATCCCTTATCAAATTCCTTTCTAACTCCTTTTTCCTTCCTGGCCCAGACCTCCCGGCGTCGTAAAAAAAAACAGAAAAAAAACGCCGCGCGAAAGCTTCGTCGCAGCTACAGCTACAGCTACAGCTACAGCATTAATTGCTCAGCGAATTATTTACTGTAGCACCCTACAGTACAACTACAGCATTAATTGCTCAGCGAATTATTTCTGTTAGGGAAAAAAATCAATAGTATTTTGGCCGAGGCCAGGATGTCTCCCCAGATCTCCTGGCGCCCATTCCTAGTTAAGTCCCGTTCCCACGGCCGCGCACCTGGGCACATGATTGAGGAGGAGGCGGGGGAGGAGGAGGAGGAGGAGGTGGAGGGGGAGGAGGAGGAGGAGGAGGAGGAGGAGGAGGAGGAGGAGGAGGAGGAGGAGGAGGAGGAAGGGAGGGAGGAGGAGGAGGAGGAGGAGGAGGAGGAGGAGGAGGAATAGAGGAGGAGGAGGAGGAGGAGGAGGAGGAGGAGGCTGGAGGAGGGAGGAGGGAGAAGAGGAAGAAGAGGAAGAAGAGGAAGAAGAGGAAGAAGAGGAAAAAGAGGAAGAAGAGGAAGAAGAAGAAGAAGGAGGAGGAGGAGGAGGAGGGAGGAGGAGGGAGAAGGGAGGAGGGAGGAGGGAGGAGGGAGGAGCGAATCCGCTGCTGTGCACCATGCGGCCCGTGTCCGCGGCCCGTGGGGCCCACGGGCCGCGGATCTTGCGGACACTCGAGCAGTGGCGTAGCTCCCTGGCTCGCCTACAGGCCCTACCAAACAGTGTTCTGAGAACCGCTCGTGGTCTCCACGAAATGTTCTTAGAACACTTCTGGCCGGGACTGTCTTTGTTTTAACACATCGGGCGAATGTTCTAAGGACTTGTTTATGTTCTCGGAACAGCGTTGGATTCCAAGAACATTCCGTGGTAGGACTATAGGAAGGACGGTCCCTGCTCAAGACACGGGGCGTTTTCTGGCGGCTGCCCGGCGCGGAAGGCCTCCGAGCGGCTGCGCATCCGCGCCCCCAGAGCCCAGACTGCGAGCGCGCGGCTGCGGACATGTTCGCCGCTCGTGCCCAGGTGCTGAGCTGGGGGGGGCTCTGCGTCGATGGAGACACGAACGAGAATCACGATGCAAGGGCAGCAACTGCAGCAGAAGGTGACGCTGGCGAGGACGAGATGGAAGAAGGCAGCACGGACGATAACATTTTGTAGGAGGAGGGAGTGGAAGACGGTGCGAATGCAGGAGCGAACACTCGAGGCTCGAGCAGGGCTTTCGGGCGTGCTCGCTGGCCCTCGCTGGCTTTGAGTCGGGCCTGTCTCTCTACAGGAGGAGTACTCCCAAATAGTCCAGAGAATAATTACTCCGGGGACGACTTTTGGAGTATTTTTTTGTTTTGCCACGTTTGAGCATGGTCTGCGTATTTGTTGTTTGTCATCCAAAGTCCCCCGTAGCGGGACACGCCCGACCTAAAGCTAGCGTTATGTCTGGCCTGTCCCCCTACAGGGGATTTTTTTGACGAAAAATGAGAAACACACACCAAGAATACACCAAAAAGGTCGAACAATAGTCAAACAATAGTCCCCATACTATTTTTGTGATATTTTTTGGTGATCTGTGTGGTTTTTCTTATGTTTCATCGACAATCCCCCCGTAGCGGCTGCAGCTAGCGTGTGCCAGCCTCGGGGTGCTCTCTCTCTCTCTCTCTCTCTCTCTCTCTCCGGCAGGTGTGCCTCCCGCGCCGAGGGAGGCGTCCGGGCCCGAGAGATGTGTGTCCCGACGGCAGAGTGCCAGTGGTCACCCTCCCACCAAGCCACCCCAACCCAACCCGAAGGCCCAACTTTACCTTCGATTTCCAGTGGGGGGGGGGGGTCGGGGAACATTGAAAAAACACGTGGAACCCGTACCCCCCCCCCCAGCCCGAAGTTCGGGTCAAATTCGGGTCTTCGGGTTGGGTTGGGGTGGTCTGGTAGGTAGTCAAATGGGGATCCGACAAGAGTTTGTCACCAGGGCGCGTTTCCCGATTCGGGAGGGAAACGCACACGCAGACGCACTCACAGGGGGAAGACAGACCCGAAAATATGGGAAAATACGGGGAATCTGTTTATCTGTGTGCATTTATTGGTGTGTCCTGGGGCCCCTTCAGAGATGGCCCCCGCCCCCGAGAGGAGGGCGCCCCCGCCCCGAGGCCACGCTGACGTTCCTGCCCGGCGCGCCGCCCCGCGCGTGCGGCGCGGGCTGCGGCGCCGCGCCGCCGCCGCTGGCGCAGGCCCCGCCGCGCCCGCCCGCGGCCCGCCCGCTTCCGCGGGGGGGGTTCGCAGCGACCCCGCGCGGCTCCCCTCGGTGCCCTCGAGTCGGTGTTCGACGGTCCTGGGGGCCTGGGAGGAGGAGGAGATGGAGAAGGAGGAGGAGGACAAAGAGGAGGAGGACAAGGAGGAGGAGGAGGAGGAGGAGGAGGAGGAGGACAACAAGGAGGAGGAGGAGGAGGAGGAGGAGGAGGAGGAGGAGGAGGAGGAGGAGGAGGAGGAGGAGGACAACAGGAGGAGGACAACAGGAGCGAGGAGGAGGAGGAGGAGGAGGAGGAGGAGGAGGAGGAGGAGGAGGAGGAGGAGGAGGAGGTAGGAGGGCCGCCGCCGCCGCCGCCGCCTCTAAGGAAGCAAGCGCCTCGCACGCGGCAGCCTGGGGCACCGCGGAGAAGACGGCTAGGAAGACGTTCCCTGAAACGCAGTCTGGGGACAACTTCCTGATAATTTTCTACTATGTTGGGCTGCTTCCATTTTTTATTTCTCGTCGACGATCCGCCTGTAGGGGGACGTGCCCGACCTAAACGAAGCGCCTCCGTTCTACATGCTGGAGGCCTGGGCACCGAGACCATCGAGCCCGAGCATTTTCTTTGGGTGGAGGGCAAAGGGTAAAATCTGAAACGCCGTTTCGATGGGTTTTCGAGGCTTCAATCTGCAGAAAGTGAATCACGAGACGGATCGGCTTTCAAGGTGCAAAAGCCCATACGTTCGATGTCTGTTCATGGGAGCCTTGGGCGGCGACATTGAAATCAGCTTTTCCTGTATGTGGACAGCGTGGGGGCCACATTTGGCCCATCTTCCTGCTCCTCCTCTCCCCTCCTGTTCCCTCTCCGCCTCCTCGTTCTCCTAGCCCTCACGAATCCAGTCCAAGTCTGGTCCAAATCCGGTCCAAATGTGTTCCAAATCCGGTCCAAATCAGGCCCAAATTGGACAGTGCCGGGAGCCACGCAGGTTCCCATGGAACGGACACCGAACATACGGATTTCACCCTGAGCCATCCCACCCCAAGGAAATGCTCAGCGAGCGTCGCCCCCTCGACCCGAGGAGGGGCGCGGCCTCGCCGCCCAGGGCGGGGGGCCCTGGCCGCGCCGCGGCGGAGGCACCGCCCCGAGGCCGGCGGAGGGCGCGCGGCTTGGTCTCCAGGAGGAACTCCGCGCGCCTTCCTCCTCCTCCTCGTCCTCCTCCTCCTCGTCCTCCTCCTCCTCCTCCTCGTCCTCCTCCTGCTCCTCCTCCTACCTTCTCCTCCTCCTCCTCCTCCTTTTCCTCCTCCTCCTCCTCCTCCTCCTTGTTTTCCTCCTCCTCTTCCTTATCCTCCTTGTTGCCCTCCTCATTCTCCTCCTCCTCCTCCTCCTTGCTCCTCCTGATCCTCCTCCTCCTCCTCCTCCTACTCCTTCTCCTCATCCTCCTCCTCCTCCTTCTCCTCCTCCTCCTCCTTGTTGTCCTCCTCCTCCTTCTCCGTGGTGTCCTCTTCCTCCTCCTCCTCCTCCTCCTCTTCGTGACGTTCCAGCCCACTTGAGCCCTGATCGCCGGGAGGAATGCCACGCGCCAGGAAGAGGTGCCGGAACTGGAGGGCTCTCACGTGTCGGGCTTCGGGAGGCGATCATTGCCCGACACCTCGCCAGCGTGTCGGGCACGGGCACACTCTGTTTCGATACTTTTTTGGGTGTGCTCGAGATTGCTTCTGGAGCGCGGTCCGCAAGTACGACGAGAGCAACTTAGTCCTCCGACTCGACTCTCTCAGATCTCGGTCGCTTCCAGTGTCGATGTGCCTCGACTTTGGGCGCCGAGTTCTCAGTGGAGGCCTTCCTGGCCTGACGATTGCCGCCGGTTCGACTGCTCCCGATCTGGCTGCCGACTGCCGCCGATCCGATTCGTGGAGCCCTGGGCGGAGACATTGGAGTCAGTTTGGCCCGTATCTGGACCGCATGCGGCCCTTCCTCCTGCTCCGCCCCGCCCTTCCTGTGACCCCCCCCTCCCCCTCGTTCTTCTCTCGTGTTCCGCGTGACTCAGGAGGGAAAGAAACACACAGACACAATTAATCGTCGAGTCCCAGGGAAATATGGGAAAATATGGGAATTGGGCGGGGAGACAAAGACCCAAACTATATAAGAAAATATGGGGGATCATTTTATTTGTGTGTATTTATTTGTGTGTCCCAGGGCCCCTTCAGTGACGGGGCGAGTCTGGTCCAAATCCGGTCCCAAACGTGTTCCAAATCCAATCCAAAGCAGCCCAAAAGCGGACAGCGCCGGGGGCCGCGCAGGCTCCCATGGAACTTTGGCCAACGATTTACCGACCCCAATCCAGGAGTTCTGCCCGGAACATATTGCCACTCAGAACGGGCGGCGAAACACGGAGACGCACCCTTGGGGGACTGTCCAAACGCACCCACATCGAGGATGACCGCCCCGCCCCTTCGCATCTCCCCGAGTTTGGCCCAAGATGGTTGGTCAATCCGGAAACCTCGCAAAGCCGGGGATTGGGAGGCACCCCCATCGAGGATGGACCACCCCCTTCGTATCTCCCCGAGGTTGGCTTCCCCACAGAGTCGAGGATTTGGAGACCCCCCCATCGAGGATAGACGCCCCACCTCCTCCCACATTTGGCAGCCCCACAGCGTCGAGGATTGGGAGGCACCTTCGTCGAGGACGGACGCCCCCCCATCGTATCTCCCAGAGTCTGGCCTGAGATTGCCACTCCATCTCGGAGACCCCACACAGTCGGGGGTTGGGAGGCACCCCCCTCGAGGATGGACGCCGCCCCTCCGCATCTCGCCGAGTCTGGCCCGGGATTGCTCGCCCACGTCGATTAACCCCACAGAGTCGGGGATTGCGAGGCACCCCCCTCGAGGATGGGCCCCCCCCTTTTTGTATCTCCCCGAGTTTGGCCTCGGAGCGCTGGCTCGTTCGAAGACGCAACAGAGCAGGGCACTGGAAGGCACCCCCCATCGAGGATGGGCGCGGCCCCCTCGCATCTTCCCGAGCTTGGCCTGGGATTTGCGAGCCAACTTCGAAAACCCCCAGAGAGTCGGGGATTTGGGAGGCACCTCGATCGAGGATGGACGCCCCCCCTTCGTATCTCCTCGAGTTTGTCCAGATGGTCCATTTCGAACATACCACAGAGTCGGGGATTCGCAGGCACCCCTATTAATGATGGACGCCCCTCCCCCCTCGCGTCTCCCCGAGCGTGGCTTCAGGTTGCTGGTCCACTCGGAAGCCCACAGAGTCGGGGATTTGGCAGCACCCCCATTGAGGATGGATGCCCCTGTCTTTCATATCTCCCCGAGTTTGGCTTAGGATTACTGGTCCATTCGAAAACCGCACAGAGTCGGGGAGCGGGAGGCACCCCCATCGAGGATGGACGCCCCCCCTCGTATCTCCCAGAGTTTGGCCTCAAATGTTTGGTCTATTTGGAAATCCCACCTATTCGGGGATTCGAGAAGCACTCCCACCCCCATCGAGAATGGGCGCCCCCACTGCGCGTCTCTCCGAGGTTGGCCTGAGATTGCTGGGGGAGCGGGTGGCACCCCCATCGGGGCTGGGCGCCCCCCCCCCCCCCACCCCCCAATTCGCATCTCCGCGAGTTTGGCTTGAAATTGTTGGTCCATTCGAAAACTCTACAGGGTCGGGGCATAGAAGGGAACCCCATGGAAGGATGGATGCCCCCCCCTGCGTACCCCCCCGGGTTTGGCCTCGAATTGCCAGTCCGTTTCCAAAGCCTCCGAAGGTCGGGGATCGGGAGAGATTTCCACTGAGGATGGACGCCCCCCCCTCGTAGCTCCCCGGGTTTGGCCCAACAACTGTTTGCCCGTTCGAAGACCCCACAGGGTCGGGGGCTGGAAGTCACCCCGTGTCGAGGATGGGCGCATGCATTCCCCTTCGTATCTCCCCAGGTTTGGCCTAAGATCGCTAGTCCGTTCGAAAAGCCCAACAGGTTCGGGGACTGGAAGGCACCCCCATCGAGGATAGGCACCCCCTCATCGTATTTCCCCCGGTTTGGCTTGAGAGGGGGCCTCTGGACGCCTCTTGACACCTCGGGGCCGTGCAGGCGGGGTGGCTTCCAGCGGCCCAGAGGTGGTGCGCCTTTTCGGGCGCCTTGACTGTCCTGGACGCCTTGATTGTCTTGGGGCCCGTCTTGGTGGCTTCTTGATTAGGGTAAGGAAACGGTACCGAAGAATGACATAAGCATAACAACTCTGCGGTCCGCGCGGATTTCCTGAATCCGCGCTGGACCGTCGTCCCTGGCCGCGGAGCGCGCCACGGGGCTGCGCCGGAGGCGCCGCCAGGGGGCCCCAGCGCCGATCCGAGAAATCCACGTGGGCCTTCAAGTTCTTATGCTTATGTCATCGTTCGTTCTTTTGGTGTTAGGTCGGGCCTCTCCCTCCACAGGAGGAATATCAAACAAATAATCAAAAAATAGTATGGGGACTGCTTTTTTGTATTGTGGGGCATTGTTCGAGTATTGTCTGAGTGTGTGTTTTACTTGTTCGTCGGAAATCGCCCTGTAGGGGGACGTGCCCGACTTGATCTTAGTGACTGTCTTCGAGGCCTCCCCGCCGGCCCGCTCGCAGGACGCCCACAGGGGGTCGGGGGCTGGGGCCGCCGGATCCCCCGCGGTCTCGGCTCACCGCCTCCAGCGGCCCGCCGGCCCGCGGCCGGCTCCGCCACTGCTCGCCTGAAGTCGGGCATGTCCCCCCGCAAGAGGAACTCTCCTGCAGTGGCGAAATGTCCTGGCGTGCCTGTAGGCCTACCAAACGATGTCTAAGAACCTTTTTGTGGTTTCCACGAAATGTTCTTAGAACATGTCTGGCTGGGACTGTCTTGTTTTAACACATCGGGCGAATGCTCTAAGAGCATTGTTTCTGTTCCCAGAATGTTGATGGATTCTAAGAACATTGCGTGGTAGGCTAAGAGGAATGCCAGGAGGGTCTGTCCTTGCTCAAAACATTCCAAAATAGTGAAGACAAGTCTGGAGACGTTTAGTTTAGCACTGTTTGGCTATGTTTGAGGATTTTTTGGATCTGCTTCATCTTCGTCCAAAGTCAATCAGCCTGTAGGAGACATGCCCGACCAAGGCTCGCCCTCGACCTCGAGGGCCTCGAGAGCCAGCACAGACCCCCCCCCAACGCTCTGGCCAGACCGTTTTCTGTTTCGTCCCGTGCCGGGTCCTCGTTCGGCAGAGACGGCGCCCGTTGTGTCTCTCCCGCCTCCTCCTTCGGCTCCCTCCTCGGGCCTCCTCCCCTCTTCCGAGAACCTGCTCTGCCCTTCTCCATCCCTGCATCTGCCTCTGCTCAGCCATGGGGGCAAGCTGGGTGTTTCTTGGCATGGGTTTCAAGTGTATCCCTCCTGCCGAAGACCAAGGAAAAGTGATGGCGGGGCGCCCGAGCGTGATCAACATGCAATGGGGGCCCATGCCAAGAAACACCCTGCTTGCCCCCAGGGTACCCTGGGTTTATTGGGTTTCGATAGTTTTGTGATGGAGAGCGTGACGCTCCCAAGCCAAAAATCAGGGGACGTCCTGGGGTCTCAGGGTTGGGTTTCTCGTGGAGGGTTTCTTGTGGACGGGCCTCCACTGTGTTGCCGCACAGTGTATTTCGTATTGTTTTTCCGGAACGGGATGACGGACTTGCGCGCAGCAGGCACTATGACGCCTCCCCTCGCCCCTGCTGGCAGCAAAACCACTGCCAGTGATCGCTTGGTGCCCGCGCCTGATCCAGACGTTGTGCTCGAAAGTGAACTCCGCATGGGTGTGCTCCAGGCGTGGTGGGCGGGAGTGTGGTCGTGTGGTCTTGGCTCCGGGCATGCACCGCGCACGCTGCTGCGGCATGCCGACATGGGAGTGCCCGCGGCTCGACCCAGCGCGCGATCCGATCCGATCCCATCCGCCTCCCCGCCTCGGTGGTGAGCCCCTCCGGCGCGCAGGAGATCGCCACCCGGGCCGACCCGTCGACGGGCCACTACCACCGGGTCCTGCTGCCAGGCGCCGCCCGGCGCGGCGTCGGCCGCGCCCGCCGGTGCCCCGGGCGGCTCCTTCGGGGAGTGCGGGCCCGGCGGGGCCCCCGCCGCGGGCCCTGCCTCCCGTCGTTGCTCTCAGGTCGCGCACGTCGGCCTCATATAGGCGGAGCGTGGACGACAGATCAGCAAGACTCCTGGGATAGTCAAACATCGGGTCTGATTGTTTAATTGTTTGTTTCCTCATGTCTATATTGAAGAAAAACTGCCCCTTCGATGTGCTTCGATTATGTTTTAATATATATATATATATATATATATATATTATATATATATGTGTGTGTGTGTGTGTTTTTATGCTTATAAAAAACTGTCCCTGGATGTGCTTCGATGATGGTGTAAGGTACCTCCTGAAGAGGGGCGTACCCGATTTGAGCTCTGCCTGGCAGGCCCGCGGCGCGAGGGGGCGCGAAGGCGCCCGCCGCGGCGCGGAGGCGCGGTGGGCGACGCCAGGCTCGCGCGCGAGCCCTCGCCCCCCGAGCCCCCGGGCGTGGCGGCGAGAGGTCGGGCCGCTCAGACTCGGGCCGGACGAAAGGGGGGGATTGGGAAAGGGGGGGGTGCAAAACGACGCGAAGATCGGGACAGAATCGGATCGGGATAACTCGAAATCTCTGAGAATCGGCGGGTGTGGAGGATGTATCGGGCGCCGCGGCCGCTCCAGAGCGTTCCGGAACGCTCTGAGAGCGCTCCGGAACGCTCTGGAGCGATTTATCCCGATCCTAGCCCTGTAGGTTGCGAAATTTGCTGCATGCAGCTGATTTCGGCCCCACCGAGGGGCCCATTCCTTGATACATGGGCGCCTCCCGGCGCTGGGAGGCGCCGGGAAAATCAGCTGCGTGAGCTGAGTCTCAAACCCCCCCTTGGCTATCCCCCCCTTCCGCCCGACCCGACAGACAGGAGGGGAGCTCGTGGCTAGTCTTAGGATGCTCCAACCTATTTTGGCTTTGATCACCAGGAAGAATTTTGAGCGCCCAAAGAGTATCGAAACTCACGGGTTTTCACGTGTCGACCCGGCCAAGACCCCCAGGATCACCAGGTCGGGAGTGGGGGTGCTGGCTGGGGGCGGTGGTTAGGTGTGCTGGCTTCAAAGAGGGAACAGACAGTCCGCAGCCTTTCGGGCTCCAGCCACTTCAGAGCAGGCCGCGCTCGTCACCAGAGAGGCAGCCTGCTTGGCGCTCGGACCCCACCGTCGGGGACAACGTCCGGGGGGGATGGGCTCAAGGGGGGATGGGCCCCCGGGTGGGGGCGCCAGGCTCGAGGTTCGAGGTTTACTGGGATCTCGGCGGTTTTCCAACCTGAGGATGCTCTCCAACAGCTGCGCCTCGCCGAGAGCGTTCCAGAGGCGCCCAGGTCGTCCCAAACGGCCGCCAGAGGCTCAAGGAAGGCCCGAAAGCCACAGGGACGGGGGCAGGTGCAGGGGGGATGGCATCGACCTCCAATCGCACATGCATCGCCGGCGGAGGCGTGACAGCCCACCCCGCCCAGGAGCCTGGGATTTCGCTATCCAGGGCATTTCGCGGATGTGTCGACGATGTATCTCCGATTCCAGGTCGGTGCCCCCCCCCACTTCGAGCCAGTCCCCCCCCTCGTTGCCCCTCATTTTCGGTCGCCGCACCTCCCGTCGCCATGAGCGAGCAGCAGAGAATAGCAAAGCTCGATCAGGTCCTGCAGACGGTGCCCTACCAGTACGAGAACAGGGCCGCCTTGCGCAACCACGTGGTAAACCTGCTCCAGTCGACGCCTACGCTGGTCCCGGCCGCGCAGGAGTTCAGGAGCCCTGGAAAAACGGCCACGCTGTTCTACCTCGGTGGTGTCCTGCCGATCAATTACAAGGGCGCGACCTACAACATCCCCGTCACCATCTATGCGGTCGTCTGCGGCGAGACCCGCCGTTGTGCCCGCCCAGCAGCTTGGGTGTCGATTGGCAGGACGCCGCAACGCGTGAGGGGGGTGCCTTCAGAAGACGCACTGAAACTTTGCCAGCCAGCAGTTGTGTCGGGCGCCCGAGAGGGGCGCGAAGGCAACGGCGCTCCGCGCCTCGCGGCTCGGTTCGGAGAGCGTTGGGGGGCGCCGATCTCCAGGGCGGCGGCGCCGAGGCGCGAAGGGAACCGCGCGCTGCGATGCGCAGAAGTAAGTCGACACGGCTGAGCTGCATTATCCGACAGAGAGCGGGCCGAGCGGTGATTCACTGTCCCCGGCCGCGTGGCTGAAGGGAGGTTCTGCGGTGCGGAGTGTTGCTGCTCGGTGGTGGTGGGGGTGTTGTTGTTGATGGTGGTGGTGGTGTTTTTGTTGTTGGTGTTGTTGCTGCTGCTGTTGCTGCTGTTGATGGAATTTCAGCTTCGAAAAACAAGTGTTGTGAATCCCCCCCCTCCTGTATAACCATTGCATTTGTTTAATTTGAGTGTGTTTCCGCAGGCTCGCACCCTATTTTGTACAAGGGGAAGCGAGTGACCACCAAATTGCGTTGTTGGGCCCCGACTTACAACACCATCGGTTCCCGCTTGATAGTTCCTCACCGTTTATTCCCAATGTTCCGCTCTCGCGCGCGACGCCCTCACAAGTTTCACAGGAATCGCGCTCTCGCGTGGGACTTCTCCGTAATTTCTTCAGGTGCAGCGCCCTCGACACTCAGGCTCTCGCTGTGGATGTCCTATGGATTGATTTAGGAATCGCGCTATCGCTCGAGACGTCCTCGCGATTCGTGCAGGACGCTCGCTTCAGCAACCCGACTGGACCTTGTCCCTTTTTTCCATCCGTTATTCTTCTGCCTTATAGCTCGCACGAGATCAACGTTGCAGGTGAGGAACATCTACCCCTCAGGGGGGTACGATCGAAGACGAAGCGGTCGGGTACCGAGGGTTTGGGATATACTGTTTCAATGGCACGCGGGCAGATAATAGCGAGCAGTCTTAGAATGCTTGTTGCTGTTGCCTCGCGATTCGTGCAGGACCCACGCTTCAGCAACCCTCCTGCTCGACCTGGCCGCCTGGGCCCGCCTTCCCGACCCGCCCGTCAGGGTCTACCCTCCCGATCTGCCCGTGTGGTTCTGCCACGTGTTTCTGCTCCTAGCGCCCTCTCCTGCTACTCACTCTCTCGTGCTCCATCCTCCTCCTTCCCCCTTGTCCATTCCTTCCATCCTGCCTCTCTTCCCCTGCCTCAGGGGCTGCAGGAAATCCACGTAGCTGGTAAGAAAGATATACATATATATATACACATACATACATATATACATATACATATATATATATACATCTATATACACACACCCCATGAGGGCACGATCGAAGACGAAGAGGGCGGGTATCAAGGGCTTGGGAAACACATGCTGATTGACACGCGCGCGTAGAAGAGCGAGCAGTCTTAGAACGCTGGTGTTTTATTGATGTTGCAATTGATCCGAATTGCGAAACAGTTTCTTTGGTTGGACACCCTAGAGGCGATTTGGCGCGCTCGCCTGGGCGCTGGCTGCGTGTCCTTTTCAAAAGTAGGCTCGCGCTCAGGCGCTTCAGGGTTCCACCCCACACGGCCCCCCAGCAGCCACAGCGCCCCGCCTCGATGCTCACCACCATTTTTGCCCAGACCCGGGGCTCTTGCTTGCCGCCCGAAGCAGTTTTTTCCGACCAAGCTGGCACTCCCGCTCGATAGGTTTTTTTGTGTAAAAAAACAACAAAAACAAACAACAAAACAAACTAGAGACCAGCGCTCCCGCCTCGGCGGCGCAACCAGACCCACCTACAAGCAAGGACGTTCCCGCTCGATGCTGCCTTCGTTTTGGCTCAGGACTGGCACTTTTGCTCGCCGCCGACAACGGGCCCTTCATTAAAACCATCGCTCCCGCTTGGTACTCTCTTGTTCTTTACTTAGAATAGGCGCCATTTTGTTGGCTCCGACCACCTTTCTCTTGATCACTTCGAAAGCTGGCCCTCCTCCAAAACCAGCGCCCCCGCTCGATGTTTTCTTGATATATACTCCAGACGGGCGCTTTCATCTCGGCGCCGCAGTCGGCCCACGCCTAAAACAACGACGCTTCCGCTCGACATTTCTTTTCACTTGAGGATTGGCTTTTTTGCAAGCCCACCATTAAAACCAGCGCTTCCGGTTGACTTTTTTGAATTCTATTCGGGACCAGCGCCATTTTGCTCGCGGCCGGAAGCCAGTCTTCCAACAAAGGCAGCGCTCCCGCTGTATATTTCCTTGATGTTTACCCAGAAGTAGTGGTCGCGCCTCGGCGCCTCAAACCAGATACCCCCTCCTTCTCTTCCCCTTCGTGCTCCATCATCTTGCCTCCTCCCTCCTCCCTCTTCCTCCTCCTCCTCCTCCTCCTCCCCTCCACTTCTACCTCCTCCGAGAAGCAGGCATTAGAAACGTTTTTGCGACGGCGTTGTGCCATCCGAGCCGCAGATGTTGCCGTGCTTTGGAAGAGGCGTTGGCAAGACCCCTTTGGGCGTGATATCTGGATATGGGATGATGAGACCTCCATGTGCTAGAAAAGAACCCCCCCATCATGGGGGGTAGCTATCATGATGGGTGCACGCTCTATTGAATGATTGGGCATTCGGATAGGATGATTGTTGTCGTTGCTGAACTCACTACTGAATAATTATTGCTGTCCCCCCTTCTTGATCACACTGTGTCTTTCGATTTCAAATGCTTTCACCAGGGTATGGTTGGCCCCAGGTTCAAAACAACAGCAACATCGACAACAACCGCAACTACAAGCATAATCACAACACCAACAACCATTTTGGTTTTGTTCGCTCTGATCTGCTCGAGTGTCCGTCACTGCGTAGTTCCCAGACCCTCGAGACCCGCCCTCTTCGTCTTCGATCGTACCCCTTCTGGGGGGGTATACTTCTCTTCCCTGCAGGCCGGACCCCGGCAAGCGGCGGCAGCCCGACGGCAAGAGGGACGGACAGGGGACCGACCACGACGACGACGACGACGACGACGACGACGACGACGACGGCGGCGACGACGACGACGACGAGCGAAAGCGAGAGCGAGAGCGAGAACGACGGCATGGCCACGAAGGGCACGTAGTAGGCCACGCAGGGCGACAGCGGGGGCACGAGAGGAATGCGCACGGGGCCACGAAGCGCGCGAACGAGCGGGTGCCACGAGGGGCAGATAATAATGCAGGGCCACAGGGCGCAACCACGGCGCCACAGAGGGTAACTAACAGCTGGGCCAGGCAGGACAGCGAGGGGGCCACAAACGGTGACAGCGGGGCCACGGAGGGCATGCACGTAGGGCCACGGCGGGCGCGAACGAGCGGCGGGCCACGAGAAAGGCGCGGAGTGCAAGGACGGGGCCAGTGAGGGCAGCAACGGGGCCACGCCCAGCGGGGGGGGCCACGAAGGGCTGCAACGGGCTCACGAAGGGCAGCGGGGGGGCCACGAAGGGCTGCAGCGGGGCCACGCAGGGCAGCGAGGGGGGGCACGAAGGGCTGCAACGGGGCCGCGAAGGGCAGCGAGGGGGGGGCCACGAAGGGCTGCAACGTGGCCACGAAGGGCAGCGAGATCCCGATTCCTGAATCATATGTCAGGGAGTCCTGAGCGTGAGCGCTTCTCCTGGGTGCCTGGGTGTCGGGAGCCTGGCGCTTGAGTAAGTTGCAGGAAATTTCAACGCAAGGGCGCTATTCTTTAGTAAATTGCAAACAAGTCTCCAACGAGAGCGCGACTCCAGAGCGCCGAGAGAGCGATGTTTGAATAAATTGTAAGGAAATCCCAGGCGAGAGCGCGAGTTCTACATCAAATGCGAGGAAATTTCGGGCGGGAGCGGGGGTCCTGGCTACATTGTGAGGAAGCCTCGGGGGCCAACAACACAGTTTGAAAAGAAAGACTCCCTCTGTTAAAAGCAGGGTGCGAGCGCTGGGAGGGGCACCTCACATTGAAAAAATACAGCATGCACCGGAGGCGGGGCACCAACAATAATCATTCTTCAGTAGTGAGAGTTCAACAACGGCTCCCGCCTGACATTTCCTTTCAATTTACTCAGAATCGTGGGACTTCGCTGTAATTTTCACAGGAATCGCGCTTTCGCGTTGGATTTCCTTGCAATTTCGTCAGACGTAGCGCCCTCGACACTCAAGACTCACGCTCTTGCTGTGGATGTCCTAGCGATTGATTTGGGAATGGCGCTATCGCTCGAGACGTCCTCGCGATTCATGCAGGAGGCACTGTTGAAAGCCGCCTGTTCGACCTGGCCCGATCTTCCCGACCCGCCCATTACGGTCTACCCGCCCGTATGGTGTTGCTACGTGTTTCCCGCTCCTCGCCCCCCTCCTGCCAATCCCATGTTCCGTCCCCCTCCGACCCCCTGTCCGTTCCTTGCATCTGTCCTCATATCCTTTGCCTTAGGGATTGCATGAAGTACACGTTGCAACTAAGAAAGGTCTATACCCCCAAGTGTTGGTGTTGTTGTTGGGCTCACGACGGAAGAATCATATGTGTTGTTGATCCCCCCTCCGGTAACACGTTTGTTTTCAATCGAAGTGCGGTTCGCACCTTTTTTACAAAGGGAAGTTGATGTTCCTCCAACTGCGTTGTTGGCCCCCGAAGTACAACAACAACGGTTTCCGCCTGATACTTTCGCAGGTTCTATTCCCAAGTCGCCCTGTCGCGCGAGACTTCCTCAATGTATTCAGGAGTCGCGCTCTCGCGTGGGACTTCCTCGCAATTGATTCAGACGCGCGCCCTCGACATTCAGTAGTCACGCTCTCGTTGTGGATTTCCTCACGATTGATTTGGGAATCGAGCTGTCGCTTGAGTTTCTCTCGCGATTCATGCAGGACGCACGCTTCAGCAAACCGCCAGCTCGACCTGGCCGCCAGGGTCCGCCTTCCCGACCCGCTTGTCCCTGGGGCGTGGCTTAAATGAGAATCCGTGGTGAGAATTCTGCTTGTTGCGTTGTTGCTGCTGCTGCTGCTGTTGTTGTTGTTGTTGTTGTTGTTGTTGTTGTTGTTGTTGTTGTTGTTGTTGTTGTTGTTGTTGTTGTTTGTTGTTGTCGCGACCCACGCCGCGACCCACCCACGGCCCAACC